>JASJOG010000035.1:1215000-1667500 GCA_030142905.1 Heliopora coerulea | reverse complement strand
ATATATCTGTGTCTGTTTGTTGGTGTGTATGTATATCTGTATGTATGCATGTTTGTATGTCTCTGTGTATGTATGTCTGCATGTGTTTGTCTGAATCTTCATATCTGTAAGTGTGTTTGACATGTCTGTGTCTGTATTACTGTGCATCTGCATATCTTTATGTCTATTTTTGTATGTCTGTATGTCTGTGTATCTGTGTCTGTGTGTTTGAATATCTGTGTGTTTATATCTCTGTGTCCCATTATGTCAGTTTGTCCATGTGTCTGTATATCTGTAGGTCTATATATATATATATATATATATATATATTGTATCTGTATGTCTATATTTCTGTATTTCTGTATATCTGGGTATCTACATCTGTGTCCATGTTTCTGTATGTCTGTATGTGTGTCTGCATGTCTTTATTGCTGTGTGTATCTTTGTCTACATGTGTGTATATCTGTTTGTCTGTATTTCTGAATGTCTTTGTATCTTAATGTCTGTATGTCTGTGTGTCTATTACTGTGCACCTGTATGTCGGTATATCTGCGTTTCTGTATGTATTTGTGTCTATCTTTCTGTGTGTCAGTATATCTGTGTCTTTGTGTCTGTTTATTATTTTATCTGTTTGTTATTATTTTATCTGATGATGAAGGAAATATCGAGTTCCCATATACTTCGACTTTTTAAGATCTAACCGGGACCTGTTGCGAAAATGTAACTTTGGCTTTCCGGTTGGGAATCGAACCCGCGATCGGTGTGCCCGCCTCATAAATAGTGAACTCGTGGCCATGCTCTCGGCAACGGCCTCCGTAGCGCAGTTGGCAGAGCATCGCACTAGATTCGCAAGGTCGCGGGTTCGATTCCCAGCCGGATGGCCCAAAGTTGCATTTTTTGCAACAGGTCCCGGTTGGGTCTTAAAAAGTCGAGGTTTATGGGCACTCGATATTTCTTTCATTAGTATTTGTCAACTTATTATAAGCATTCAAAGGAAGGTGCCAAAATGTCTCTATGTATACATACATGTATGGCATTTTCACTCATTGCTAATTGTAGGTGAACAAATTGATGAAGGAAAATTTCGAGTGCTACCTCGATTTTAAGAGCCAACCAGGACCTGTTGCGAAAATCCAGCTTTTGGCCTTCCGGTTAGGAATCGAACCTGCGACCCTGCGAGTTCGATTCGCGAGTCTTAAAATCGAGGTAGCTGGGCACTCGAGATTTTCTTTCATCAATTTGTTCACTTTCTATATATATACATACATACATACATACATACATACATACATACATACATACATACATACATACATACATACATACATACATACATACATATATATATATATATATCACCTGAAATCACTTATCACCTGAAGAGCTTAAGAGCGAAAACGTTTGTGAATAAAAGTGAAAATTTCAGTGGTCATGTTCAAGTTATTATCATTAATCATCCTATAGTTGACTAACACAATTTTTCATATATATATACATACACACATACACATATACATACATACATGTATATGTGTATGTGTACTTTATTTACGTGTATATATACCTTATTTACTCGATTAAACGCCGCCCTTGAAAAAATGTCGCCCTCGAATAAACACCGCAAATACAAGCAAAAATATTATTAAACGCCACCCTCGAATAAACGCCACATTTATTCTCATCGATGCTGCGTTTAATTGAAGCTTTCTTAACTAACTAAATAAAGTATGAACTGAATTACACTCGAGTACTACACTTAAGAAAGTACGGCACAACTTAATCTAAACCAGTCTCCGAAATTTATTCTCCTCGAATACAAAGTTTTTCAGTTCGAAGTGGCTATATTTCACTGCTCTGCTACTTATCTCTCTCTCCAAAACTTCAGCTATGCACAGTTCCGTAGTGAAAACCAAGAATTTTGCCGGTACAACTAGTCCAACTTCTCTCTTCCTTTTTCCAGTGACCTTCGCGAATAGTTTGTTGTCAGCGTTTGCGTCTAGGAAGTTCTTTAATAAGCGCGACAGTGCTATTGGAATAAACTTTGCAATAAACGCCGCCCTCGAACAAACGCCGCAGCCGCAGCGCAAAAAATGCAATAAATGCCGCGGCGTTTGTTCGAGTAAATACGGTATGTGTATGTGTGTATATCACAACATGGTGCAAATCTCAGTCTCTGATTATTTTGTGGATCGACGAATGCTTAAACAAACCCAAGCTATTAACAGCCGCAGTCTTTGCCTGTGCTTGGCCTCATTCAGTCTTAATATCTTAACAAAATTTTTACATTGAGTTTTGTCTTTCTCTCATCCTAGTCCCCGATCTTCCTCCTGCCAACATCCGGGCTATTGGTTCTTCTGGTACCAGCATTAACATAACCTGGGATGTCGTACCGAAAGATGGAAGGAATGGAATTGTGACGGGATACAAGGTAATGTCTGCGCGGCGTAATTTCATATTTGAATGCATGTGGTTACGAACAGATGTCGAAAAAGAGAAGACCAGGGACGCGGAGTTACTTTTCATATATTGAACTGTCCAACAGCTGTTTCCTTGTTTTGCGTCAAGAAGCAAGACCTAACTCAGAACTTTCATTCATCTCTTCAAACATACCCTTCCCAATGAAATTTTTTTTAAAAATTTTTTTGAATTTGAGAACATACCCTAATGAAATTTTTTTCCGGCGTTATTTTCTCGTTTTTTCGTAGGTTTTTTACAGATTATTCCGCTACGCTCCCGAGAGGTTCAAGGAAATTGCCATCGGGAATGTGACAAGCTATTTGCTCAAAAATCTGATGGGCTACACTCAGTATGATATACGTCTTTTGGCATCTACGAAAGTTGGCGATGGTAAAAGAAGCAAAGCCCTTCGACCTTACCCTCGAACGTTGGAAACAAGTAAGTACCAACGGGAACAGCACCGATTGAAAGTTCATTTCGTTGCCAGTCTTCCTGCTCGTCTGGGTAGAAAGGGATCCCTCTGTCTAGAGCAGTGGTTCTCATCCTTTTTGTGGATGAACGCCCACCAGCCTCGTACTGAAACTCTTGCCACTCCCTACTGAGCACACTCAGTAACAGTCCTGTGCCTGCGCGTCCAACCCAGAGCAATATCGAAGTGAATTACTGTAATATATAGTTCTTCAGCTCGGTATTGCCAAGTTAGTCAGTCAGATTTTAACACTAAATAACTACTAGAAACTTGAAAGTGCTGTGGTGGTGAATGACTGATGAACGCCCCCGCCCCCTCTCTGCTGCTTTGCTTCCATCCCCCCGACGTTCTTTGAACGCCTACTTGGGGGCTGTACTACCCCCTTGAGAAACGCTGATCTAGATAAATATCTAAGTTAACTGAATAAGCTGTCATAGCTTTTTCAGTGGTTGCAAATTTTATCTATTCCCTTACATCTTGAACATTGCGCAATGGAAGAACTGGAGATCACGTTAAAATCCTTGTGATTTTTCTCACTTTTAGAACCTGGTCCCCCAAGTCGTCTCCGTTTCCCCGCCATCGATGCCTCTTTGGTGACTGTGTCGTGGGACGTTCCTGAGCTGACTGGTGGAAACATCACGATGTACCGAGTGTATTATAGACTCAGAGATGAGGTGGGAGCTCCGTTGATCAGGAGGCCCACGGTGGACTCCACCAGGAGGACTGAGACTGTACTGGGCCTTAGCGGTGATAAATATTACGTATTTGAAGTGCGGGCTCATACCGCTGTCGGCTGGGGAACCCCAGCTAGAGCTGAAGTTTATACCTCAAGAGATGGTAACAAAGGTGTGTTTCCTTTGCTATACTTCATTTTATGTATAGGATAAATTGCGAGAATGGAGGCTTTTAGCCAGATGCATCCCGAGGGCCCCGAGGAATGTATCTGGCTTAAAGCCGACGTTCGAGATATTTATCTGTCTTAAAACACAATTAAAGGAGGTTTCCTTCGAGAAATGTTAAGCGACGTGATACGTTTTTGTTTTGAGAAGTGAAAAACGTGTTTTCAGGTTGTGTTCTTTCTTGGATTAATTGTTGTCAGGAATTGTGTATGCAATCCCAGCTATTTCAGGTTTTGTATATATAGTTCCCGCCAGCTTTTCAAAAGCTCTTTTGTTTAGGTAGGTTTCTTCGAAGGATAAAACCCTCGAAAGAACAAAGAAAACCGACTTAATCATGTTTTAATAGTAGTTTTACTTGTTTTACCGGTCTTCGCTTGACACTTCATCACATCATGATCCTCTGTGCTCGACTCTCCACTGCTCGGCTTTTCTCCATTCCACTACAATCTTCTTTAAATTTCAACCACTTCATACCAACTTTCGATCTCACCCACCTCTGCTGCACTGAGGTGTTCCCATCTAGTCCACTCCACAAATATCTATTTTATTGTGTTTCACTCTCTGCCATTCTACTGCATCCATCTACTCCATTTTACTTACATGTAACTCCAAAAATTCGACTTCATTCCACACCGTATTGCTGTTTTCCATCGTCATCAATCTGACATACATCACGTCACTCACCTCCACAGCCTTTCACTTCACATCACTGTACACCATTTTACCCCACTACACATTACTCCACTTCCCTCCATTCACACCACAACACTCCACTTCTCTACGCACTAGTCTTCATCGCACTCCACATCATCGCACTACAGATCGCTCCATTCCACTTCACTCCCCCAGTTGGCTTCATTATACTCCACTCCACTTTATTATTATCTACTCCACATCATTATTATCTACTCCACATCATTATTATCTACTCCACATCAAATTCCGCCGCTTCACGCCATCCGATTGACCCCATCCGATTCCACTTCGTTGTACTTCACTCCACTTTACTTCACTTCAGTCTACTCCACTTTGCTCCACTTTACTCCACTTTACTCTACTCGACTTTACTTCACTTCATTCCACTCCACTCCACTTCACTTCATTCCACTCCACTCCACTTCACTACCCTGTACTCCACTTCACTACCCTCTACTCCACTTCACTACCCTCTACTCCACTTCACTACCCTCTACTCCACTTCACTACCCTCTACTCCACTTCACTACCCTCTACTCCACTTCACTACCCTCTACTCTACTTCACTACCCTCTACTCCACTTCACTACCCTCTACTCCACTTCACTACCCTCTACTCCACTTCACTACCCTCTACTCCACTTCACTACTTTCTACTCCACTTTACTCCACTTCACTTCACTTTACTCCACCTCACTCCACTCTATTTTATTCCACTTCACTCCACTCCATTGCACTTCCCATCATATCTCGTCACTTCATTCCACATCATTCCTCTCGAACGTTCTCTCGATAATTCATCACCGCACTTCACTTTGCTCTGCTTCACACCCTCTTTACATCCCTCATCTCAACATCATTCCTATTGACTATACATCGCACTACTCCTCTCCACATTACTCCACTCAATGTTACTTCTTTCGAATGTGCATCATTCCACTCCACTTCAATGAATTTATTTCGGTGATCTTACTTTCCCCCTTCAGGTAAAGCGGAAATACCTCTTATTCTTCCGATAACAGACTTCAATATCACCTCACACTCCATTGCCGTTGGCTGGGCGGTCGTAACTCGTCGTCGTCAGCCGATACGCTTTTTCACCCTCGAACTAAGAAAAGGACAAGGCGCTTGGGAAAACTACCCCAAGCCACTGAACGGTGATGATCGACGGTTGATTGTTTGGGGACTGGAACCAGGCCGTCTTTACAGTTTCCGTATTAGTTCCACAATCGATGCCAATACAAGCCCCTTTAGCAAACCCTCGCCGCCCGTTCGGACTTTGGCGGACGGTAAGTTTGGAAGCTTTTGATTCTTAAAATGATTTTATTTATCCCTACCTTTTCACTTAATGCAATTTTGGTTTACTTTTTTAGCCAAATATGGAACTCCTCGAGACGTTAGAATAACATCTTTATCTCCCACAACTCTTACCGTGGAATGGAAAGTAAGCAAAGCTTTTTCTAAAATTGATGTTTCTCAGATTTAAATTGAAACAACGAAGGAACGGCATTCATAGCCGTGAAATTTTACCTTGAATTAAATTTGCATATTGTATGATTGTGAATAGCATTAGTGACCTCCGCATATAAAGATTGACGTCCAAAACCTCCCGCAAGACCTTCTTGATATCGTGATGTACTACACCTGTAGCCAGCAGTCGCACGTTTAAATCTCACCCAAAATTGGTTTGGTGGAGCAGTTAAGAAGCCCCCTTTACTTAAACAGGACTCCAATAACTGTTCGATAAAGTCACAATTTACCCATGCGTGTCGAGCCATATTTAGCTACAATCCCCTACTAAAAATTACCTTTCGGAGCCACCTTAACATACGGTGAGCATTGGGCTGAAAATAGAGACCTTAAGCAACCGACGTCCTTGAGTCACGGACGTTGTTCCAAAACGAACTGACAAAACTTCAAAGGACCAATAAATATCCAGAAAAGAGAATCCTGAGAGATTCTGTAAATAGAACTTTATTCTTCACTTTCCATACACAAGGTCTTGACACACTCACCGAAAAAATCCCGCATGCAACAACTATATCCCCTCATCTGTCATCATCTATTCATTGGTGCTCGACCTGACATTTGTCACAGAAACAAAACAAGTGGCTAAAATTACAAACTTCGCTTCGATCCCATTACATGCATTAATTAATTATTACCATTCGGAAACGGACGTCAACCGGAAGATTTGATGAACTGGTGTTTTTGATAATTGGGCCATGTATTATTTGAATAGAATTTTTATGCCAGCAAAGATGGTGAGTAACTTAAAAATCCCTGAAGAAGTCATAGCGCATGTAATCAGAAACGCAACGGTGAACTTACCTGACAGATGTTGACGTTGTAGGAGGAGGCGTCGTCTTTAGAACGTGGAAATGCTGTTAGTAACCTCTCTACAGAATGAAAACGGCGTGTTAGAAGTTGGACGACGCCCTAAGGATTTGAAATTTTTCATTTTCTTTTGTTTCGAATGAAAAATTCCATTGAAAGAAAAAGTCGTTCGTGATTCTTGGTCGTGTGCGCAGTTGTACACATCAGTTATTACAGCCCAGTCTCACACCTTGAAAAGATAAGTAGCTTCGATTGACAAAACGTGGCAGAAAGATGAATATTATTTATTTAAGGGATATTAAGGCTCATCTGTTTAAGGGAAATTAAATTTGTGTGAGCCTTAAATTCGAAATTTTCAAATTCCGATTTCCAAATTTTCAAAAAAATTTTAAAACGGGATGAGACGTTGGTTTAGCGTCGCCGGGGGTTATTTAGTCCTAATCTTCACCCTAATCCAAACCCTGATCCTAATCCTAACCCTAATCCTATAACCCAAATCCTAACCCTAATCCTAGTCCTAATCCTAATCCTAGTCCTAATCCTTTGGCGAGTCTCCCCTAGAAAGATGATATTCATCTACTTAAGCACATTGTCAAAATTGATTTTATTCGTCTTTTCAGGGGGTGAGACTTGATTGACTATCACCCCTCCCCTCGTTGATGCGTACGCACGAAATACGTGCCCCCCTGAAATATTTACTCATCCGTTTTTATTTTGTTTAGCCCCCATCCTTGGTGGACGTCCAAGGGACGGTCCTGCAGTACCGTTTGGGATACCGCAAGCATGACGGAAGACCTCCGGACGGTTCTGAAGGTTTTTTTCCGGTGCTGTTGTCATCGGATAGAAGAAAGTACACCATAACCGGGCTCGAAGAGTCAACACTATACGACATACGGTTGAACGCAGTCGACGAGTTTCGTCAGGATCTTACATACTATTTGGAAACACGGAGAACCGCTGATGGAAGTAAGTTATGCCATAAAAAAAAATAAAAAAATAAAACAATAGTGGACTCGATAGATCAACAGTATAGATCGGCGGACCGGTATCCCAAAGGTGCAAGTTCAAATCCCGCTCGAGTCAACATTTTTCAGTTGACTTCGGCAGTGTCAGATTATCATGAAAAATTTCTGTGCATGTATATCTCTTAGGGTGATTCTGAAATTTACCAGCTAGCATACCGTATTTCCTCTAATATACGCCGGGGGCGTGTATTAACTTTTGAAGAAATTTGGTGCGACGTGTATTGGAGGGAGGCGTGCAAAAAAGAGGGAGGCGTCTACTTTGCAATCCAACTCTTAACAAGCTCTGGGGCAAAAGTATGACAATTTAAGTGTTCCACTACAAAGTTCGCATGCAAGGCTTCACATCTAAAAACAGGGCAAATTTAAAATAACTCTTGCTTTTATGAAGAATCAAATTACTACAATGGTAGCAGGCTCATTCTAGAGGCAAATCTTGAAAGTCACATAAATTGGTTCAAAATATTTAATATTCATCAAAGAAGGCAATACTTGGGGATCGTAAACAAAGAAACTTAGAAACTCTAAACTTAAAATTCAACATCCAAATCATCTTCGTCTTTATCTTCATCGAGAAGGTGAAAAGATTCTGCTGCTTCTTCCCTGTCCAAATCGGTGATTTCAAACGGGTTTATCTGCAGCGATGTTTCATCAAGCATTGCTGTTTGGTTATTCAAAAAGGACAAACCAGCTGCGCAGGGTGAGCCTGGTTTAAAGCAGTGAACTATCTCGTCTTCACTTCCATCTGTCTTGAGATTTAGACCACAGCTTTTGAAAGACTTCTTAATTAAATCTTCAGATAGGGCATCCTAAGATCCCAGAACCCATTCGACAACTTTGCGTCTTGGCGGTGGCTTCATGTTTCCACCAGCTGTGTATTGGTGAACACCATTACTTAGCCATTCGTCGTAACGATCAGTCAGATGTCCTCTGAATGGCTTATTCCATGAAACGTCTGGAGCTTGGATGTACTTCGTACAGCCCCCTGGGACCAAAACAGAATCTACTTTGGCCATTTTGAGAGTCTTCCTCACTTCATTTGTTGTATGGCATTCGAACGAGTCCCATGCAAGCAAGCGACGACGAAATGCAAACTTTCCAATTACCGAGTTAACAAACTGTATAGTCAGTTCTTCGTTCATCCAGGCATTCGCTGATGAAGCAACACAGCAACGAGCTTTAAATTCGTCATTTAGCGCCTTGCTTTCACGCTTAGCACCACCAAACACTATAAAAGGCTTCAATTTTGTGCCGTCGGCTTTGGCTGTCAAAAAGACAGAAACTCTGACTTTCTCATTCCCCGTGGTTTTTAATGGAATGGCCTTTGTCCCAGTAACTTCAACTGTGTTCGGAGATACCATATCTGCCCAAACAGCAGTCTCATCCATGGCTATAATAGAGCTAGAATCGTAATTAAATTGACGAGATAATCTTCGAATTTGTAGCATATATGCCACCAATTTGTCGATCATATGAGATGGATCTTTTTGAGCAGTTGTGGTTTTTCTTCGCAGGGAAAGACAGTTTCTTTTCATAAATTTTTCAAGCCAACCACGACTGGCAACAAAATTTGTTTGAGCGGCAGGATCATTGCCAACGCTTTCATCGTGAATTGCTTTTGCCTTTCTTATAATAAGTTTGCGAGAAACTCTCAACATATTGGCACGACGCTCGTGAATCCAGTTTAAAACATCTTCCTCCAGGTCTAAATTTGTTATTTTTCTGCCTCCACCCTCGAGTCGCATCTTTTTTGCCCCACCAGATTTTTTCTTTATCTCAGATAGTGCTTCAAACTGTTGACGCCATTCTCTAACTCTTCTCTCGTCCACGTTAAATTTCTTGGCAGCACTTCGTCCGGAATTAGCTTGCGCATACTTAACAACCGTCGTTTTAAACTCCACAGTGTACGCTCTTCTTTTGTCGCCTTGTGGGCAAGACGCTTTCCAATTTTTCTCCATTACCAGATCCTCCAAACTTCACCACTTAACAGTATAATAGATGCTTTAAACACATTTTCAAGCAATATGATCTGGAGACGACACACGACGCTTTAGTGTGAACACATCACATATATGACACACGATTTCCGTTTGGTGCGAAATTAGCACTTCGAAGCCGCATTGAATGATTATTTCTCAAACCTCAAAGTTATGGCGAGGACAAACTATTCGATTCAGTTTCAGCTTTTTTATCAAATTAACTTTGAAACTAATATACGTGGGCACCATTTTACAACAACGTTTGGACACCAACGAACGGGGAAAGGCTGATTGCAAAACCTGATAATCGACAGGAAGCTTTGGAAATCGACAAACATACTATTGGAGTTTATCAACACGAAAATGATCTTCTTGTGGGTCACGTTCCCATTGAATTGTCCAGTCTAATACACTACTTTCTTGAAGCAGATAAGGGCAACTGTTTGGAACTAAAAGTCACCGGGAAACGCAAACGGGAAGTTGGACTGGTAGTTCCAGCCCTATTTATCACTCTTACAACAAAGAAATCAATAGCAATAACTCTGCACGAAGAATTAAAGATGAGGAAAGAAAAACTGCTACACTTCGACTTCAAATACGAGCAAAAGAGTGAGGACATCAGAAAGACTCCATATTTCAATACAAAAGTTAATTGTGAATCCATCAAATGAATATTTTTACACATGTATCTACAAGATTTTTAAAAATTTTTTTATGTATAACGTTTTATATTGTCTTATTTTCCTGCAATTATTCTAATAAAACGCCGCTTTTGGAGGGGGGCGTTTACTAGAGGGGGCGTGTATTAGAGGGAGACGTTTATTGTCATTTCTATATAAATTGATGCGGCGTCTATTAGAGGGCGGCGTGTAATTGAGGCTAGGCGTATGTTAGAGGAAATACGGTATGTCATTTTGCGTATGGACCGCGAAACAAGCTTACCCATAAAATGGTATTTCCTTTTTCTGGTTTAGCTCCTCCACGTCCTAACCTTCACCAAGCACGGAATGTCGGTCCAACGTCAGTCACCCTGACCTGGGATCCGCCGAACTCAAAGAACACTGTAATTTTGGGCTACAAGGTGAATTGTCTTGCTGTCTCTATCTTAATTTTTTTCATTATTATTATTATTATTATTATTATTATGATTATTAACTATTATTATTGTTACTATAAGCACTGCAGTCGTTATCATCGTCATAGTCATTACCATCACTATCATTGACAGTATCACCATCATGACCCTTATCATTACCATCATCATCACCATCATTACCATCAGCTCCATCATCACTATCATCATCATCATTATTATCATCTCATCATTACCATCTGATCATCATCACCATCACCATCATTACCATTAGCATCTGCATCATCACCATCATCATCACTATCATGATCATCATTAACGTCATCATCATTACCATCATCATGACCATTATCGTGACCATTATCGTTATCATCACTATCATCGTCATCATCATCACCATCATCATCAGTATCATTACCACCACCATTGCCGTCATCATCATCAACATCAGCATCGTTATCATCATTACTATCATCATCATCATTACCATCATCATCATCATTACCATCATCATGACCACCACCATCATCGTCATCACTATCATCATCATCAACATCATCATCACTATCGTTATCATCATCACTATCGTCATCATCATCACTATCATCATCATCATCAACATCATCATCATTATTACTATCAACACTACCATCATCATCCTTATAACTATCATCATTTCAATCCTATTTTCATCGTCACTATTGCCCTAATTTTTTTGTCTTGCGAACTAATCATTGTTATAACTCACAGTGACAGAATTATGACGACTTTCGATCATTTTTAGGCCGTCTATGAAGACGTACCTAGCAAACGAAGGCGCAGGCGCCGTGCCGTTCTCGAGGTTTGTGAAAGACCTGAACCTGGTGTGGCATATTTTAGTAACACGTCAACTCAAGGAACGATCACAAACCTCAATATGTACACAAGATATCGGATTGTTCTAAAATCGTTTAACTCTGCCGGTGATAGCGAAGGCAGTGATTCTGTTACTGTGACAACGGCAGAAGGAGGTAAGATGCTAGGTTATGTTGTATAATATTGTGGTATAATATTGTTCGTTGTGATGTATGCGGTAAAGTCGCTGGCTTCGTAAGGACGTATTATTTCAGTAGCAAGCAAATTGTGAGCAGGAATGCGCCATTGACACAACATTGTATTCACCAGGACGTATGTGACAATTGTACGGTTCAGGTCAGGCCTTAGACTTTTTAACAGCCGGTGTCACAGGGGTGAATTATCCCGGGGGATGAGTGACCCAAGCTTACTTATCCTCTATGCTAAATGACCTGTCTCGATGACCCACAAATGGTGTTGTGTAAATGACCCCGTCGTAAACTAAAAGTTACCCTAACTCAAATTCAAGCCCTCGTCCCGATACTAATCCTGACAAAATTCCTAATCCTAATCCTAATGGGGGTCAACAGAAACATTGGGGATTAATGCCCTTGAGTCACTGGTAAGTGACCTTTAGGTGACCAAGGGGTCACTCATTCCAAGGACGTAGGCCCGAATGTTCAAACAGGCAGATCAGGGCGAGCTCTTACAGGCCAAGTCTCTGAACGGGTCCGGGGCCATGTTTCCCGAAAAGTTTTAAATTTCTATGCTCGAAAAGACGGCTCTTCCTGAATTTTAGAGATTGAGTTATCGAATTAAAGCTTTGTTATTCATGAGAGAAATTTTGCAGCCAAACGCGAAATTTTCGTCTTGCATGAACATTGAGAGATATTCGTGGTTTGAAAGATCCCGGAGAGCATAGGAATCCAAGGTGACCCTGGTATTCAGAGGTCAAATTTAAAATTTTCAGTCCAAGGACAAATATGTCCTCGGATATTGTCTTGAAATTTGGGTATCCGCAGACATTTCTATTTACCTGTGCCAAACTAGGCGCCCGAACATGTCTGGCGTATAAAACTGGAAAGGTCGCGCAGCACATTTGGAAATTCAAATTTACGGTTTAACAGAGTTGCGTTTTTGACTTAGATTTTATTTTCGGTGATAGCTATTGTATGGGGTTGAGTGGTATGTTTATTAGTTAATAACATTTCTTGGCTCTGACATTTGGAGAAATTTTGGGTAATCCTAGTAAACTCGATCGTCAGCCAAAACTGGCCGCAGATTTAGTGAAAATGCTTTTCAATCAGCGGATATTTGCTGCCTGTCGTCGGTCATGTTTACGAAGTCGGCGACTAAATTTGATCCTTGCCGGTATTATTTGACGTACATTGAATTATTTATTGTTGCCGTTTAGTTAAACTCTCGTATAACATCTGGTATTCATGCCTTTTTTCTGATTCCATTTAGTGCCAGGCCCTCCAGCAACGTTTGGTTTTGATGGCGTGTACGGCAACGAAGTTCATTTGTACTGGGAACCACCTTGCGAGCGCAACGGCCGCCTACAAAAATACAAGTTAACTGTCAGTGAGGATACCAGTCGCAGACTGCAAGAGATTAGGCCAGACAGTGACGTAACAGAATACCAAGTCAAAGGACTAACCCTAGAAACTAGTTACCAGTTTGAACTGGTAGCCACTACTTCAGTGGGGGAAGGAATTCCGAAAATCTTGAAAACTAAGACGAAGGGGGCCCCAGGTGAGTTTTTTCTAGACCGTTAAATTACATCGTTGAGAAGAGGGGGAAAGATATGCTCTTATCGCTCTCTCACGTTCTTTAACACAAAAAGTCATTTATTGTTTTTAATAATTAAAGCTTGAGTCGCATTGAAATCTGAATTCAACCCCAGGACCACTTGTGAAGGACTCGGGAAAAATAGTAGGAAAGTGGACTAGAGTCGAACAGTTTGACTCTCGCCTAGTCTATTCTATCCTATCCTATCCTATCCTATCATATCCTATCCTTTCCTATTCTATCCAATCTTATCCTATTCTATCCTATCCAACCTATCCTATCTTATCCCCACCTATCTTACCTATTTTATCCTCTCCTGTTAGTCGTGCCTTGTCATGCCTTGCTTGATCTAGACCCCGCTTACCAAATCTGGCCTGACTAGACATCTCGCTCTTTGCACAAAGCTTACAGTAATATGGTTACATGTTTGAGGAAGTTGATCGTCCAGGTTAGTGTAGTCTTGAGAAAGACTGTTGGTTGAAGTGACTGACGTTTCGACAGCCTTAGCGGCGGTCATCTTCAGAGTCAAAAGGAGAGTAAATGTCAGGTTCGCCTACATTTACTCTCCTTTTGACTCTGAAGATGACCGCCGCTAAGGCTGTCGAAACGTCAGTCACTTCAACCAACAGTCTTTCTCAAGACTACACTAACCTGGACGATCAACTTCCTCAAACATGTTACGATTCTCCCAGGTTCAAACCATTTACTTTAGTAATATGGTTATGCCGAAAGAGGTAGACTGGATGTTCTTGAGAAAATAGGTCTTGAAACGATTTAAAATGTTATTCGGGTCAGAGTTACTGGGTTTTCCACGGGACGCTGGAGGACCACAGTGACACTTCTCGTTGATTCTTGATGGGTTAACTGAAAGTGACGTCGTGATGTCCCGAATAATGAACTATTTAATAAACTGTAATGTTCATATTTAGTTGCGCCAGATTGACGAATGGTCATGAGAACACTTTAGATCCAAGAAAGGTTTGTGAACAGACTTACGGGAGAGTCGTCAAGAACAATTTGCTCGTTCAACACGATTCAAATATTACCGTGATCAATTTTGTCTTGTCTTATAACTCACGTATTGGGTTTACAAGATATTAATCATAGGAGTACGTTTCTTCCTCTATTCATTAAAGTTGTCGGCTTGTAATGGCTCTCAGATATTCCCCTCAGTAATTTTTCTTTCTTAATTTTTCTTGCCATTAAGTTCGAGAGAGAGAAAGATCACACGTTGCATCACGTCTACTCGTTAAAAGTTAATAGATAGTCATGTGATCTGAATACTCTTTCTTGTTCTTCTAGTGGCACCCAGACCACCCATTGGCATTCGAGCAAGCGCTGAGAAGAACGTGGTTACTCTTACTTGGCGGAATGGATTCGACGGCAATACTCCTTTGACGAAGTACATCATTGAGTACAAGACTTCGTCAGGTAGGGCACAAAGAGCAATTTTGTTCCTCTGTTTGTGTGATCACATAACTCAAAGTGGATGTAGTATGAAGATAAAAGACGCGCATTGGTGAAGACCTGCGAAGAAGAGAAAGGGGGACAAAGTAAGGGAATTCTGGTTCCAGGAGTGGAAATAAACATAGAGCAAGGCCTGGGCAGACTTCAGAAATAGGAAAAACAAAAATTGGTGTTGATTGGCGACACGTGAGAAAGCTGCACCAGAATTGAGTCATCTTTGTCATACATGCACCTTTCTTTCATTCCTTTTAATGATTTCCCTATCAGTAATCTTCGTTAATCCATCCATCTATCCATCCACTGCATTTATTTCATGTACTTTTGATGTCACGATTTAGAGAGAAATCCATGGGTGGTAGGGTGGACTTTGGAACCATCGGCGATAAAGAAGAACAGAACAGCAGGCACTGTGTGGACCGTTCTCAGAGATTTAAATGGATATACGAACTACTGGTTTCGTATTATGGTGGAAAACGAAGTTGCTCGATCGTCGCCTAGTGATCCTTCGAGTGTTGTGAAAACAGGTTTGGTCTTTTCGATTTCATATACGTGTACTTTTTCATGCTGTAACCATTATGTATTTTATTCATTCATTCATTCATTCATTCATTCATTTATTTATTTACTTCTCTCTCTCTCTCTCTCTTTCTCTCTCTTTGCCTGCCTGCCTGTCTGTCTGTCTATTTATTTATCAATTTATTTAGTTACTTATTTACCCACTTCCTTTACTTTCATTCATTTTCCTCATTTTGCCATTCTTTTATTAGTATTTATTTGTTTCGCACTTTGTTTACTCATTGAATTATTCACGTATTTCTATTTTATGAAAAGAGTTTTGGCCATTAAGCGAAATTACGTACCCTTACATTATGCTGTAATTTATGCTATAGGTTCCCTTTCTATTGTAGTTGTTATTGTGTTTTAACTTTTCAACTTTTACATCGCATTGTTTCGTTTCTCTTTCTTCAGGCCGACGAGTTGGAGGTCCTTCGCCTCCGATTTATGAAGAGCTCTGGTTCATTATTGTAATGGGTGTTATTGGCCTGTTGATCTTAATTCTTCTGGTGATCTGTATTGTGTTGGTTGTTCGTCGGAGGTCAAGGGGAAGAGGTGAGAGGTTAACTCATACCAATACTTGTGGCCCACAGATTCTTTACTCCCTGCTGCAATTCCAAGGGCGCTCAACCATTGCACTCTTCCTTCACTTACTAGGACTCTCGGCCGTAACTCTCAATCACCCAACCAGCGTCCTCATTCATTATTGTCAACCACCGAACCAGCATTCCAAACACTAACCATCACATTCAGCAAGCCAGCTAACAAGTTTGGCTTGCCAACCAACAAATTTAAACGAGCCAACACGCGCATTTGACTGGCCAACCAACCTGTTCAGCTACATCACAAACACGTCCATCTTGCCAACCGATGCCTACCCAGTCTACCAAAACATTTAGTTTGCCAGTCATCATATCCAGCTGACTAACAAACATATTTAATTAGTTAGCTAACTCATATAGCCTGCCAGCCAACTCAATCTGCTAGCATGTCAGTACATTTAACTAGCCAAACAAGGCATTTAACAAGCCGGTCAACTCAACCAGCCAATCAACACAATCGACTAGTCAACAAAGTCAATCTGCTAGCCAGTCAGCACTTTTAACCAGCCAACCAACTCAGTTGACAAGGCAGCTAACTCATTTAAATGGCCAAGCAACTCGTTTATCCAGTCAACCAACTCAGTCAAATAGCCAACTAGCTTATTTGGATAGCCAGCCAAGGCATTTAACTTTGCCAACTAATGCTTTTAACTTGCTTGTCAACTCGATCAACTACACAGCCAGCGCATTTATGTCTTATCTTATTCACGAACTTTATCCTTTTTTGTCAGTTAAGCGTATTGCTCATCCGGCCTACGAACTGGACGTCCAACCTAGTCAAGGAATTCGACCTAGTTCTACTCTTGATGACAATGTCAGCAATGGAGGTCCTAAATCTAAGAAAGAAGAAAAGTAAGCAAAATAATAACTGTAGCAATAATGGTTTCTTTTAACATCTTAATTGGGAATATATAAGGAGAAAGAAGATAACAAACTACATACATGTCCCAAAGGGACTAGACACGAACTGACAGCAAATCCTATGCACGGTATCCGCCACCACTATGGGGTACGCTACGCGAAACGACTCCCAAAGAACTATGAATCAGTAGCAGCCGCAGCCGCAGCGACGGCGGCAACCCACGACTACGTCCGTAGCGAAGACGATGACGACCAATACGATCACAATTTTAACTACAAGAGCTGCAGCATCAACGACTACAACGACAACGATGACAACCATTAAGACAGTCCTTGCTTCCAGTGACACAAGAGTAGTGACGACCTTTACTGCGAACTCTACGACCGAGATAACGACCACCACTACAGCCATCAACCATGGCAGCTCAAGACGACGACAACCTACAAGAGCTAGTACAGGAACAACAAAAACAACGATCACGATAAGGACCATGGTGGTGATGATGAGATGGTGATTGAGGTAGTGATGGTTCTGATGACGATGACGATAATGATAATGTTGATGATGATGAAAATGGTGATGATAATAATAGTGATATGATGATGAAAATGGTGATAATGATGATGATAATTATGATGATAATGTTGATGATGATAATGATGATGATAATTATGATGATAATGATGATGATGATGATGATGATGATGATGATGATGACGAAAATGGTGATAATGATGATGATGATGACGATGACGAAAATGGTGATGATGATGATGATGATGATGATGATGGTGATGATGATGATGACATGAAGGATGAGGATAATGGTGATAAGAGTTGTCATTGTGCAATATCAAACTGTTGTGTTTAGTTATTCAGTAGTTAATGTTACACCTAACTTTGCACGTCACAGCTTACGTGTTGATCACGTGCTAATCGCATTTATATAGCAGAGGAGATAAATAAAAAGAGGGGTTGAAAAACTTCGATACACGTAGCGCCGTCTAGTTTGTTCCGTAACGTAGCAGATTAAATACTGTTGGAGCAAAGATACAAAACAAACTCATCTGAGCTGTTTCACTTTCAGGCATCTAGTGGATGAATCCGAGGAAGATGAAGAAGAACGGGAAGAGGACGAGGCAAGTAGCCTGGAGACGAAATCCGATGTGAGCGAAAGTGAAAGTGAGGACGATATTCCGACCAAGAAACGCCAAATGGAAGAGGCTTTACGAGAACAAGATAAATACTACCCTAACAGCAAGCCACCTCGCTCCTTCTCCTCAGACAACGTCCAAGGCTCGCCTCCCCCGGCGTACGCCACCTTCGCCAACCGCGGGAATGCTCGCTCCGAACCATTCTTAGATCCTTATGGCGAGTTGGATGATGACGACGACGAAAACCGAAGGAATCCGAATGCACATCCATCGCCATTCAATCGACCCCCAACTCGAAGAACCCGATCTGCGTTTTCGCCTTACGACGGTGACGAATCGGATAGCTCGGAGATTCAACGTCGTAAACGAGGCGATCCGAGGTCGAGTAGTTTCCGTCGGGCATTAATTAGCGGAAAACCAGAACCTGAACCTGAGCGACCGGTCGGATTTGAACGTGATCCCGATCGCAGGCCGAAGCCAACTCCGCGAAAATACCGGAGTCTGGAGAAAGCTGTGAATGAGAGCGCCAAACCGCCAAGTTACGAAGACGACGATGACGACGACGATGTAGACGTCGAAATACGACAGCCCGACTTGTCGCGACGTTTCATGACGCCACCCGATTATCGGTCGGACAGCGGCAGAGAGAGTGGCAGAGACAGCAGTGACGATCACGATCGTGTTCCGCTGACCCAGTCTCGCGGGCGCTTTGATCTTTCTGAAGGGTCTGAGTCTCCTGCACCCGCATATCACTCATCGACAGACGACTCTTCGGAGAACCCGGACAGACGTCGTCTGCTCGACCCTGATGAAAATCCTCAGCCTGAGATATCATCGTATTCGTCGTTCGTGTAAAATCTTAGAAGTTCCGGAATTCAGGAAAATAATGACAGGAACTTGACTGTACAACTGTTCGTTTTAAATTAGATGCGACTTTGCGAATTTAGGTGGAGAGAGGAAAGTTACACAGTCAACTCAAGAGTTTTCTGTTGATGGGTTGAGAATGAGAACTTATGGCAGACTGAGACAGTTTTTCCTCGTTCAACCGTCGCTAGATAATTCGTGTACAAAACTCCCGACCGACTTTTTCAACGGTGTCTTTGATCGGTGATAAACTTTGTAGTGCAACTGTAGAATAGAATCTCAGCATTGTCCATCTCATTTGATATGTGGGCGTAAACTTATAGTTCGGCTATTTAAATTGCTCGTGTATTACGACTGTTACCTCTCATTTGTCGGGTCCGTAAGAGATAGAGGGATCAAGTTGATGCGGAAACACAGAATCTCGCCTTCTACAAGCAACTTACATCAAGAATCGACCAAAGTTGATGGTGTCTTTGCCAGTAAAGTTTCGTGGATGGTCCATTGTTGAAACAGAACGCTTGGACTTAGATATAAGGCAACGAAACGAAAACCAAAACCACGACTGTTAGTTTTCGTTTTCATTTGCGTCAGTTGTCAACTCGGTCGATAGAGTCGTCTTCCGACCGAAGGACTTAATGTGAGTGAAAATCAGGTTTCAACAATTTAGGTTGAAACAATTTTCAAAATTAGGTTGAAACGATTTTTGGAATTATTGAGACTGGCGTTCACAGCGCTTCCATTTTCATGGCTCTTTAATTTTTCACATGAAGATTTACTTGGTCAGGATATAACTTTGATGCAATTCCGCTAAACAAGCAAAGCTTCGAATGATTTTATTGAACAATTTCAAACATATACATGATCTGTCAGCAAGTCACTGCGCAGTGTTACACTAAAGTTAGCTCTTTTACATCCCAAACAAATTTTAACATTTCAAAAGTTGATGTATGGAACAGCTGTAAGCTGCACCCTATATAATTTCGAAATTTCATATTTTTAAAATGTGCTTTTTATTTCATGGAAAAGATACATTTCGGGGGGATAATCCTCAGCTCTGGTCCCGTACATTGTGAGTCAACACTTTCCGTTTCGTGGAAATCTTACTAAAGGAGAAAATGAGCGTACACGGAGCACTGTAAATCAGTCTTAAAGGGCATTAAGTGCCATACATGCACTTGGCATGTTTCACCTGTGCTTGCTTTCTCTGTTAAGCTTAATATCTGTTTCTTAGACAGTTGAATTAGATGTAAACTTCTGTGATGGCTTTTGTCAAAGAAGAATTATACTATAGTTTTTAAAATGTGTTTTTTATAGCATTGACACCATTTGCACATTCGTGAATTTTTAATCTTTTTTAAAATCTTCCTGAATTATCTGTGTCTTGTATTTGGAATTCTTGTCTTTTTGCTGTGATATTTGTTTTTGTATCTTGGCTCGAGCTTCTTCTGCGCTCTGTGCAGCTTTTCTAAGACCTGCTTCATGCGTTGAACTTCTCTTGAGCCGAGTCATTCAATGCAAGAAACAAAATTGTCGCATTTGAATTGGGTGCGGTTTCTGTGAAATTAGGGACCTTGTGATCTACGACGTCAACTTGAACGACGACGTCCTTTAAAATTTCTATGAAATTAGAGACCTTGCGATCTACGACGTCTTTTAAACAAAATAATTCTTCATGCGAAACAGAGAATGGATCATTTTTATTCTCCAGAGCATTTTCAACACCATTATCATTAAGCGTACAACGGTACCTGGACCATTTTCACGTCTTAAGAAAGACGTCAGCTCGCAGAGTGAAAAAAACTATTAGTTAAGATTGAACTCAACCCCAGCCGGCATTCACTTTGAGAGGATTGAAGCGTTTTAGTAGTTTCTTCAAATGCCGAAATTTTAAAGGCCGTTAAGGTCCTTATTCGCTGTTTGAGACAGGCCTTCGGAGCCGTTCGTGGTGTTTTGTGAAAGGTAAACCTTCAGAAATTCTCTCCGCAGTAAGGTCATTAATTTATGTTCAGAATATGATCTCGGTTTGGATTTGGGTGTCTCCATGTTCGGATTCAGATCAGTTTATTTTTTTCACTGTAACGAGACCGGTCCGTGTCCAGGGGCGTCATCTGTGAAGGGTGAAGGGGTGTGTGACACCTCTCAAAGTTTGCCAAAAAACAAATTCGGGCAAAAAGAAATGATAATTCGGGGAAAATTTGGCTTCATTAAGACATTTCAAAATCCCTTTTAGTTACTTGTTTATATCTAATTTATGTATCAGGGCTGAGGAAGCGAGGATACACCGTATATGGCCCGAATGCACGTCAAATTAAGTTCTGGCAATATTGGAAAAGATACAAGGCAAATTAGCCTGACCAATAAACAACGCTGTGCCTGTCACTGAGTTTAGCCCTTGAAAAGTTCGACGTTTGAGACGAGCCTTACTCTCGGTGCATTTGCCATCTGCGTATGTAGTTACAGTACGGTTCTGTGAACTCTACGTCACAAAGGTGTCGGTTTGGTTGCATTCACGCAAGAGCAGGGATACGAAAAATTGAAATCATCCGAAAATGAGATGCATGGTAGTACGCTCGTGCTATTTGCACAGAGGGAAGGGGGTAAAATACATGTAGCCTTAACGGATGGAAGTAAGATATTGTATTGGGTTTAACCCTAGCAAATTCTGTAAGGGCACTTGGAAGACTGGAGGGACGTGCTTGATATCATAAAATTAGGGTCATGTAACTGAACGTCGGGTCAACATCACACGTTTTTTTTCCCTGTCTGATGGTACAAGTTTTATCGAGCAATATGAAATTCGTCAATGCCATCTGATTTTATCGATAATACTTTTAATGGAAATCTGTATTTTTCTTACAGTTTCTGTCAAGGATGCGGTCATTGGGGAAGAAGGCAATAGGGCAAGTTTTTGGAAAGAAATTCTAAGAGAAAAAGGTTCTTTTCCCAAAAATTT
The DNA here is from genome assembly GCA_030142905.1 of Heliopora coerulea. Classification (NCBI taxonomy): domain Eukaryota; kingdom Metazoa; phylum Cnidaria; class Anthozoa; order Scleralcyonacea; family Helioporidae; genus Heliopora; species Heliopora coerulea. The sequence continues at coordinate 1,645,487 of JASJOG010000035.1, read as the reverse complement.
GGTACCTTCTGTCCAAGAAAATGGTGTCTCTCATGCAAATAATAAAAATGAAATGATGTAGCGTTTTCGTTGCTTAAAAAAATTAAAATTCTTCGGCGAGGTAGCGCCACAACCCCGCATTACGAGGAGTGAAAATTTCTTTAATTTGGTCACCTTTGAGAAAAACTGATTGCTCTCCAGAACGCGATTGTAAAACGTCCAGGAACGAGTGGGATGAATGGTAAGAATGGTGAATGGTAGATGGTAGATGGTAGCTCTCAGCGACTGCCACGAGTTTTCTCTGCACCGGTCTTCCCGTACTTAGCAACGGCGCAGTCACCGTCTGGCCTAGCAACAAGATATCCCGGATAAGAATGATCAAGAAACCTTCATCAAGGTTACCGGATTGATTTTACGAAGGATTATCTATATTCATCTGGGAAGCTATCTTGTTTGATATCGAATAAGTAGAAGAAAGATTCCAACTATGAATGCTTTCGGCTGAGTTGACACGATGAAGCAGCGTGTTCAGGACAATGGAGAATGTGATGTTCACCTAGTCACCTTCACAGCTCTTTTGTTGATATTTGACGTGACTCCTACCGGATAAATACTTCAAAACATGGAGAAGGTTAAGGTAAGTAAACACTGTACTGTAGAAGATGTGACTTATATACATATCTAGTGAACTTATCTTTCTTCTCTTGTTTGGCCAGATGTCGACTTCTGCACAAGCTATGTTCAGTTGCTCGCGAGGGTTGCCTAGTTTACCGCCTCTGCCTCCCTCTGTGGACGCACCGTCAGATTTATACAAGGTTCGTGCTAAATGAAGGTTTTGATATTTTTTGAAAAAGTACCTATTCGATTGTTTGCTTTGATTTTTGTTTTTTATCCGGCATTTTGTGCTCTTTCATGATGTCATATTGACCATTTGTCTTGCGTTTTATGGCCTGTTTGTTGAAGTGAATTGTATGAAAAAATGTTAAAGGCGAATTAAAGCTTTGCAAGATTTTTGCATTAAACTGTTTTGAATTGAATAGTAAATGTTCGAGAAGGAAACTTTCATTGGAGTTAAGATTATTTTATGATTTTCTTAGTTTGATTTTCAACCTACAGTATGAGATGAAAAATGTTAAAGGTTTTTTTTAATAATTAAAAATCTATTTGCCCAATGCAATATTATATTGTGTAAAACTATAATGGAATAATTAGCAGTCTTACTGTGTGTGGTCTAATTGGTTTCATTCCTCCATATGCTCCAGATGTTATCATCAGAGGTGTCAGTTTATAGGAAAGCAATGCTATAACAACAACAAAACATGCATTACTCTGCATAAAGTAGTAGGACTGATTGGCCGAGTAGATGCAAGAGTATTATTGTAAACTATTTGATTATATGCCCAGGTATGCATGAAATGCGCTATTTTTGCTTATTACAATCTCAAAATTTTATGTTGGAGGAGGGCTGTCCGTTGTACTAAATAACATCATCTGACATTGGTCTGAATAAAATTCTAAAGTGCAACCTTGCTCTTTGATGGACTAAAATTAAAAACTTACTTCTGGTATAAGAGTGATTAACTTCAGCCACCAATATTTTGAACTCTCCTACAAGGTTTGGTTATCCCACATGCTTTGATCACACTATTGAAACATGGAAACACATGTATTTCTTATCCAAACATTACATATACATTTCTTAATCATGAACCAGCTGATGGTGGTTTTCTCCATTCTTTCAACAATGCCGTTCAGCATTGTTGAAGGAACAGCAGTTGTTCACAGTGGTTAGAATAGGGAAAAGCATTGATAGACCAACCATTTTCACTGGTACTATGATTGTTTAACCTTGTTAACAATGTGTTACACTACTCATGGTTGAACAGTGTTGTACTAGCATGGTCGTCAAAACCAGACAACATTAATGGTGGAGTTGTTCACTTGGTACAGTACCACATTTCATACCAACCAACAACCACTGATGGTTGAACAATGTTGTAATAGCATGGTCATCAAGGCCAAACAGCATCAATGGTACAGGTGTTCACTTGGTACAGTTCCACAATTCATACCTACCAATAACCATGAGCAAATTTTTACTTTTGACATTTTTTGGAATCTGTTTTATTTTGCATTTCTTTAAACTGTCAGCTGGTTATGGTTTTTAAGTTTTTACTTGTCCAGGGAGTTTGGAGGAAGCTGACACATGATATCATTTCAAAATCTCTTGGGACAAAAGCCCACATTGTGGAAATCCTGCTAGAACCTCTGATACAGCACTTATAATAATTATTGTTTTCAGATTGTTGTCCGTCACAGTGAATACCCTCCCATCATGAAGGACACCTCATGGACCAGGGCAGCACCCTACAAGGAAACCATGTACCACCGAACTCCAAGTGAATCCATAGCTAATAACTACTCTCCAAGTGCCAATGAGCTTAAAATGAGAAACCTGGTCAAACTGCAACAGAGACCTCACACCAGAGCAAGCACTCAGCCTTGTATCTTTTTTGCAAAGCTAAACTGCCTAGTGCCTAGAGTCTACCAATCTCACAAGTTGTTACTGCATTGCATACTTAACAATGCTTTATCATCTTTGTCATAATGGATGAAAAGTATTGACCAAGCAATTGTATTGTTCATTATAGTTGCAAAAATGTTGTTCATAACTGATGAAGCCACAATGTCAACAATGTTCAGTTTCTGGAGCGCAGCGTTGGTCATGGGGTGCCACGCAACCTTGTCCACAATGTGCAACACAACATTGTTCACAGGTTTCCGCAGAACATTGTCTACAGGTTGCAGCACAACATTGTTTACAATGCGCAACACAGCATTGTGCACGATGTGAAACGCGACATTGTTCATGGGGTGCAGCACAACATCGTTCACGGGTATAGACTTTCCGGGCGGAAAACGTAGTCTCAGGATAAAAATGAGAGCCCAGCTCAAAATTTTAAGGTGAAGAACCATGATCACAACAAGGCAAGACAAGTTAAAACATTTTAAAAATAAGTTGAATTGTAACGTTTCGTTGCGACGTGCAACATCTTCAGAGAGTTAAATTACAAGGTTGGTGAGAATAATATATCTATCACAGTATGCAACACAGCATTGCTCACGGGGTGCCGCAGAACATTGCCCACAAGATGCAGCGCAAAATTTGACACAGTGTGCTATATTACATCTTTCACATGGTGCATCACAACTGTTCACGCCGGTTAACAGCCTTGAAAAATTTGTGTAGTTTTGCTTTTCTTCACTGATACGTTTAAGTTGCCACGAAAGCTGACTGACGTGATCTAGGAGGTACTAAACACAACTATGAGAGCTAGTTTTTTGTCGCAAGAGTATTCTCCAAAACGTCTTGGTGGTAAACACGTGATTGAAAGCATTTCCTCGTTCATAAGGCGACCTCAGCACTTGAGGTGAAGGAAACGTTTGGTATTATCGAATAACGTTATTTACTAACTGCATTTACTTGAAAAGGTTTAATTGATGCAGTTACAGAAACTTAAATTTCTTTGACTTTGCATGAGCTCGTGAACTTACGTTTAGTTCCAAACGACCGAGCACACATCCGAGAAGTAAATCAGAGGGAAGGAAAGACACACTGAAGGGGTAAGTATAACACTTGACGAGTAACTTTTGTCTTTTCTTTTTTTCGTAACGCAGGATCTTTTTGAGAACATCAGCCAGAGATTCTCCAGGCGGGAATCTTAGTCTGATAATAAATATCAAAGCCCAGCACAAAATGAGCCACAAAGACATAATAAATGAAGGTTTATTAACATTTGACCTTTCGTTGTTTACTTGCTCATTATCTCTGAAAATGTCGTAAAGTAAACAACGAAACGTTAAATGTTAATGAACCTTCATTTATTACGTCTTTGTTGCGCATTTTGTACTGGGCTTTGATATTTATTATTAGGCATGATCTTTTTTTTTTTCTTTTTTACCAAACGGTTCATTTCAATTCCTTTCCATACCATTCAACGTTGTCGGAAAAAAAAAAAACTTCATAAGTTAAATAACTGATACACTAGTCTGGATAGGAGACCAAACACAGAAAATTTTCCGCCAAACTTTCGGTGAATTTTGCTCGTTCGGACTGATTATTTTATAAGTACGAGTGTTTGGTGGAGTTCCATTGTGTTGTGTCACTCTTCTTCCAACAATGTCGGACTTAAGAAATATCTAATGGTTTTTCGTCGGTTTTGAAAGAAACTTCTTTTTTATTTCTCACAGTCAGCCTCAAATACTTCCTCCAAGTCGCGCCATCACTCCGACACAACAACTTACCATAATTAAAACCAACGAGGAAAACCAAGCGAGGAACTCTTTGGACAAAGATGAACCGTCTGAGAAAGATCTCCAGGTATTTTTCTTTTCACATCAGGCGCAATACTTTCTTTGTATCCTTCATTAACAGACAGAGAAGTAGTTAATTTAGCTTCCAGTAACCTAACGTCTCCCGGCAGCATGATAAAAAATAAATAATGTATTTATCGTTTTTTGCCAGTCCTTAGCGAAAAACATTTCCCTCGGTCTCAAAACCTACCGTAAGCCGCAAGCCTTTGGCCAACTTTGGAGACCTCGGGAAAATATTTTTCAGTGCTGGTCTCCCGGTCGTTATGTAACAGATATTGATTTATTTTTAATTGATGCTTTAATTCAAACCAACAAATGTCCATAATGCTTCAAGAGCTGTTTGCGTTGTGTTTTCTGCCATTTCGTGGACGTCAAACACAGCGCAGCTGTACCCCACGGCGATCGCTTAAATGGAACGGGCCTTGAGCCCAAGGATAATGTATAAACTAATTGTAACCAAAGCCAAGTGTGATACTTTTGGTGATATGCTGGGCATCCGTACTATAGCAGAACCACGCAGAAAAGAACCTTGTTTTTACCATTTCTTGTCATGTTTTCACAGCGCTATTACTATTATATAACAAAAGGAGTGCGGCAAGAATCCTTGGCGGATTGCGATTCATCTGTAATGCAAAGAATAATGGCAAACAGGATTCCTCAGAGGATGAAAAGTGACTCGGAGCTACATCCTTTGGTGAAAGCACTTCTTGATGAAGTTGAGAATGACTATATTTTTAGCTTAAGGAAAGCTATTGGTAAGTCACATATCGTCGAAAATTTCCCTAGTTCAAGCAATCGAATATTCTCCTTTAATTGTGAAAGTTTCTCCTCACTGCTTACTTAAATCTCGAGCTTTCCGTTTAGTAAATTGTTGGGATAGTTTTTAACTTACTTCCTTCCTTCCTTCCTTCCTTCCCTTCCTTCCCTTCTATCCTTCCTTCCTTCCTTCCTTCCTTCCTTCCTTCCTTCCCTTCATTCATTCCTTCCTTCCTTCTTTCCTTCCTTCCTTCCTTCCTTCCTTCCTTCCTTCCTTCCTTCCTTCCTTCCTTCCTTCCTTCAATCCTTCCTTCCTTCAATCCTCCCTTCCTTCATTCCTTCCTTCATTCCTTCCTTCCTTGAATCCTTCCTTGAATCCTTCCTTCCTTGAATCCTTCCTTCCTTCCTTCATTCCTTCCTTTATTCCTTCCTTCCTTCAATCCTTCCTTCAATCCTTCCTTGAATCCTTCCTTCCTTGAATCCTTCCTTCCTTCATTCCTTCCTTCCTTCAATCCTTCCTTCAATCCTTCCTTCAATCCTTCCTTCCTTCTTTCCTTCCTTCCTTCTTTCCTTCCTTCCTTCTTTCCTTCCTTCCTTCTTTCCTTCCTTCTTTCCTTCCTTCTTTCCTTCCTTCTTTCCTTCCTTCCTTCCTTCCTTCCTTCCTTCCTTCCTTCCTTCCTTCCTACCTTCCTATTTTCATTCCCACCTTAGTTCCTACCATCTCTTCTGTTCCTCTTTTCAGTGGATTACATTCTTATGGACCCTGCAGAAAGAGTACGCTTAAAAGTCAATTATATTCCCAAACCCTTTCCGCAAAGGTACTGGACACCATCTTCATAAGTACGATACGGATGCAGTCTTAGCGATATATCAGGTTTTAATATTGTTTTAAGGCTAATATAGTGAATAATGATAGAACTCCTCTTATTGATTTTTAGCCATTTGTATTCCGATGTAAATTTTTGATCAGACCAAAAAAAAAGTGCCTCGGTTTCCTATTTCTTGTTGCAAAAACGTAAGTAGGATAAGTCGGGCTCCTTTTCTTTTTCACTTTCTTTTTGTGTCTATGCGTGACAGTAATATTAATTCAAGCTTATTTTCAACACGCTTCCAGGATCGGCCGCCATGATTGTTATCCCAAGATGCAAATCATGCTGCAACTCGGGCCCAGATTCCTTTGCGAAATTCAATAAAAAGATTACGGTCGGCAATTTCGGTGGCCAAAAACTAGGTAGGGTCGGGAAACCGGAAACCAAGGTATTTTCTTTTTTGGCCTCATTTGTATTCATATGTACAGTACCGTCTTAGGCATGTTTATTGTATCTTAACTCGAAATTAACTCTAATTTCACGTTCCATGTAGAACCATCCGTGCTCCGGTGCCGTGGCATCACTCGTATCGAAAGGGGAAGGAGCTGGCGACGAGAAACGTTTTTACAACCAATCCTGTTATGATGGAAATACAAAACGTCTGGACCAACAGGTAGTAGAAATAAGGATGTTGTTAAGTTTCTCCGGCACACGTTTATAACGAGGGATATAATCAGAAAGGTTTGAGTACTGCCGAAATGTGAGAGCAGTTATCTAACGTTTCGAGCGAAGGGCCTTCGCTCAAAACGTTAGATAACTGCTCTCACATTTCGGGAGTACTCAAACCTTTCTGATTATTTCACTTCGATTTCCACACTGCCTACGCAGCACTCCATTTTTATAACGAGGGATACTGTTCTCAGATATCCAAAGGCGCCTGTTGTTACGAATATTTTGTCGACTGCTTTCCCAAGTTTTAGTGTGGTTTTTTTCCTTTCTAGGATTTTTTAGTAAACCATGAGTTCATTTAGAGTTTAGTGTTTTTTCGAGATCAGTCTTCCCCAAATGTTTTTTCGTGGGATTTCTTACAAAGTGTTTCAGAACTTTAACTCGCATTATTTTAAGATGAAGTATGGCAATCTGTATACCATTTTGAAGCATAGAAATTATACAACTAGGTCCGAAGTAGAAAATTATCATTTCTTTGTAGTCAAAGAATAATCAACATTAACTCTCTCCGGTCTGTTCTCGACTTTTCAGTTTTACTTTGGCTAACGCCAGACCGTCTTACTCGTCAAGGGGGGGATCTATCGGACTGGAAAGGATTGATGCAGAAAATTGACGATTGTTCCATGAATTGAATGAAAGGCTTTCAGATAATTTACCTTCCTACTTTTTTGTGGGATACACAACAGAATAAATTAAACTTGAAAACCACGTGAAGCGGTTTTGATATCTCATTTCAAAATATATTTTCAAAATATTTTATATATATTTAAACTGTTTTACAAGCATTAGAATCTTGGGTTTAATTATACAACAAAAAGACCTGCGCAAGAGGCAACAAAATAAAAAGAAAACTAGACAGAAATTAGGAAGAGTTACGCACAGTTTCAGAGATAAGTCTTGTGGGATAAGAAACCTAAGCCAAAAAGTGGGATTTGCGCTTGTTTGAGATCCATTCAGAGCCCGGTTGCATGAAACCGGAACGAATTCAGACCGCTACCAAAGTAAAGATTTTCTGAAGTGTTTACATGAGACCGGCATGAAACTAAAGCCATGCTCTTGCAAATATTTCTGATCGCATTCCGAGTTTTCATTAATTCCCAGCAGTAATGCCTACCTTGTTCGTCGCATCGGTGGTTTGTCTGGAGAGATTTCGCTTTTTCATGAAGAAAGTTTCGTACCGATCCGACTTCGAACCGGTCTGAACTCATTGGTGCCGGTCCAACACCCAAAATGAGTGAGACCGATCCGAGCTTATTTTTCGAACCGGTCTCATGTAAACTAGAACAAGCATTTTTGTATGGGGAACGATCGGAAGTCGTTCGGTCTGACTTAGTGCCGGTCTTATGTAGACGAGGTATAATTCAGGCTTTTGTAATGAAGAAAATTAAAGAAATGTTAATAGAGAAGATTCTACTTGAAATTATATCAAATTGCGGAAACTAGATCAGCTAATAATTGTGTTCTCTCATCTAAGGTACTGAGACTTTAAATTTTCTCTAGGTTCTCTCATGTGCGCTTCGTTGATGGTGGAGAACTCCACGTCTCAGGATTGCCTGTGGCACCTCAAGATTTCCAAGCACTGGTAAGAAAACAGTGCGCCAGAACAAGAGACTTCCTCAAGAAAACGTAAGTGCTCGAGATAGTTGGTGGATTCACCGTGTGAATTATTTCATACTAACCGGTATTTTAGTCCAAATTATTTCATTAATTTACATTGTATCTCCACAAACTATCACTTCGTATTATCATTATTACTAGTATGAGAACCTTCGAAGAATTAATATTCACGAACGTTTTATAATTCAACTTGACAGTATTCAATCGCACTGTCATTCTACAGTCATGATACTGCCGTCCCGGATTGCCACATTTTTGGAACATATACCTAACATCGGGCGTTTTTACATACCCAGCTGTAACGCATTTCACGGAAAATAATATCAATGTCAGGCCACATTTACATCACAGAATTGTCGTATAGGAATGTTCATTTTGATGTATGCGATTTAGTCAATCGCGGCTTCAGAACGTATTGGTACATTAGCGAGCGAATCGTAAACAGGAAAGATTGAACCTTAGATCACTTGGTCCTCTTTGGTTGATGCTGTCGGCTTCCTCGTTTGTTTAACGCGATTTTTCCTTCCTTTTTTCCGCTCAGATGGATCCCGGAATGTGCCCAGGTTCTGATGGCGAATAAACAACATTGGAAACACTTGATACCAGTCTCCGATGGTGACTCCTCCACCTTGATTCAAAAGTTCTTCTCGTGTGTTGCAGCTTTGATGTCAATTCAGCTCAGGAGTTTAGTACTGGAATCGTTAAAAGATTTCGTAGAATTCTTGAAGCTTTACAAGGTGAGTGTGTTTACCGCCGATTGTTTGGGTGTATAATTGGATTAAGAGACTTAGAAACCCCTCCTAACTTTGAATTGAATGTAGGTTTCGGGTTCGGGACGAGTTTTGAGGTTTATCAACAGCAACTCAAGTATTCTGAGGATTCTTTGTTGGGGAGTTGAGGAGTGAATGCTCTCCTCCCATCAAGCAGCAGAACTGATATTGTGAAACGGGATGATAACTTTATTCTCTTAAAGACAGCTGTTATTCAGACACTTTCGAAAGTTTCACATGTCATTTCACATGTGAAAAACATATGGAATTGGAACATTTTCACATATGAAACGACTTATTCTCATGCGAAATGAACTGGTTCAAAATTTCACATGTGAAACCTTGGTGTATGAAACATGTACTTCACACATGAAATGGAACATTCACATTTGAAAATTAATTTCACATTTGAAATTTTCATTTCTAATATGGAAATGAAACAATTCATATATGAAATACTTTTTCATATGCGAAATAGCATGGTGGATTGTCTGTGTTGTATAATTTAATTGAGAGACTTAAAAACCCCTCCTAATTGTAAATAGAATTTAGTAGCAGATTAACAGCAACGCACATCATTGGGGTTGGAAGGGGTGTGAGGGGGTTTGAAGGGTTCGAGGGGTGAAAGCTCTCTTCTAGTGAAACAGCGGAACTAACATTGTGTAACGTGATCATTACTTTATTCTCCCAAAGACAATTGTTGTCCAGAACCAGCCAACAACTTCAAAAGATTCAAAACGAAGCAAAATCCGAAGAAAAGCGACGTCTTGAAAAACCTAAGAAAAGATATAGGTTTAAAAAACAAGACGGAAAGTTGAAATGGTAAACTTTCAACGTTTTTACAAAGTCATTTTCACACCAAGTACACAGCTGCTGTTATAAGCGTTCGGTTATTCTGGTGTAATGTTTGCAGGTTATTGACTGTTTTAATTAAGTTATGGGGGACTGCACCATAACCGGTCATTTTTACGCTAGTAAAGAAATTTCTGGTTCCAGGAAAAGGTATCCATTATGCTTAATATCTCACCGGTCCGTACCAGATTTTTTAATTTTACTCTGACTAACGCCAGAAAATTTTACTCTGGCTAACGTCAGACGATGCTACTCGTCAAGGCGAGACGTCTATGACAGGAAAGAGTTAGAGCGTTTCTGAAGTGAGCTAATTTTCATTCGGATACGTCCGGCTAATTACAACCGTGGTATTGACGTACTGTATGCTGTCGTTTAAGGATGGTAATGATTTTGGTGAGACATTCCACGATCTCAAGTATGTTGTCCAGCAGGTTAGTGACAGTTTGACCTTTTAGCACCTGAATTTTTTTCTCTTGTTCTTCGTCCTCTCTTTGTTTTTGCTTTGTATTCCCATCGGTTCTTTTGTTCTTAGGTGTCCGATGTATCGGACACTGGGCGTGTTAAAGGGTTCATTTAAGCTGTATTTGATTTAATCTTGAGTTTGTCTTCTGAATGATCTCCTGTGTATCAGGATAGTTGTTTTTTATGTCTGAGCTGTGTGTTTTATTTTCAAGATCATGACTGTTCAGCTGCATGTCGAAGGGTCCAAGATTGTTTTTGACCCTCCATTCCGAGGTTTGCGAGACATGATTCTTACGTTGATGTCAGAAATCGTTACAAGCGCCAAAGAACTACCAAAGGTTTAGTCCCTCGTTAGCCTTTTTAACTTTACGAGTACATAATTCCTTTTGCTTCTAGTCTTTACATTTCGTCGCGTTTCCTTTCAGTTTGCTTCGTCTAGTTTCCTTGTCGTTTCGATTTCCTTTTTCTTCCTCTCCATTCTTTTTCTTTTCTTTCCTTTCATTTCGTTTTGTTTCTTTTCTTCTCCTTCCCTTTCCTTCCCTTTCCTTCCTGTCCTTCCCTTTCCTTCTTTTCCTTCCTTTCCTTCCTTTCCTTCCCTTTCCGTCCTTTTCTTTCTCTTTCCTTCCCTTCCCTTCCCTTTCCTCCCTTTTCCTTCCTTTTCCTTCCCTTTCCTTCCTTTTCCTTCCTTTTCCTTCCCTTTCCTTCCTTTTCCTTCCTTTTCCTTCCCTTTCCTTCCCTTTCCGTTTTCTTTCTTTCCTTTTCTTTCTTTTTCTTTTCTTATCCTTTTCTTCTCCTTCCTTTCCTGTCCTTTCCTTTCCTTCGTCGTTCTTCCCTGTCTCTCTCCTTTCCTTCCCTTTTCTTTCTTTTCTTTTTCTTTTCATTTATTCATTTCCTATTTTAATTTGATTGTTCTATTTCCATTTCTCTTCAATCCACCATGGTTCTTTTGATTTCCTTTCTTTTTTTTCCTTTTTTTGTCTTTGTCTTCTGTTCATTCTTTTATCGTTTTTTTGTTTGTGTCGTCCATTCGTCCTTTCCAGCCTCTCAATTTTTCAGCACTAAACAACTGTAATTATTTTCTGCATTATTTTTGTTTTAGCGATCTTCCTTATTTCTTTAACTTTCCCTTTTCCCCTCATTCCCTCCCTTCATTTTCCTAGAACCCTACATGTTTCCTCGTTTTGTCAATAGGTCGAGACTAAGATCTTCCCAGAAATGGCAGAGCATCAGTTATATTTAAGAAGTGTTGACGTAGAGGAAGTCTTGGTTCAGGATTACATGGACGAGGCCGTTGAAATCTTCAAACTAAATACTACGGGTCCACAAAAGTGAGCTTCAACGGTTAAACAATTGTGTTTCAATTTGATAATGCTATAGAGTCTCAGAAAAAACCCAAGACCAGCCGACAATTTCAGGAAATATAAAACAAACCACAATCCGAAAACAAGCATCTCGTAAAATCCAAGATTTGGTGACAATGTTCTTCAAATAAAGACGAAATATTACCAGTAAAAGATGTCATCTTGTTTTTGATCCGAATCTTTGATTTTACGAGATGTTTGTTTTCGTAATGTGTTTTGTTTTATGGAGTCTCAACATAGTCTTATCTGTCAGGCAAACGTCTCTGTTTTGAATTTCTCATTTTTGGTAAACAGATACGTGGACACGTATAGGAAATATCAGGATTTATTGAATAGCAAAGCCGAAACGGAGGTGGATACATTTCTCACAGAACAAGTGGCACTCTTATCTCTTTCCAAGGTAAAACTAAGGATAATATCCTGGTGATCAACGTGCAATCAAATATGATCGTAAGTTGACCTGGTTATAACTGGGTAACATCCGGTTTCCCTTATTACGTCAGCTGAATGCAACTATTAGAATGCTTTGCGCTGTTTTCATTTTCGTGCAAAAATTGAATTTCCAAAGCGAATGGAAAGACAATTGCTCCGATTAACATTACAAACAAGATTTCGAAAGGCATTCTGGTAGTCGTATTCAGCAGATGTATAAGGGGAACCTGTCGTTAAGATGTGACCTATCTATTACCGATTTATGACCGAAGTGTACCCGAAGCGTCGTCAAATTGTTAGAGACCCCGGACGTTTAGTTGGATGGCGGCACCTGTGATGTTCGGGTCATATTTCCGATAGCCGCCATCTTCCTAGGAAGCGTCCTTTAAAAATATTCTAGCCGCGGTGTAAATGCTGTTATCTTTCTAGGATAAATAACTGCACGTCTGCCAACTTTGGAGTTTGAACAGTGATTCAAACAGCTTTGTGATGAGTCAAGTGTCTTGTAGCATGAACTCATCAAACGAAGACGCTTGCTGGGAACATCGGAGTTGCAAATGGAAAAGATAAACCAGGACAAAAAATTTGAACTAGGCTTTCGTTGTACCTGATGCCTAGGGTTGTACCTGATGTCTAGGGTTGTACCGTGCCCCTTTTAACTCTTAAACCCATGAATTTTCTCTTTTGTTTATTGTTCTCTCTATGTTTTTGCTTTGTTGATTCTCTTGTCCTTTAATTCTAGAGGTGTCTGATTTAAAGGACACTGGGCGTAAGAGGGCTAATTATGGAAGGCCGCAGCCATTGACCTCTTTTATTGAAAATAGCAGCTTGCTTTGTCTGCCAAAAGAGTAATTTTTCAGCATATTTTACCAACAGGTTAATGTTTTCCCTTACGACTCTATTTAACTGAGTGGTTCACGGAAAAGTAAAGATGTCGCACTCCAGCCCCCGTTGCACTCCACCCCGCGTTGCACTCCAGGCGACGACGAACTCTGCTATTTTACTCTGGCTCACGCCAGACGATTTTACTCGTCAAGGGGGGAGACCTCCAGTTGAGGAAGGATTGAACATAAGTTTCCCGCCGCGGAACAACGTTAAAAGTTCAAAATAGAAAATATTCTTTAATTCCCAGATATTTTACCTACATTATCGACAGTTGGCATCGTGCCATCTTACATATATATCCCGTTGCTTGCTGTAGAAAATCGATTCCTATCAGAGTCTTTCTGCTGAGATCTCTTCCCTTCATCTTACCGTTCCATTGAATATGCTTTCTCTGAATTGCCAAAAAGCCAACGAAGAACTGGCCGGTAGAGCTGCGAAGTTGGCCGATAAACTGATTACGCACATCGTTGACGGGAACAGGGAAACAAACCGGAGGTAAGACGCGATGTTGGTTATAGATACAATCGTTGTATCAAATATTCTGTTCTAGTTAACTTTTCCTTTGACGTCCATTTCTCTCTTCTTTGTTTAGTTGATGGTTTTTATCTACAAATTCCCTTGATTGTTGTTTCCATTCTGCTTCGATTAACTACTTTGTTACCACCCGTCCATCCGTATGTCCGTTTGTTCGTGCGCCCGTTTGTCCGTCCGTTCATGCGTCCGTCTATCTGTTCGTTCGTCCGTATGTCCATTCGCTAGTGCGTCCGTCTGTCCGCCCGTCCGTCTGTCTGCTCGTCCGTCTGTCCGTTCCTGCGTCCGTTTGTCCATCTGTCTGTTCGTGAGTCCGTATGTTCATTCGTTCGTGCGTCCGTCTGTCCGTTGGTCCATCCGTATACAAAAACTTCCTTGTGTTTTTCTTTCAATCGTTCAAGTATTTGTAAGCAGTACGATGAGATCTCAGATAAAGTTCAAGAAATGCCCACTAACACAGCAGATCTAGTATCGTTAACACAGTACTTGGAAAACGCGAGTACGAAGTTGATTATTAAGCTGCAGTCGGTCGTGGACGAGGCAGCAGAGAGATTGGTCTTCTTATTGGATTACGCAACGTTACCTTGTGAGTCTGATATCTTGATTTGTTTTACATTTTTTGCACGCTCCTGACCATGAATTTTCTAAAAGAATTCTCAATATCTGCACTTCTAGTCGCACCATAGTAGGTCGCAGTAGCCACTTATAAGGTAGTGCTCTGAGCCCACGATGGCACGATACCATTATCTGTAGTCATTATCTGAGAAAAGAAAGCAATATTCATGTGTTGGCGAACACGCCACTGATAATCTGTCCAGCTTGAAATCTCCAAAAGAACCGAAGGGCCGACCCAGGAATTCACGGTGGTGGGGCGCAATTCATCATGAAGAAGCGAAGGCCCTGGTAACGAGGACTGGGGGACATTTTTAGCAGGATTTGTTTTTGTAGGTGCCAATTTCAAAAATATTTTGCTATCATTTGAGAGTTAATAATTGTGTATAATATCATGCCAACGCGACGTTTTGTGTCAAATTTCAAAATCAAAATTTCTCTGCTAACCTCCAAAAGTTACTGAATACAAAATAGTTTACTTAATCTTCAGTTAATATTACCACTATGTGTAAGTTTGTTGGCCTGAACGGGGGGACGTCGGACCCTGCGCACCCATCTAGATCGGCACTGGACCCTAAAGTTACGTTTTTGCCTTCCATGTTATGCATTGTTTATTAAGTTGAATTAACTCTTTTTTTTAAAAAAAAAACCCCAAAACATTCAGACGAAGACATCAAGTTAAACAGCACCGTATTTCACTGGCCAAATCATATCCAGAAAATTTTTGAATTGAGCCGAAGCAGAGTTGGACATCGTCGTGATCTAGCAATGGATGATCTGAAGAAAAGGTGTGTTAACTAAGGGCATTAATACTTTAAGACTGTCAGTTACTTATCATATGATTGTTCTGTGTGGCAATTACGTGGATTTGGTGAGGACAGAAGAACTGCGAGGTACAAGTATTCGTCAGGCTCGTAATTCAGTCGAACTTTCCAGCCGAACTTAAGCCAGTAGCGTCAGAGGCCAGTCGTTCAAGAAACGATTAGCGCAGTTCTAGGATCACCGGTTAATCTGCGATATCAGCTCCGTGTATTTTAGTTGACAAATCGAGTTCAATTTTTCCAGAATAAAACCTCTTTAAATCCAACTGAAGTCTGTTAATGAAAAATTTAAATCTTCCTTTGCAGTATGTTCAGACTTTGTTCACAGAACTATTCACTAGTCCTAGATTAAGCTAATTCCCGTTTGAGCAACGGGATTCCCGGTAACCAATGAGACAGTGTAACCCTTGAGGTAAATGGCTTCAGATGGTGAACGTATGGTGGAAAATGTGCTTCTTCCACGGAGGTCACCATATGTGATTAATGATTACTGTGTGGCTAAGGTCATTGTGAACAGCTGGTCGCAGACGTTTGAACTCACGACCCACGGAAGAGCAGTGAAAGCCTCTTATCATTGAGCTACGTGGTTACGGACAGCGAACTTAGGTTAAAAGTGCTGACTGTGTGGATACTAGATTAATGTATTACCTGCACGAATGGCCAAATCACAGGCGTTCGTCAAACTGGGTGGTGCTGTGTTGTGGAATTTTTCCTATGGCTTTTTAAATCTCTCTTTTAGATTAAAGCTTTTCGAAGAAAGACTCAATGGCTATAGTAAAGAGGTGGAAACATTCCGAAAGAAAGAGGTGATATGGGGACGTGTGTTCTTTTGGTGTTTTTTTACTGCACTGTTGTGCTGTGTCGCATTACGTTGCAATTTGTTGTATTGTGTACCACATCGTTAAAAAGTGTATCTTTTATTTTACAATAAAACGTACTGGCAGCTTGAACGCTAGAAATAACACCGTGAGTTTACCAAACACACAGTCAACCCCCTTCTAAAGCGGACATCCTCGGGACCAGCTTTAAGTGTCCACCTTAGAGAAGTGTCCGCCTTATCGAGAGTTGACGCACAGGGAAATAAATACGGGCGGAACCAGCTTTAACTGTCCGCCTTAGAGCAGTGTCCGCCTTATAGAGAGTTAACGCACAGGGAAATAAATACGGACGGGACCAGCTGGTTGTGTCCGCTTTAGAGAGTTGTTCGCTTTATAGAGGTGTCCGCATTGAGAGAGTTGACTGTAAATAAGAATTTACAGTAAAAAGATATTAAAAATAAATTGTATTACAGTAGTTGTCAGGTTAAAATACGGAAATTTTTCCAAGAACAATACGTTTTACTGTAACGTAGTTTTAACCCTTTCAGGTCCATACCCGACTTTGGTATTTTACTCTGGCTAACGCCAGACTACTTTACTCGTCTAGGGGAGACCTCTTGGACGGGAAAGGGTCAATATACTTACTGTATAGTTGTGTTTCGTCGTGTTGTGTCGTGTTTTGTTGTGTTGTACAGTGTTGTGTTGCTCGGCAGTGCAGTGCATAGTGTTGCATTGTGTGGTTTTGTGTTCAGTCTGGTTGTTCTGTATTCATATATCTGATAGAGTATGTCATATCTAAACTCTGTCCTAGATTATGGGTACCGATGAGATTACGAAGAATGTGGAGAAGCTTGATGAACTCGAAGAATCTTTAAGTAGAGCTAGAGACGAGCTTGAGGTATAAGCCATACATTTTCCTTGATAGATGCTATGTTGAGACTAGAACGTAATTTTAAAGTGGGGGAAGGCGAAATTAAAAAGTAAGACACTTCGATTAGAAATTTCAGCAGGTATCCATGGGTAGCTTTTTGATTCTTAGATACCCAAAATGCTCCGAAAATAAGTTTCCTACGGGAAATGCCCTCATAAAGTGACAATCGGACGAATTCCACTTCAAAAAAAAAAAAAGAAAAGTGAGGTGAAATTCGTTTAGTTGTCGTGAAATGGCCATCTTTTAACTCGCTTCATTTGTTGTTGAATTTTAATTTGTCACGTTTTCGTTGATATTCAAACAGGAGCTCAATAAAGAAGAAGAACTTCTAGAGTGGGAGCCTTCACAGTTTCCTATTCTTCAAGAGATGATTGCTTACAAAGAACCTTATGACAAGTTGTGGAGAACGGCTTCCAACTTTCATAATAAACACGAACAGTGGCTTAACGGTGCGTTCAACTGTCACGCTATCGTGAAACGTTTCCAGCTCTTAACTCCTCCCCCCAAAAGAAAAATAACTTTCTAATCCCCAAAGGTGACACGTAATTTTGTGGTGCAAAGTGGAAAGCATTAACCATTTCACTGAAAACGAAGCTTCCTCAAGACGTATCACACACCTGGCGCGAAAAGCCAGTACAAACAGTACAAAATAATAATTCCCGCCTAACGTAAACTGCCTCTTGTACGAGAAGCAGGTTTTCCTGGAATTAGGTTCTTAGCCGTTCTTATCTAGTACGTGCCTTGCATGGGAAGTGAAAATACTAACTAAATTGGTTCAAACATCCGCGTCTTATTTAAGATGTAATCATCTATTGCGCATGCATATGTTACGAACATAAGATAGTGGGGAAACAAATGACGTTATTTTAATACGCGAGCGAGCTGTTCGCACATTATGTCAGCAATAGTCGTACGAATGGAGAAATTCACGAGTTATAACAGTAAATAAGGAAAAGTGAGAGAATTCTACACAAGACAAAAAATACACTAGGAATAGTACGCAGAAGTTTCCAAGGACAGCATGTCCTTCGTAAAGGAGGAAGAAATAGTTATGTATTTCTTTTGACTTTGAACGTTTTCTGTTATTTTCTTTTGTTTATTGCAATGTATAGTTCTTTTGAGAACTTCACTGCATCCTTTTATGTAAATCCGCGTTTTCCCTTAAGGGGCCTCTCGTTTCTTTCTTTATTTCTCTTTGAGCCGTGATGTGTCTCTGTCACCCTTTCTAGGACCTTTCACGAAAATGAATGCTGAAGAAGTTGAAGAAGAAGTAAGCACCATGTGGAGGACCATGTACAAACTGACCAAATCCTTCTCTGACGTACCTGGACCAAGGAGGATTGCCGATAGTGTCAAGACCAAAATAGACAAATTCAAAGCTTATCTTCCACTGTTACATACTATATGTAACCCAGGCATCAGAGACAGGCATTGGGAACAGGTGAGTATAGTTGACACAAGATTATCAAACAGAAAACAGACAACCAGATCACTCACTAATCTCAAAAACATAAAACAGAATGAAGCTCAACCGTCAATTTTTAAGTAAGCTCTTGAAGTTAATGAAACGTCAAGCTATTTGCTGACTATATCCTCTTGCTCTCGTATTGCTGCAGAGAAAATAGGACTGTTTATAACTCCACGAAATGAATGCTTGTCTGTGAATTCGTAACAACCGGATAAACAACTGACGACCTGCGGTTATAATTAACAATTATTCACTAATATGGAGGTGGATAATTAACAATTATTTACCGAAGTGGAGGCGAATAGTGGTGGATGTGGGTGTGGCGTCACCATATTTCCTCGCCGAGAGAAAAAAACATTGCCTATATTTTCTTGAAATAAGTTAACTACTCAAATGAACCATCCTTATCAAGCTCAGCAACGGAATACGTGCAAACACCTTTAACCTATTAAAAAGCTCGGTTTTCTCCGGCGATTTCGGATTAGTAAAAGGTCTTTTGTCATTGCGTGATCTTGTCGTGTTCTAGACGTGATTTAAGAGAATGTTGGATTGTTCGAGAGAAAAGCTGCTTAACTGAACATCCCAGGTGATAATTCAGTGAAATGGCCATTCCTTTATTGCTACTCTGTGTCTGGTTCTTTTGCAGATGGGTGATGTGATGGGATTTGACATCAAACCCGAACCGGACACGTCTTTGTGTAATATGCTGGAGTACGGTCTTCACAGATGTCTTGACAAGTGAGGAAAAAAAAACCCAGTTTTTGTTTTATGCAAATTTGAACTTGGTTAGTTGGTTAAGGTACTTAAACCTCTTCTAAGCAGGCGCAAGAAAGGTGCACGTTATACTATGCCCTCCATCTCAAATGAAAACCTTGTTGAATAGTTTGACCCAAAAGTGTTTTCCCAACTATGCACACGAATTGATAAGAAACGAAATTAACCTTACCTTCTTATAGACTGGAAGACATCAGCGTCTCGGCCAGCAAAGAGTTCTCCCTGGAGAAGAGTCTGGAGAAAATGAAATCAGAATGGGCTGAAATGTATTTCGAGTTCACTCCCTACCGAGAAACCGTACGTCCGCAGCTATATAAAATCTTGCAGTACTTTTGATTAAGCTAGAAAATCCTGAAGTCTGAGGTTATAAGGACGAAAATATTAAATATTTCTAACTGAGGAGAAATGAGGCTGAATTTGGAAGTAATTTTAGAGTCAAGGTCATTCAGTTGGCGTGATTCTTTAAATATTCTTCTTGTTAATCTCAGGGAGTGTCAATCCTGTCGTCCATTGATGACATCCAACTGTTACTCGATGACCATGTTGTCAAGGCACAGACCATGAGTGGTTCTCCTTTTATCAAACCTTTTGAAACAGAGATCAAAGTAAGTCGAATGCATGAAATTTTTTATTCTTTTTTGTATGTTATTCTTATAACGCTAACCTTTGGGGTCCAATTTTTCTTCGCCTTTATGACAAAAACACACTTGGTTTTTAGTGACAAACGCTTCCATATCTGTCTTAACATGCGCTTTGCTTCTCCAACCATTTCGCTTCCTGGTTTTTAAAGTCCAATTCACTGTTTTTCAATATAATTTCCCTGTTTCAGCTGCTATATAATGTAATTCTGTCAATATAAATTAACCAAGTTATTTTTGTACAGAAAGCGGCATTTGGAGTTGATTGCGAAAAGTCTTCTGATCGATGATGGTTTTATTTTAAGAACTAGAACTATTCCCTTTTTACGTATCGTTTAATCGTGGAGAAAATCATGTCAAATTGAGGAAATCGTCTATCCTGCTGTAAGCTTTAATCGCGATCAAATTGGACCGACCACAGTCAGCACATACCAAACATTGCGGAATAACCCAACAATGATATGAACGCAGTGCGGGAGTATAGAGCCGATATGTTTGACGTCATGAGGTCCACAATTTTATTTTGCTCTCACAAAGTATCTCCACTACTTACCATAAAACTATCCAATTTATTTATCAGTTACAGTTACATTGGAACAGTGTGTACCTCTGACCTTAAAACGCGACATCTTCCAGAGCCCAAGCCCTGAAACAGGCTACATGGCCAGGTCTAGGCCTATCAATCTTAGACCCTCGGAACAATTTTCTTTTGAAGGGAGGATGGCCGTTAATTGGCTGTCATTTTCGGTGATTTTATTTCTTTTAGGAGTGGGTGGAGAAGTTGATTCTCATGCAAGATATCATTGATGCTTGGTTGAAGGTAAGCGGTTTTATAATGACTGGTGCACTATTCAGGGGCACTACGAGTTTAGATCGAGGTAGAAAGACAGAAATAGAGATATCCGTATAAATAACCATGGAGAGATGGTTCTAAGAATTCTAGAAACAGCGGAGAAGAGATGTAAGGGAGGGACAAAGTGAGGGAAAGTACCCAAAGATTGATTATTTGGAGCCCGTTATGACTTTAGAAACATAGAAACAGGTAAAGAGAAAAAAAAACAAGAAAAAGAGGGAGCCCCGAAGTTGATTATTTTGAGCCTCTTCTAAGTATTATCATTCAAAAATATGGAAACAAGATCATACTTGTTTTGATTAAGTCAAGCAATTATTCACTCCGTTCATTGTAAAATCCAAAGTAAAACAGATACTTCATTATTCTGTCCAATCATAATATGGTGTTATACGGAAACATACTCCGAATAAGAGTGACATCTTGAAACTCAAGATTTGAGCGAAAACAAGACGAGACTATAATGTTGTAGTAATATTTCAAATTTATTACATAAATTCACGACATTATAGTCTCGTCTTGTTTTCACTCAAATCTTGAGTTTCAAGATGTCACTCTTATTCGGAGTATGTTTCGTATTATACTTCATAATGTGGTATAGTTCCGATAAATTCGCAATTACCGTTCATTCTGTATATTATCGTTTTGTAAACTTCAAGACTTTACCTGAGCAGAATGCCTCTAAACTCTCTGAACCCGATAGACCTCTGGCAGTCTAATCTATTTTCAGTTCACCTCTTCGCTGCTTGAAATGCCTTTCTCAAACTCATTAATAATTCACGAAGAAAAAACAAAAGAAATACATAATCAGTATTTAAAAATCGGAGGAAGATTACAGCTGAATTTTTCCAACTTTCGGCTGGATTTTCTCCTAAAATACTGGTTCGTTTGAGAAGTAATTTCAAACACTCGTTTAGTGTTCTTCCTCCGATTTCTAGATACCTCGAAACTCGTTAAAAAATCTCGGCTTCGCCTCGATTTCAACTCGTTTCTCGGTCCTAGAAATCGGAGGAAGAACACCGACTCGTCCTTGAAATACTACTTAACGTGGACAAGTAACACTTTTTCGCAAAACTCGCGTAATTGTGTTGTAGGTAGAGAAATTTTGGCATGACCGCAATTTAAACCTTTGAACTCTCTTCAAACTTTACAGGCTTAGGGTCTCGCCTTCTGTGCCCGTTGTTTGTCTTCACCAGTTTACTCTAGATGTGAAAAATAGTTATTTAATTTACTTAGTTTCTGCTGCTACTATATTTCTAGTGTCAGGCGACGTGGTTATATCTAGAACCAATCTTCAGTTCTGAAGATATCATGGCTCAAATGCCCGAAGAAGGTCGGAAGTTCGGTATTGTCGACAGCTACTGGAGAGACATCATGGCGGAGTCCGTTAAGGACACCAAAGTGTTGGTGGCCACTGGGCAGGCAAATATGCTGGGGCGACTGAACGAGTCAAATGTTCTTCTTGAGGAAATACAGAAAGGATTAAACGCTTACTTGGAAAAGAAGCAGTTGTTTTTCCCGAGGTAAGCCAAGGGTGAAATCTTGGAGTTAAAACTACCAAATATTCATTTAACTAGGGTTAAATTGATCATGCTCATTTTTCGTGCAACTACACGAGAAGCTTTTAAACTGTTCCAACTAAATTTGTCAATGATTATAGTTTACTCATATTCGTAAGGTCTTCGCCGAGTGATCATGTATCTTCGTTGCTGTAATGCTAATACTATGTATGCTGTAACGTTAATAGTATTAACGTTTGCTCTCTACTTAAGATTCTTCTTCCTGTCCAACGATGAGCTTCTGGAAATTTTGTCTGAGACCAAAGATCCACTTCGAGTACAACCTCATCTGAAGAAGTGCTTCGAGGGCATTTCAAAACTGGAATTTACAGACGATCAGGAAATTGTCGGCATGATCAGTGCCGAGAACGAAACAGTTCCTTTCGCTTCAAAAATCTATCCTGCAAAAGCAAAGGTAATTCTTTCCGTGAAATCCATTTTACCACCACCAATGCGTTGAGGGCACTCCCCTTGTCCTAGAAAACAGAAATTATAGAATTCGCAGTTTGCAGAGTTCTGTCTCTGGTTTTACTCCCGACTGGCGCATGTGCTGATCACATCAGTTGTTATCGACAAACAAACCTTTCGATAAATTGAGATTACCAAGTAGCTCAATTCGTTGAGTATCGTATCAGCCATCTTCTGGTATAAAAGAGAAATAATTGTAGGATTGTCCGTGGTTTGTTACTGCGACTCCTGGACCACGGCTAAATTATCGTCCTAATCCTGTTTTGTTATTCTAGGGCATGGTCGAGAAGTGGTTGATCCAGGTTGAAGACATCATGATACAAAGCTTGATGAAAGTGACGGAGGATGCTGTTGCTGGCTATGCTAATACACCGAGGGAACGATGGGTGAAAGAATGGCCAGGACAGGTAAGCAAATTAAGTTAACTTATAACCTTTAACTTTTCACAACCTTGGGATCACTGTATCTCGATCTATTCATCTCAAAGACCGAACAACGTTGCGCTCTCAGTTCCCAAATTTCACTGTTTCCCAGCTGTTATGTGTATTTCAGAATCATCCTCAGAGATACACATGAACAGAAACTTGTCATGATAATCTGACACTGCCAAAGTCAACTGAAAAATGTTGACTCGAGCGGGATTTGAACTCGCACCTTCGGGATACCGGTCCGCCGCTCTACCCGTTGAGCTATGAAGTCCACAGGGATTGGAGGCGAGTTTTATCCGATTTAAGTGCACGAGATATTCTCGCGACAACTTAGCGCTTATCCATGAGAGGATGTGCAGTGTTTCAATTCTATTTCAGAATGTGTATGATGGACCACTTGACTAATCCTGGTCCCAGTACACTCAGGAGTGAAACGGACAGCTTTGCCGCGTAATTTTTGAATTGATCTACCGTTGATACACTATGAGTTTGGCAATAGCAAACTGGTCAATTCTTGCTGTAGATGTTTACGAAGTCAAAAATTATTGAACCAAACATTGTAAGCTAGCTGTTCGAATGCTATTTGTTTGCTTTCACTTTCCATCCAAAGTCCTTATCGCGCTCGAGGACGACAATGAGCTGTTCTTGTGTGTTTCAATGTTTCAACTTCCAGTATTTACCCCTTGAGTTCCTGGATTCCGACTCCACTTGACCATAGCCCTCTATCTGTGACGTGCCCTTGTGTTTTTTGTGTAGATTATTTTGGCTGTTAGTGGGATTTATTGGACAACAGAGGTTTCTGAGGCTATTACTGTCAAAGATGGCTTAAAGGTGAGAATCAGGAGGTTGTATCAGTATCACTGGTCAATTGTTATAGACGGAATGACCTGTGCAAACGACAAACTGAAATTGACAGGGAAGAAGAACGGGAACAAGAACGGATGTGGATGGATTTAGAAGGAGAGAAAAAGTGAAACAATGTGAACACGAGAAAAAAATGAAACACAACCATGGAGAATAGAATGTTGTGGAATAATATTTGAAGTATGGTCTCAGGCCAGGTAGATAATGAAGAGTTGGTGCAATTGCATGAAAACCAGATGAATAATGAGAGTATATACAAATAAACTGAAAGTGATCTTATTGAAATAATGTCTAATCACTCTTTTTTTCTTTAGAATTATTTGAAATCGAGTAACGAGATGTTAGAAAAGATAGTGTTTCTTGTGCGAGGCAAGCTCGACAAAGGAATACGCGTGACATTGGGTGCCCTTACTGTGATTGATGTCCACGGTGAGTAAATGTATACATGAATGTAAGCACATGAAGCTAGGGGACTCTTCAGATGAATAACAACGTTGCTGTTTTTTAAAGTTCAAATAACTGCTGAATCCCTCAGCAAGAAGCTTTGCGATCTTTGTAAAATGACATAGTGTTACCTGAAACTTGAGTCAACTGCGTTTAAAAACACTTTTGCAAGGCATTACAGATTAAACATACTAGGTCATCCAGTTCACACATCCGCAGATGTTCTCAGTCCAACGCCGCACATACAGATCTTCAACGCCAACAAAAATATGTCCCTCCGTATTTTACTTACCTAAACATTAAGTGTCCCAGTCCTTGGTCATCCAAAATACGTTTATTGGAATCCTCCCTTAGTGAACTACCAGCTGAGCTAAAGTATCATCCTATTAACAGCGCATAATATTGTAGTCTAACGCTCAATGAACATACCAGAAAATGTTGCCTACATATCTGTCCTCTTCAAAACTTTGTATTTTGCTCCAACATTTTACCTCGATTGAATCAGCAACGTCAGATGAATCGAATTAGGCCAAGATCTTGGTGGGGAATGGTCATGTTATATAAACTTGATATTTTGTCTTTGGCAACATGTTGTTGTGGTATACAGTGGCACAGGGGGACAAACCTGATAGTCAGTGTTTCGTATTAAAAATGTCGGCTTACCCTACCATTTAAATTATAATATACCACAACACTCTGCTTATGCATCATTCTGCTGTTAGTGCTGCTGAACATTTCTGGAACATGTTATCGTGTTTGTTTATCCTGGCTGAGTTAATCTTCGCTAGAATACCGAAGGGATTTGGAATTAAAAACACTGTGAGTGCCCACGGAAATCGCGTTTCATCCTGAAGTTCGAAAAAACTCTCTATTTCGTTGAAAACTATGATGATTTATACTTGTTTTACCTTATTCAGCCCGAGATGTTGTTGAAAAGATGTACAAAGATGGCGTGTGCAGCACAAATGACTTCCAGTGGTTAGCACAACTGAGATACTACTTCGAAGAGAACTCCATCGTAGTTCGTATGATTACAACCGATATTAACTATGGTTACGAATATCTGGGCAACTCAGGGAGGTTGGTGATTACCCCCCTTACAGACAGGTGTTATAGGTAAGTTGAAGGCAAATTGGAACAAATATAATCGAAGAATAAAGATCAGACCCCAGCTCAAAATTCTAAAGTACAACATGTTGAGATGAAATTTTAGTTAAATTCTAACGTTTCGTCGATATTCGTGCAACACCTTCAGAGTAATCTATTACTTCATTTACTTCATTTCTTTTCCTAGAACGTTGATGGGTGCGTTGAAGTTAAACCTGGGTGGGGCACCCGAAGGACCAGCAGGTACTGGAAAAACTGAGACGTCGAAAGATTTGGCGAAAGCCGTTGCTAAGCAGGTGATTTAATTCGTGACCGTCTGTTGTTTGACGAATCGGCTCATTTTGTGTGTCCACATGCTTGTAGTTACTTTGTAACTTGATTGTGTGTGTTTGTCCGTTCTCCTGTCTTTTCAACCTCCATCCATCTATCCATTCATCTTTTTTTTCATTTCTTTTTTCCATCCTTCCTTCGACCTATCTATCTTTTCTTCCTATCTTCTCTTTCTTCCTTCCTTCCCTCCTCCATATCTCATCAACCTATATCGAACAGTCTTAAACAATCAACTGAGGTAACGAGAAACTACACTCTCAGTAAACTGACGTCCATCTTTATACCATTGATAGATTAACCGTGAATTGTCGTCTCCTTTGTAGTGTGTGGTCTTTAACTGCTCTGATGGTTTGGATTTCAAAGCAATGGGAAAGTTCTTCAAAGGTTTAGCCCAGGCTGGAGCGTGGGCCTGTTTCGACGAATTTAATCGAATTGAACTTGAGGTAAAATGAGAAGAATAGAATATTGCGTAGGCAGTGATAAATAAGGTAAAAAGTTAAAAGATTGATAACTGTCGTAACTGATCTCAAAGAATATCAACGTTTCGATATCAATATTCTTTGAGATCAGGTCCTGTAAGGTCCTTTGCTCGAAACGTTGATATTCTTTGAGATCAGTTATGGCAGTTATCAACCTCTTAACTTCTTACCTTGTAAAATGAGAAGGTTTGGATTATTATCTGGCGTCGAGCAGCAGAATAAAATGTTCTTTCGCTCGTGTTCTTTCAGTGTTGCGTTCTTGATTTATTACGTTCTGCTTCTCCCAGAGCACGTAATGTAGCTAATAATTGCCGGTTCCCTTTATTCATCTGTTGAATACAACTACCAGAATACCTTTCGAAATCTTGTTTGTAATGTTAATCGGAGCAATTGTCTTTCCATTCGCTTAGGGAATTCAATGTTCGCAGGAAAATGAAAATGCCGCAAAGTATTCTGGTAGTTGTATTCAGCTGACGTAATGAGGGGGAACCTGCCATTCATTACAGTTCTATACTTTTCTGGTTCTGTGAATTAACCTGCATGAATAAAATTTATTTCCTGTGTTATATTTACCTGCCATATCTCCTTTCTGCGCAAGGTGTTGTCTGTAGTGGCCCAACAGATCCACACTATCCAAAAAGCGATAGCCGCTCAACAGAAGAAGTTTATCTTTGAAGGAACAGAGCTCGTGTTAAATCCAACTTGCACTATGTTTATCACGATGAATCCAGGCTATGCAGGGCGTCAAGAACTGCCAGATAACTTAAAGGTGTGTCATGTATGATTACCATGTACGAACGGGACATACATTAAATATGACGGATAAATGGATCATTTTTAAATGTTTTCCTTTGTAAAGAACGTTTTACCAAGTTTGGACCGCAAATAAGTGTTTTACCGTATTGAAAAGCGTTAGTACATTTTTCTTGTCGTGATACAACTGAAGTAGTTTAATGTGAATTCTATATGAAGGACCATCTTGCTTGATTTTCATGACAAAAACGCTGTGCACCGTCTTTTTAAGGTTCTGTTTCGTACAGTGGCTATGATGGTTCCTGATTATGCTCTTATTGCTGAAATATCCTTGTATTCCATGGGTTTTGTTGACGCCAGAAGGTACGTGTTAAATGATTGACCTGTAGTTATCCCTCGCTTGATTTTATTGCTTCAATATCGGTATTCTACGGATTTTGTTTACTGCACAGGGTTCGTAGTAAATGATTGACCTATAGTTATCCCTCGCTGATCTTGTTCTCAGATTAACATAAACTAAAGTTATGTTTTAGGCTATCTGTCGGTCGTTTTTTCAATATTGAAATTAGTTTCTTTAGAATTAAAATGAGCAGTGATAAATCATTAAACGAACAACATGTATAAACAAAAACGAACCAATCTAGAAACTAAACGAACAATACAATCCCAGCTCTACACAATCATCCAAATAGTTCTCTATAATTATCTTTTAATTCAGCCTGGCCCAAAAGATTGTCGCCACTTATACACTGTGCTCCGAGCAGCTCTCGTCCCAGTCTCATTACGATTATGGCATGCGCGCAGTGAAGTCCGTTCTGACCGCGGCGGGAAATCTAAAGCTGAAATTTCCTGACGACGACGAGGCAGAACTTATTCTTAGGGCCATCCTGGAAGTGAATCTTGCTAAATTCCTTGCCCAGGTAATTATTCTTTTAGTCATCGATTGATTGAAGTAGGATGAATTAATGATTAGTGGATATGAGAGACATGTTTCACCAAACTTGATATTTGTAGAAGAAGGGGGGAGACAGATGCATGAGAATGATGTGTAAGAGTGAAAATCTGTTTACTTAACTGACCAAATGGAATAAACTCAATTCTTATACTTTAAATTGATTAGCTCCCTATTTTTACCTACCTTTAAACGTAAATTCGTGCCGACGTTAAAAAGATGTCCTCAGCTTAAGTAGAACAACGCTACAAGTCCCTGTTTTTTTCCAAGCCAGGATGTTTTCTGATGCTTATTGTAAAGAATCTTGTTCAATTTCGGCTCAAAGCTTTCCAAGTTTCATCAGGTATTTTTTCCCTCATATTTCACCATCTTGAAATGTTCGTCCCGCACATACCATCTGGTGTTTCACGTATCAGTGCTGCACTGTTGCACCGTGAGAAAGGGTATAGTTATGTGGGTGTGTGGAGGTGCCACATCCCCCAAAGTTTGTGAAAAAACAGGATATTTACGCAATACTACATAGTTGGAGCATCAAATTTTGGTAAGGTTGGTCAAAACCCCTTTTGGTTACTAGTTTATATTTAATTTACGTATCAGGGCTGGGGATGGGAGGTTAACTACCGAGGATTAACTACCGAGGATTAACTACCGAGGATTAACTACCGCCCTGACCGTGAGTTCCGGCGCATGAATTTAAAGACTCGTCACAATTATGATTTTTATTTGTGTTTTCCTCATGAATCACTCGTTTGTTTTTGAACCAAAATTAGTGTTAACTATGTCAAGATATATCTCCTGTCTGTTTTGGAAACCATTTTGCTGACCACTTTCTCTTTGTTGTCTTGTTAGGACGTTCCGCTCTTCGAGGGTATTATCTCTGACTTGTTTCCTGGCACACCATGGCCCAACCCTGACTATGGCGCGCTCAAGGAAGCCTTGACTGACAACTGTCGAACACGTAACCTCCAGCCCACTGACTGGTTCTTGAAGAAGATCATTCAGGTTGGTGACGACATGGGAGAACATACAAAATATAGAATATAAATGCGAACTTTATTTAATATGGCTTTAGGCGCGTGTGTTGTGAGTAATATATGCTCAAAATGTTTTAAGTTACGTTTACTTGTGGATGAAAGTTTTCCTGGGGTGTGAACGAAGCTGATCTAACTAAAATGATCTGAAGGGTAGACTTCTTTAATGCCATGTTTGCTGTCTCCCCTAGCATTTTGAAATCTTGATGCCACCTTTGGCATGTCAGCTAGACGGCTTGGTCGCCCGGTTCAAAACCTTTAACATTTTGGTCCAGTTCTCAACCCAACGACTCACAACGTGATTGTCTGTTTTTTACTTCAACATTTACCACCAAAATGGCAGATCCTGAAGTCCTCCTACCACAAACGTTGGTACATTGGACTGTTTTTTAACTTAATTACAACCAGCCTGAATTATTCTGTCTTCTGTATAAACTGTGTAGCAACCGAAGCACATAGTTTCGATAAACTAAACAGAATTCTTGACCCACTGAGTGACATCCGAAGCTTTTCAAGTTTAACTTCGAGGAAGGGCCTTCGCTCGAAATGCCATTATGCCCTTTCTTAAGTTTCAGCAATTCCCTTACCCTGTTGGCTTTTTACACGTCGTTTAACACTGTTCACGCAACATTCTACTTTAATGACACCCAAACCGATGCATTTGAGCCTCTACCTCTAAGTGAACGTCATGTTTCAAGACTACAAAGTGCAACCTTGGACTCACTGTTCCAACGCTCTGTCTGTTGTCTACCTTGCAGTTGGAATCAGAAACTAGTAGTCTGCTATGTGATGGTAACTTATGTTTAATTTCATGCTTCTGTCATAGATTTACGAAATGATGATCGTTCGTCACGGTTTTATGATTGTCGGTGAACCTCTGGGTGGAAAGACGATGGCATTTAAGGTAATAAGCAAACCATTTCTGTAAATGCAACATTACGTATGCGTTTACCGTTGCGCGTTTGTAAGTAATGTACTGCATGCGATATCGTCGTTTACCAATGCGCGTTTGTAAGTAATGTATTTCATGCGATGTCGTCGTTTACAAATGCGCGTTTGTAAGTAATGTACTTCATGCGATATCGTCGTTTACCAATGCGCATTTCTGCAAATGCAACATTACGTATGCGTTTGCCGTTGCGCGTTTGTAAGTAATGTACTTCATGCGATATCGTCGTCTACCAATGCGCGTTTGTAAGTAATGTACTTCATGCGATATCGTCGTTTACCAATGCGCGTTTGTAAGTAATGTACTTCATGCGATATCGTCGTTTACCAATGCGCATTTGTAATTAATGTACTTCATGCGATATCGTCGTTTACCAATGCGCGTTTGTTAGTAATGTACTACATGCGATATCGTCGTTTACCAATGCGCGTTTGTAAGTAATGTACTTCATGCGATATCGTCGTTTACCAATGCGCGTTTGTAAGTAATGTACTACATGCGATATCGTCGTTTTCAAGCTTATGCGTCATACATAACTGAGTGCTGCATGGGGAATGTAACCGTCTTTTTATCGGTGAGCCCTACTTGCGGGTTATCGTCAAGTTACATGTTCCAAAAACATGTAACCTCGGCATTCCATCTGAGTCTCTAGATCAATGGTAGAGCGACTCATTTGCCGTCCTAAGCTTACAGGTTCGATACACACGTGTAATCCTGAGCTCTCCATTTGAGTCGCTGTTCCTCAATAGCGAAGATCACAGTTTGTGGACACCTGCAAACTTACGTTTCCTGTTGTGGCCATCTTGTTCAATGGTTAGAACATCCGACTTTTTAATATAAGATGAGGAGGTTTACGGTAATCGGAGGCTTGGAATTGATTACTGAATACGTAAATTTGAAAACTCTGGCAATAGTCCATTGCCTCCAAGTTATCAAAGTGGCTTCATATACGTGTTATTTTACAGGTGCTTGCAGATTCTTTAGCAGACCTTGAGAAGGCTGGACTGCCGGAGAACTCGGTAAGGAAAACAAATGGGCTGAGCTGCAAGTTAAAAAGATATAAGTTTGTTTTTCGTTTCGTTTGTTTGACTTTTAAATCACTGATCGCTGAGCTCGCTGCCTTATAATCTTTTCTTCAGGTAAAGTACCTTATCATTAACCCGAAGTCAGTCACGATGGGTGAACTGTATGGTAGCTTTGATCCGACGTCTCACGAGTGGTCCGACGGGGTGTTGGCGAACTCGTTCCGAGAGCAGGCCTCGTCGACTACCGAAGATCGTAAGTGGATCGTGTTCGATGGACCCGTGGATGCCGTGTGGATCGAAAACATGAACACTGTCCTGGACGATAACAAGAAGGTAAAGAGATACTACATAACGAATCATGGGACGTGTGCGGTTATGCGGGACCTTGTAGTACAATTCTGAAACCTACTGTGTCTCAGTGATCCCCTCTTCAATAGTTTAAATATATTATGTTTGGTTTTGGTTCTAATAAATAAATTAAGAATTTCTACAAGAGAAACGAAAACACTGCAGTAAATCTAAAACAAAGCATGCTAAAACTTATCTAGTGCAGGGCATTCCTGAACTAAGCGAATCCCTAGGAGATGTACCCAGTTCCGAAAAAATGCACCGTGTTAAGCTACCCTTGATGTCATGCGAATGTAATATATAAATACATTTGTATGACGTCTGCAGTTCTCTTCCCATGTATATATATATATATATATATATATATATATATATATATATATATATAGTTCGTCACATTACTCCCACAGTATTCCTAGTGATGACTACAAGATAGTCGAAATGTTGAAAATAAAAATGATTTCAATCTTTGGAGTCACTATGGTTTTGTGTTTAATTAAATTACTCAGCAATTATCGAAATTTAAGCTACCCTACTTCAAAGCTTTTAGGTATCGCTCAACTCACTCCTTCTCTTTTGTAGCTTTGTCTCATGAGTGGTGAGATTATTCAAATGAATTCAAAACAAAGTCTAATTTTCGAGCCTTCCGACCTTGAACAAGCTTCGCCTGCTACCGTAAGCAGATGCGGTATGATTTACCTAGAGCCTCACCAGGTAATCCAAACATATGAATCTTTCAATGTTTATTCAATATAGGGTAAAACAATCATTTAACTCTGTCGTGTCCTAATAATTCTCACCTTATCCTTCTCCCCAAAGGGAGTTCTGGAGAGACATGAACTAAACTTCGTCAACTTTAGAATGTGACTGTGACTGTACAAACGACGTTCCCTTTTTATTTGTAGCTTGGTTGGGCTCCTCTCCTAGACTCCTACATGAACACCCTTCCGTCATCACTGTCAAATGATCACACGGAGACCATCAAGGTGCTGTTTGATTGGTTATTGCAACCATGTCTTGGTAAGTAATTGCTCAGGTAAGATTAGCAGACATCACGATATTTGAAAGTGGAGAGTGTAACTCCTGTCACAGGCTTAGAAAAATTTACGTGAATAAATATGGGTAGAATCGGAACATTATTAAACCAATCTTTCACAGTGCAAATCCCAAGTGCTATCAAGAAGATTATTTCCCTATTCACTCGGTGTAAATTCGTCGTTGGGCTCTTTGGTTAATGGTAAACAACAATTCAACAGTAGAGGTTTCTTTCTCTGACGTAGGGCCTTTAGTCGAAACGTTGGAATTCTTTGAGAGCAGTCATGGCAGTTATCAGCATTTAAACTTTTTACCGTATTCATCACTGTCTGCGCAGTATTCCATTCTTATATCACTGATTGGACAGTTCAGCTATGGTGTTTTTGGTGTGCCTTTTTTGCTAGATTTTCTGCGCCGTGAATGCAAGTTCTTTATCCAGACGTCTCCGCTTCACCTCACATCCTCCCTAATGAGGCTTTATTCGTGCTTAATGGATGAGATCAGGACTCAAGAGACAGCTGAGGGATCTGATCGAATGTCGGCTGTGCAGGTGAGATAAATAGATGTTGACATTAGCAGTCCAGCTTTTTTTACTTGGTGGAAGATTTAGATCACAACTTATAATAAGTATTTGATCTTTACTGAGCTAAAGTGATGTAGTTCTTAGGATTAAGAATGGGAAAGCACAAGATTTCCCCGCGATTTTTTTTTTCTGACAAAGTAATAACATCATCTAGTCAAATTAACGTGAAAAACGACCATTTGGCGACCTTAGTAACTTCTAATGTGTTATAATGCAAATTAGGTTTTGCAAACTTAGCTGGCTATATCCACAATTGCGAACCAGTTCAACAAGTAAACTTCGCTCTCTACCATCTCAGTCAGCGTAGCTCAGTGGCTGGAGAATTCTACCGGCCATCAGAACGTCAACGGTTTGACTCTTGTCAAACGTTCAGTAAAATTCAGTTTATAACCTGAAAAGTTTCCGTACTGGTGATTCACGAACGCCAAGCTATCACATGCTGTACATCTGCACATCATTGTTAAGTTTTATGACTCCTAAATATTTTTGGAATAAAAGGAATTTTCTGATTTTCTCTCATGCTTAAAGTTCTCTCTTGATCGTTGTTATTGTATCTGGAAGTTGGTTTGACCCTCCAGCAAAATCCGGCAAAGACGAAATATCTCGTGTCCGGCCTTTTCGAGCATTAATAGTAGCATGTCCCCAATTCGGCAGCGTTGAACGTGCAAACTCAAGGTCCTGGGTTTGATTCCCAGGCATGGTCCAGGAGAGTTTTTCTTTGCCAGGTGGTTGTGGGTTTGTCAGTCACTTGTGGTCAGCTGTCTCGTGCTTCGTCGGTTCACTATTCCACATCCCAATCCATTCAGTAAACAAATATAAACTTCCATTACAAACTAAATGTAGGCGTTGCATTTTATTTAAATCTACCACCGCTACTTTCTTTGCCCTGACGTTGCGTAGGTATAATGATCATTATTAAGTTTCTCTCTGGTTTACCGAACTTTCACTTCAGTCTCCTTAACGCTTGACTAACTTCCTTCGCAGATCATGAACTGGATTCAAGGGCTGTTCCTGTTCTGCTTGGTGTGGGGCGTGGCAGGCACAATTACCGGAGACAGTCGCAAAAAGTTTGACACCTTCTTCAGGCTGTTGATCAGCGGCACCGATAAAGATCATCCAAAGCCAAAGAACATTAAACTAAGCAAGGTTTGTGTGGTAAAAAAGATGGAAAGTAAGGAGGACAAATACATTTGCCAAAATAAAATACATGTTATCTACCCATGTGGAATCGGTTGTTCAAGAGACGATTAGTACATAATATTGTTGGCCGGTCAGGTTCAGATTGCACATTATTAGACCATTTGGAGTCCCTTCCACCTCAGCCACAGGAAATTTCTATTTTCATCAGCAGCATCCTTAGAACTTGTCCACAGAATTTTCGATAATCCAGAATTGGGCTTATCACCGTTTGAACCACCGGACCCCGGAGATCTGTTAACGGGAAACGTTACGCTGAGGTCGTGATGTGCCGGCCGGCACCACGCGCCGAGGGTCGGGTAGTTTAGACTAAAGGCAAAGTTTTCATGTTGCTGATCGATCAAGTTTGTTAAATTACCAACTATTTCTCCGTTCTTAGTCACGTCGTCGCTGTTTTCCGAGTTTTTCAGGCTTACTGCGCGTAGGTTCAGCCGATTTGTACTGTGTTGTAAAAAAAAAAACTGGACTTCTCGCTAGCCAATCAGAATACGTAATTGTATACGATTCTGCATCTGAGGAAAGTGACATCGAAAACATCAGCTGTGCATGTCACGCAGCTGGGGAGTCTGGGATCGATCTCTCAGCAGGATCTTAAATTATTTAAGAGGATAATTGGTGCATTTTTCTATAGCACCAGTTATACTGACCAGGCAGCCTCATTTGTATGGTCGTGTTTTAGGAATGTACTGGTATTATTTAAGTTTCCGATTTTTCTTTGCAGCAAAACTTATTTCCAGACCATGGCACCGTGTATGACTATTATTTTGTGAAACAAGCCAGTGGTTCGTGGGCAAAATGGATGGATTATGTGGATAAGAAAAAACTGAATATTCCTAAGGATGCCAAAGTAAGATATTTCTCGGATTTCGTATGTCGTGTTCATATTTTTTTTTGTTTTTTCAATGGTGTTAATGATTTGCCTGCAATGTCGTCTGTGTGTTTGATTGTTGTACCTATTTCAATGTGTTTGTGTTCGTACGTCCATGTAACCGTGTTTTCCTTGTTTGTGTTTGTATCTGTGTTTGTGATCGTTTTCGTGTCCCTGTTCGTGACCGTGTTCGTGCTTGTCTTTTTTCGGTCGTGTTTGTATTTTTATTTGTTTCTGTTTCCATTCCCGTGGCTGTTTTCCTTTCGTTGTCCGTGTATGCACCTGAGTCAGTGTCGTTTATGTCTATATTTGGGTCAGTGTGTCTGTATGTACAAACATGTCTATGTCCGTATGTCCGTATGTCTGTGTGCCTGTGTATCTGTCTACGTCTGTATAGTTTTGTGCATATTTCAATATATACTCTTTGTCTATACATAGATTAACTCATCTTTCTGGTCTAGGTTAGTGAACTCACCATTCAAACGGCAGACACTGCACGACAAACATTCTTCCTTGACACGTACCTTCCTCACGAAATCCCACTACTCTTTGTTGGACCAACGGGCACGGGAAAATCAGCTATCACGAACAACTATCTGGTAGGATTACCCAAAGAAAAGTAAGTAGAGACAATGACACGCAGTTTTTTGTGTTCTGGGTGGTTCGTCTAAGAACAAAATTGTATTACCCGCTTGTCGTTTGATGCTGGAGTCCGCACCTGTAACAGATAATTTTACTGACGAATTTTAGTAGTATATGTAAGAGGCGTGACAAGTTTTTTCTTGAGACGTCCCTTCGTTAAAAAGCTGATATGCCAGGTTTTCGTAAAGCAAACTTACCAAGGAAAAGCTGTTTAGTTGGAAAAGTTGCTGGCTTTTAAAACTCTGTAAGGAAAATGCCCCAAGTTAAAACGAACTTAGATATCTCACAGCAATGATTCCTTGTTCAAAATTTGTTTTATTAGCTTTACCAGGGAGAATTGTTCATCGTGCTTGTGAACTTTGTCACCTAGTACTGTCAAGAAAACTGCCCAGGCTGCTCTAGCGCAAAATTGTCTTAGCTTTAAAAGCTGCAAGACTGCAAGTACACCGCTATGTACAAGGATCCTGCACAATATTTGTCGAAATGGGTCATCGTATTTTTATAGTCCGCTCATACTTTGTAGGCGAAATGACCGACATATTAACGTTAGAACCTTACTCTCAATTAGTTACAAAGAAATTTACTTTGCTGAGTTATTGTCTTCTTATTTCAGATACATTCCAATCAACATAAATTTCTCATCCCGAACAAGCGCTGGGCAAACACAAGACATCATAATGTCAAAATTGGATCGGTAAGTTCCATCGAGTTTTGTAGCAAGAACAAAAAATAGAGGTTTTCTTTCTCTCCAAGAAGTGCTCTAAATCTTATCAAAGTATAATATCGATCTGCATTACTTGATGGTGAACTCTTACGCAAAAGACTGGATAGTAGTTTAGATATTAAGAAAAATATCTTCATCATCAGTTATTCGAATTTGGAGTTTTCACGAGTTTGGAATGTAACCGAGTGTTTTTCCCCCTGCTAGACGCAGGAAAGGCGTTTACGGTCCACCCCCGGGAAAGAAGTGTGTTGTTTTCGTCGACGATCTGAACATGCCAGCTTTGGAAAAGTACGGCGCACAGCCGCCGATTGAATTGCTACGACAGTGGATTGACCATAAGCATTGGTATGACAGGAAAGACACTTCAAAAGTTGACCTCATAGATCTGGTAGGTGAGACATAATATTTAAAGGCTGACAATGATGACTAGACCGGATTTTCAAGTACGAGGAATTCTTTCTAGTCCGAGGCAAAGCCGAGGATTGGAACGGATCCAGTGTACTTGAAAACCCGGTCTAGCTCGAATTGGAGGCCTTTGAATGACTTCTCAGAATCAACTAGTGTATTGGCACAAAGAATTAGTTTATTAGTAATGAGTGTATTATCGATGAATAAACCGATTGTGTGAAATTATATTTTAAATCCAAGGACTTGAACTATTATTTCCAATCCAAGGACTGGAAAAAACAGTTCAAGTCTTCTGCCCTGTGCTTCAATGGTACTTCAAGTTCGCTGACGTGGTGCCATTCAGCGCGTCTGATTGAATGATATACTTATGAATTATTAATGAGTTTGAGAATATA
Organism: Heliopora coerulea; assembly: GCA_030142905.1. Classification (NCBI taxonomy): domain Eukaryota; kingdom Metazoa; phylum Cnidaria; class Anthozoa; order Scleralcyonacea; family Helioporidae; genus Heliopora; species Heliopora coerulea. The sequence continues at coordinate 1,608,429 of JASJOG010000035.1, read as the reverse complement.
TTTTCGTAAGCTGTGCTGATTTGTAAGTGCATGAGCTCAGCGCGGATATTCTATATAGTGTATGGATATTATATATAGTGGATATATACTACAGGAACAGACGTTAATTAAGCTAGCTCAATCCTGATAAAGATGTTTCCTGAGATTCTTTACATCATAATCAATAAACAGCATTCGAAAAGCTGTTTACTGGCCAAGTTAGGGCATCTACCTTACACATTTTGTAACGTTCAATTTCCGTCTGACTACAAGTCGCTCAAGAGTTTAAGCACCTCACCAGTCATAGGAAGGTTACGGGTCCGAATCCAGCTAACGGTTGAGTTTAGCTTTCCAAAAACGGTTTACGGGCCAGGTTTGAGTCAACGATTGCCCTTCCTAGGACATTTACCTTACACATTTTGTAACCTTCGATGTCCGTCTGACTACAAGTTGCTCAACAGTTTATGCACCTCACCTGTCATAAGAAGGTTACGGCTCCGATTCCAGCTCGAGACAAAGAAACATTTCTCCGAGGGATGGCATTGTCGAACGTCCCCGATCACCCGGTACTGCATTTCTTGTCAGAGCAGAAAAAGTCGTGTAAATCTTTCGAACACTTAATCAGAACGTACCTGAACGAATGGTCGACCAACCATGCAAAGTTTTGTCCTTGTTTACTAGGTAAAGTTGCCGTTATGTTTTAATTTCTGTGTAAAACGGTCGTTGTATTTTTAGTTATTTGTGTCAGCAATGGGTCCTCCAGGCGGAGGACGTAATCACATCACTGGCCGCTTCTCCAGACATCTGAACGTCGTCTCGATCGACAAATTCGACGACAACACCTTGACTAGCATCTTCACGTCGATTGCAGACTGGCATTTTGCCAAAGGATTTGACGCAAGTCTTCAAAGACTGGGAAAGGTAAACTGCCATGTTAGGGCTGTTTAAACTTATGAGTGCTGGTTTCCAGGAAAAAAAGAAACTTTTCTGGAAAACAGTTGTAAGCTTTTCCTCGTATACAAACCTGAGGGAACAAGAAAGAGTAAAGAATTTCCAATTATTTTTCATCATTATTTGGTAAGAATATCATTGACATGCATGTCTTGAACTTTTGGCGAGGAATAGTAACAGATCTAAACAATTAACAGTAACATTCAAAAGAGTTTTTGCGGAAATTCCGCTGACCATGGTCACATATCGTAAAAGCAACCCACTGCAGCAACCAATCAAATTACAGAAATGCCCAGGATTCAAACCACTTACAATTGATAAACAAAAAAAAGTTATTAAGATTATTATTTAACTGTACACTTTCAAAAGAATAGATTTTCACTGCATTTGACCGACAAGCCAAGATTTTCTCAACTCCCTGTCTAACTCATTCATTGAACGAAAAGTGGGCCGTATTGCACCTCTCCGCACACCACGCCCATGCTCGCACTGGAAAAGAAATTTGCTTCAGACTAAAGTGGTTTACTGACAAGTAGAATGCTATGCACAAATGTCGTGCATGTGAGAGCTTGATGTTATTACAGACGATATGTGCACGTTCATCAAGGTTGTTAACTCAGAAAAACGATTTCTGAGCCCCAAAAATGAGAACCCCGTCTGGGGCCTGGGAGTGGTTTTTCTGGGTCAACGAGGTTCACGAACGTCCACATGTTACCACATATTACCACATATTACCTCTGAAGGGCCGTTTACACGTGCGATTTAGCATGTTGCGATTGTCATCCTGGTGTATGTAATAAACTCGTGACAGACTATGCAGCAAGATATAGGCTCATGATTCGCTGGAGTTTGTCCTCGACGCTCTCGTCATTTAAAAACACATTCCAAGATGTCAATCGTAAGGCACAAAGTCGTACGTCTATTTGCTCATTTTCGTTGTCTTTTTTAGCTCGTTGTTTTAGGGACATTGCAAGTGTATAAAGCTGCTGTCGAAAACTTCTTACCCACACCTACAAAATCACATTATGTGTTCAACCTGCGAGACTTTGCTCGAGTCATTTTCGGTGTCCTCTTGGTGCCATCTTCCCGTATGCAGGAGGGGGATAAGCTCATTCGTCTGTGGATCCACGAGGTTTACCGAGTGTTCTACGATCGTCTGGTTGACGACCATGATCGACAATTCTTTTTTAATATGATGAAAGAGACCACGAAAGACCAGCTAAAAATGGACATGGATAAAGTTTTGGGGCACTTAATACCGTCCGGGAAAAAACTTGCAGATGAGTACATAAGGTAGCTATCTTTTTGTTTTATCTTTGTATCATACGATTCTTTCCTGAATTCTTACCCTCCCTTGAATATTTCTTTTTCTTTTGTATCTTCATAATTTCTCCAGTTCATCGTGTCTTCCTCAGCTTTTTTTTCTTCCTGTATCTTGTTCTTTTTCTCTCAGTGTTTCTGTTTCTATTTTTACCTCTACCTTCTACCTCCAATTTCACCTCCACCATCCCGCGAACCTCCATTTTCACCTCAATCTCCACCTGCTCTTCTTTTTGCTTCTCCATCACTATCTCCCCCTCCATCTCTTTTAGCTCTATTTCGACGTCTGTCTCGCCTCTACGTCTTCTTTCACTTCCATTGCTAGACTCACTTTCTTATCAGCCACCTTCATTTTCAGCACTTCTTGCCTTCCTTCTCAAACTCTACTTGTACCTCCTCCTTCACTTACTCGTTCATCTTCCCTCTTCGTATACCCTTCCACCTCTCTCCACCTCCCTCCGCCACCTGTTTACACCCTTACCTTCACATCTACTTCCACCTCTTCTTGCACCTCCTCAGTTATCCCAGCCTTTATTTTGGACTCCGTGATTGTCTGAGTCTTCTTCTCTATCTCCATTCCACTTTTGAAACACAGATCTGAATACGTCTTTTTATAGAGGCCTTTTTTTCGGTGATTATATGAACGCGGATGCTTCCGAAAAAATCTACGACGAGATCTCCGACTTTGAATCTCTTACGTCCCAAATGGATACGTAAGTTAAAGCAACTGTATTTCATGCTCGGATCTGGAAATATTCCTAGATCTGATACAGCATTAAAATCGCCCTTAATAAAAATGTAATGCACGGTTAATGATCTTTGAGAATTTCTCTTACAGTTATTTGGAGGAGTTCAACCAAATGAGCAAAACACCGATGTCCTTGGTGATGTTTAAGTTTGCAATTGAACACATATCGAGAGTGAGCAGAGTCCTGAAACAGGATAACGGTCACCTCTTACTCGTAGGTGAGCTGCCTGAATTTCAAGTAATATTGGTCCGGGATATTATTTTCCCACACGTCTAATGCCCCTGGACGACTTTATTGTCTCTTTACGAAACTCTTAGCCCCATAGCGGGGACATAAATTCGTGACCTACAGTTTACTATTCTAGTGCTTTAGCAACCGAGTTACTAGGCAAAGAACACATCCGTTTTAAGAGTGATTTTTAGTTGGGTACTTCAAGTTTTGAGATCATTGATTCAGACAACAAGAACAGTAACATCTGATGTTTATGGTGTGTCTTCATTACTATGTGGAAATCCTGTGAAAATAGCTTCTTTAATATTGACGGAAGAATAAATTTATTTCTTCTTGATCGAAGAACGGGTGGATCGCATTGGAGGGATGGGATTTGAAGGATCAAATTAAAAAAAGGGGATTAGAACGATTGGAGTAATTAATAGTGAAAGACAGTAGTAGGATAGGAGTAGTGATAGATATACATGAGACTGTTGACGATCGTATCACCCCTAATGAAGATACTAGCGCAGCGTCAAAACGTTGCGTCGTGAACAGTAATGTTGGCGGTGACGTTCAGAATATTGCAAGCCAGAATATTATCGGATATATCATCTGCTTGCGTTATCAATGTCAACAGTATTCACCAATCTTATGCAACAGACGGTGCTTAAATTAGGCCTTTCCCGACTGACGATAAGGGAGATCTCCAATCGCGAAAGTGTTAAGAAGTCTTGTCTTTTGTTACAGGAATTGGCGGCAGTGGTCGTCAAAGTGCAACACGTCTTGCATCGTTCATGGCGGACTACGATTTATTCCAAATCGAGATCACGAAAAGCTACACGAAGACTGAATGGCGAGATGATTTGAAGAAGGCAAGTGACAGCAAGTCTCTTTCCTGTGGCACGATCAATTAGTAAATGCTTGACATCTGAAGTAACTAGTTAGCCTAACATTTCACCTACGAAATGAAAATTTCCAATGTTTAAATACTTATGCTCGAACCGTGGTGAATAATCTTTTCACTTTGGATATGACATTGTAATTTTCCTTGAAGTATAGGCATAAGACTTTAAATTGATAAGAAAAATGAGCGGAGAAAACCCTGAACAACTCGATACGAGTCGTGGAAACTTAAGATCCTTTTAGGTTTGTGTCTTTGATCCCTTTGACCACGGATCAATTCTTGCTCCTCTCAGTCACCTTTGTCTCAAGTGAGAAGAGTGTTTTCTTGTTTGACTCTGCCAGGTACCCCATGTTTTCCTCGTGCACCCTGGCATTCTCCTCTAGTGACACCGCCCCCATCAGAGATGATCCTCATTGGACCTTCTAGGGAGAACAATTTATGTACAAATGACTGAGTCATCTAGTATAAATTATAGGACTTTTGGGGGTTACCGAGATAGTCTATATATATATTCTATACAATAAACAGGGTCCTAAAATTTCAAAAGACATTGTGGCATTTATACTAATTCGTCACCATTCTCTCGGCAACGACCTCCGTAGCTCAGTTGGCGGAGCATCGCACTAGATTTGGGAAGTCGCGGGTTTGATTCCCAGCCGGATGGCCCAAAGCTGCAGTTTTGCGACAGGTTCCTGTCAGGTCTCAAAAATGTATCCTTGAATTGATGTTAGAACTAAGTTTAAAACGGTATCGTCTGTCCTCGTTTCAGATGTTGATCAAAGCAGGCGTTGATGGCAAACCCACCGTGTTTCTGTTCAGTGACAACCAGATCAAAGAGGAGTCATTCGTCGAGGACATTAACATGATCTTAAACACCGGAGATGTGCCGAACATTTTTCCCGCTGACGAGAAGGCAGATGTGATCGATAAAATGCAAAATGTAGCCAGAACAGAGGTAGGATATGAGATGAAGGACAAAGACTATCAACTCCAAAACTTGCTTAAAAACTTTTCACTAGTTGAGAGTACAAGCTATTTCGTGAATACCTTAAATGTTAGTGGAAAAATGGGGATACAAATGGAAATGTGTGGTCACTTATGAACCTTTGAAAGTACATTTACACGATATGATTGTTGTATGCGATTGTTCGTCCTGGGTTATCAAATGTTGTCTTAAAGGCATAATCCCTGCCTTCGATTCGCTCTCTTAAAGTAGCAATACATCCGGAATACTCCAGCGAGTTAATCAGATATATCACAATGAACAATCGTATAAATCAGATAAATCGGCCCCTGGGAATCAAATCCGTAATCAATTCTCTGCCGGTCATGAGACACTCTGGCTATTCGGGTAACACGATGGTGAATTGCAAATGTTTATTTGTTAGCAATGAACACAGTATTCGTTTTCTCCTGTTTTCTTTTGTTGTTATTTCCCACTGAACGTCACTAGGTTGCTGGTAGACATCAGATATCTTCGAATGCAGTAGTGATACCTACTACATGAGTATTGACTGCCTCACGAGTGTCTTTTATTTAAACATCTACCGTTTTTCTGCCTCGTTTTATTTTCAGGGCAAGAGGATTGACGCCACCCCGCTGGCAATGTATACTTACTTTATCGATCGTGTCAAAGCTAACCTTCACGTCGTTCTAGCCATGAGTCCGATCGGAGATGCATTTAGAAACCGTCTTAGAATGTTCCCCTCCTTGATCAACTGTTGTACAATAGACTGGTTTCAGGTAAGCTAGATATTTGGATGTGTTATACAGAGTAATCCACAGAGTAAGATGAGCAGAAGTCATTGGGAAATCAGATACACTGCAATGGTAAATCCGAATAAGGATAACATTTTGTTGAAAATCCTACGTTTCAATCATGACTAAAATGTAGTCGAAATGTGGCATTTTCAATAAAATATTCATCTTATTCGTAGTTACCGTAGCCGTGTATTAAAATTTGATAAAAATACTCATGTCGTGAGTGTAGAGCATTTCTCTGTCACTACTATGACTAGGGTTCGATTCTGGTTCCGTGCGGTTTTGTGGTTAATGTTATCTTGGTTACATGTGAGAAGAGTGTTTTCCAGTTTATCTCTACCGAACATCGCAGGTTTTCTCCGGGTACTCTGGTTTCGTCCTGTAGTAACACAGGACTTATGAGGGGTGGCCCTTACTGGACGTCGAGAGGGAACAGCTCAGGTAGCTGATAGGGTTATCCAGTATAAATAAAGGCACTTTACTTTGCTTTGCTTTGCTTTGCTTTACTTTACTTCACTTTACTCACTGGTTCCCGTAATGAGAAATCGAACACAGTGATAGCCAGCAGCCAATGGACCTTATGGGAGAAAATGCTATTAGACTGGGGAAAAAAAGGTAAAATCTAAATCTTGGTAACTGTGGGGAACTCTGCATGAATGAATCTCTTTGATGTTATTCTCGTTTTTTCAAGCCATCATCCTATCTTCTAGGCCTGGCCAGAAGACGCTCTAGAAATGGTTGCCAATAAATTCCTGGAAGAGGTCGAGATGACTGACCATATACGCAAGGAGTGTGTCTTGATGTGTAAATATTTCCACGAAAGCGTGAGAATGACATCGGAAAGGTATGTCATTTGCTACCTTGGGAGTATTTCGCTCGATAGATTAGATGAAATCCAACTGATCTGGGACTTCAGTAAGGCGTTTAAATGAAACATTCAGAGATTGGAATCACCATGCAAAATCTACTAACATCGGCAGTACATTTTCTTTCCATAATTTCGCCCAAATTCCTTTCTTTTTCCATCTAAGCAAAAACGGGAGTCAAATGTTTCCGGCTTGAATCACTTGGTGAAATGCCTGACCAGCCAGTTTACTTCCCTAGATACTTTGACGTCCTGAGACGACATAACTACGTCACGCCGACGTCATATTTGGAGCTTATCCTTACATTTAAAACCCTCCTCGGCGTGAAGCAAAACGAAATCCTGGGGCTGAAGAACAGGTACGTCACTGGCCTTGAAAAACTGCAGTTCGCCGCATCTCAAGTTTCCGTTATGCAGGAAGAACTTCAAGCACTTCAACCAGAACTCATTAAAACGTCGGCCGAAACTGAAAAGCTTATGGTAAAAATTGAACAGGATACCGTCGAAGTGGAAGCTAAGAAAGAGGTAAGTGGGTTTATACTTGGTAAGTTTAGAAGTTGTCAGGAAAGGATTGACCTTCAGTTTCCCTTAATATGATTGAGGAGTATTGAGGTAATCTCACCACAGCATTCACCCAGCATGTTTACCTGAATGCCAGTTTAAACCTGTATGTGATGTTTATGGAGAGATTAACCAGAGAGCGTGGTTTCTTAAAAATGTAGTAAACAATAGCACGATGTCTTTCGCGATGTAGATGGTAGCTAACAAGGACTCCTATACTGGTTTGCACTTTTTAAAAATGGATTTCAGTTAATGACATGAATGCTTTTAAGAGATGTGCATGTGAGAACGTGGTGTTGTTACATGCGATAAGTGGACCTTCGTTGAGGTCGTTTATTATTAGTAATACCATGAAATGAGGTGTGTAAGCTATTAAACCTCCCGCTCGATGACGGTCGTTTAGTAAAATTCCCGAGGGCCGAAGGCCGGAGGAACTTTTACTAAGCGACCCGAATCGAGCGGGAGATTTGATAGCTAATGCACCGAAATTTTATGGTATTACTTTTGTAATATTATGTCTGCCAAAATTCAGCTAATACTACCTCCGGTGAGGAGGTAGTATTAGTACCACCGGAGGTAGTATTAGTACAAATGAATTTTGATTAAGTAAATTAGTTATTAATTGCACCTGGAAAAACAAAAGAAATTGAGGCAAACATGATATTACTCAGCAAAACGTATTCTGAGTCCTGGGCGCATAACCAACCGCAACCTTCTGGTGACCAGTAAGACGCTGTTATCGTAAACAAGCTCAATACCTGGAAAAATACCGAGCTTCAACGTGCATAACACTTCTGTATAACGTTCATGTAATTTATCGTTATTATCTTGTGGCTACAGAATAGGCAGAACATAAATTATGCATCGACTAATACCTTAGCTCAACATTTGAGTCTCGGTAGCTGAGTGGTTGGAACGGCAAACAGGTCATCTGGGACTGCGGGTTCGAACCCCGTTTAAGGCCCGTGAAAAGTTTTCCTTAAATTGACATAAGTTAAAAGTTAAAGTAAGCCAGGAGAACGTCCATTTATCGCCTGATTTCATTTACTGTGTTTATTTTAGTAAAGTGGCTAGTATAAAGAACTAAATTCGTCTCTATTCGTCATGAATGTGTACAACATGTTATTCTGTGTATCTAAAGCAATCTTTCAGATGTAATGGTGATTAACAGCTCGGCTGCTACGTTGCGGTTTAATTATTGTGGTTATTTATTTATATGTATGTATATATAGATATATTTACTATCTTTATCATTTGCTTATTTTAATAAGGGGCCACCGTAATTGGGGAAACCTGTGGTGGATTCCCGAGTCTGTATTGACTGAAGCTTAATAAACAATAAACCATAAACAAATCTTTTATATTTTAGATTGACAGAGGATAGACTGTCATATCAGTTAGTAACATGGGCGGCGTTGACCTTAGGCTTCTCCGCTCATAATAATACTGCCCTTGGTTTAAAAGTATTCGTACGTTTTATAGTAGTCTTTACAATTCTAGGTTGTTGGAGCCGATGAAGCTGTGGCCAACGAGGCGGCAGCTGTGGCGAAAGGTATCAAGGACGAATGTGAAGGAGACCTGGCTGAAGCTTTGCCCGCTTTGGAGGCTGCAATACAAGCTTTAGACACTCTAAAACCTAGTGATATTAGTATGGTGAAAACTATGAAGGTAAGAGCGAATAATGGTGAGGTTGGTTAGTTAACCGCTCAGGAAAAACAAAGAGTTAGGGTCCCAGGCAGGCATTCAACCATTTGGCTTTAGATTATGGTAGAATAAGATGAAGACTTCTGCCTCTCAGATCATGTTTGCTAGCCTTGTCAAATGCAAGAAAATGCTCCTTTAGATAAGTCGTAGCTTCTGGATAGGCTGACAGGCAGACAGACAGATGGACGGACGGACGGACGGACAGACAGACCGACAAAAAAATGAACGATAGGCATAATAGTACACCGTCGGGCAGGCTCTCACATAGATGTTACAAGATAGATCAACTTTTAAATATCTTTAAGGGCCAAATAATTTTAATTACATTCTCAAATACAAACATGAATAGATCCACTCACCTGTAGCACAGAAACAAACAGCCAAGGAAGCAAACAAACAAACAAACAAACAACCGAGGAAGCAAACAAATAGGCAAACAAGCAAACAAACGCAGGCAAATGATGTGGTTCCTCGAAATAACTTGCATATCATCTGGACTTTAGAACCCTCCTGCTATAGTAAAGTTGATCCTTGAAGCCGTATGCGTAATGAAAGCTATCAAGCCAGAAAGAAAACCCGATCCTTCAGGTTCTGGGAAAATGGTTGAAGATTTCTGGGGACCATCTCAGAAGATGTTAGGCGACATGAAATTCCTGGAGTCGTTGAAGAACTACGACAAGGACAACATCCCACCTGCCATTATGAAGAAGATTCGAGACAAGTAAGAAATTTTATCAGTCAAGTAGATAAGAGTTGTTGGTTAATGGAGCACGTCTAGGCACAGAGTCAGGTATCTTTGACATGTCTCTTCAAAAATCCTGACAGTTTAAGGTGTCTGAAACAGAATCTCCGGGATTCTGGAACTACTTTGGAGCCAAGCAAAAGAACATTCCCAAACAATATCTCAATTGTATTGACTCTTTTAACGCGTATCTCATGAACTGCACGAAAAAGTGAACCCAAAATGGTCACCTCATGGAATTCTTTGCCTTTTAAGCGAGCTGAATTAGGCTTTTTTAATCCATTAAACTCAATTTGTTTTAGTATACTTGACTTCCTGTACACTTGTTGAGGCTTATAGGGCAGTAGTGTGGCCCCCGGAAGCTCAGGCTCATTAAAATTTGGGTCCTCGGGGCTTGAGACTCTGGGGCAATTCTCCCAGTTAATCCATCACTAGCAGCAGATGAGTGATTGCTTCAGTAAAACCAGAATTTGTTTAGGTGTTTAGGAATATACCACAACGTATGCTATTCCGAGTTCACTCTTGTGTCAAAAATAGGATACTGCGTAGACAGTGTGTTAAATACGGTAAAAAGTTCAAAAGTTGGTAACTGCCGTGAATGATCTCAAAGAATTCCAACGTTTCGAGGAAAGGCCCTTCGCTAGAGAAAGAAACGGAAACGTTGGAACTCTTTGAGGTCAGTCACGGCAGTTACCAACCTTTAAACTTTTTTACCACTCTTGTGACAGACCTTCTGGAATAACCAAACTAAGGTTGTTACTGTCATGCTCATAATAGCCATTTATTCTTCTCTAGGTATATTCCAAACGCGGACTTTAATCCTTCTGTCGTTCGTACTGTTTCCTCGGCCTGTGAAGGTCTCTGTAAGTGGGTCAGAGCTCTGGAGGTTTATGATCGTGTTGCAAAGGTTGGTAATTTAAACAATTGTTGTACAGGTCCGTAGCGAGGCTGAGGCACGAAGGTGCGTGTCCCCTGGTGCTAGGAGCTGTAACCCTTGGTGAAGATTCGCCGGAAGTATTGTCAAGCAATTTTTACGTGTGTGACTCAGGAGAACCCCAAAGTAGTTTGCATTATATTAACAACGGTTGTTAGTATTCCATATTTAATTTATGAGTTTCCTCCTATTAAATTAGGTCTGCACAAAGCTAAGTTATATTCGATCCGGTCTGTGACCTACGTTTTTTGACCGAGTTCCTCCGTGATTATATATTTGGCTACTGTCCTATATTTATTTCATTTTACTCGATTCATCTATCTACATAAAACGGTTATTATCTTTTATTTCAGGTTGTTGCTCCAAAAAAAGAGAAATTAGCTGCTGCCGAAGCAGAGCTTGCTGTACAGATGAAACAATTGAATGCCAAGAGAGCTGAGTTGAAAGAGGTGAGTAAAGATTTTTGAAATATGGTAAGACTGATAATTTTTTGTTGTTATTACGAAACTGCTACACGTAAGCCAAACACTGTGAGTTATAACTTATCGCGGTTGGTAAAGTTAGACATTTGCCAACATTGTCGGTGTCTTAAGCGTATGATGAATATCAATGCCTTAAAAATAAGAAGAAATAAAGCTGTAAAGGCGAAATAAAGCTGTAAAGGCGAAATAGTTGTCAAACATAATTTCTTTTGAAGTGAGAGTAACATTTTGTTTAGGTCGAGGACAAACTCCAAGCATTGAACGACCAGTTCGAAGCCATGACAACGAAGAAAAAAGAATTAGAAGACAACATTGACCTTTGCTCGAAGAAGCTTGACAGAGCAGAAAAACTCATTGGCGGACTGGGCGGAGAAAAAGACCGCTGGACGCAAGCTGCGGATACTTTATCTGATAAGTATGTAGTGTACTACTTTTCAGTCAATATACACTTGCATAGATACCTTCCATAATCCTTAACATTTTGGCTTCTTCATTTTTCATCACTATGCTTAAACAGTCTTGTTATTCTACAGGTATTCAAAAATTACAGGTGATGTCTTGCTTTCTTCGGCCGTGGTTGCTTACCTCGGTCCATTTACAGTCGACTTTCGAAACGTAAGTATTACTTCATTTTTTTCTTTTTTCCATCGCGGCTAGTCGCCTAATTGAGAGAGGATAAGCTATATTTTTAATTTGGGAACATCTTGAAACCGTCGCTTAAGTTACTTTTGTGTGCATTTTCAGGATTGTATCGGTGAGTGGATTGCCTTGTGCTTGGAAAGGAAGATTCCCTGCTCGGAATCCTTTTCCGTCAATGCTACTCTTGGTGATCCGGTGAAAATTCGCGCATGGCAAATAGCTGGTCTTCCTGTGGATGCGTTCTCTATCGACAATGGTATTATTGTAGACAACGCACGAAGATGGCCTCTCATGATTGATCCACAAGGTATTCCGTGTGAAAAGCATTAAGTACTTAATGAACGAGTGGGGGACTTTTAAATGGAAATAATCCACTCAGCGACTTCCCAATACAGAACGATGCCAAAGTGAATTGGTCGAAACAGTTGAACCAATGAGATTATTACGTGGACCCAGTTCTAAACAGTTTTGCCGTTATTAAAGGGAATAACATGGCTTTCAACCAGTATAATGCCGTTCACACTTCCTCTTGCGCCTGGATGCAAATGGCTTTTCGCGGGCAAGATTTAGACAAAATGGCCCAACAAAGTATTACTATCACTGTTGTTGTCAATATATAATTCAAAATAATCCTAAACAGACGCCACATACGAACCTTTATCTCAAGCGAAAATGTCCATCTGAAATTTAGACTTATTTCTTTATTTCAGGCCAAGCCAACAAATGGATAAAGAACATGGAAAAACAGAATAAACTGTCGGTTGTTAAACTGTCAGACTCTAACTACGTAAGAACGCTTGAGAATAGTATAACAGTAAGTTGAAAAGACCCTGAACTTATTTTCTTTTGTTATTTACAGGTTTAACACCTTGCTGTATCGTCTCCTTTATCTTATCAAGCTTTGGCCAAAGAAAAATTCAAATCCATACAAATTTAAACTTGCATTGACTTGCGGAAAGTATGAATGTATTCAAATTTGGATGGAAGTTTTCTTTGACCGCCATTGTCGTGTAGCCGCTTAAGCCCGTAGTTGCAAGTTATTTTTTAGGGAAACTGTATGCCTCACTGGAAACTGTAGAAACATGTAGTCCAAACATACGATTAGCACAATAATCACTGACATTGTGATTAACTTGAATCATCTTGTTGTCTCGTTTTGTCAAACAAAAGACAAGTTAACGTCGGCCGACTTACCAATACTTTAGATTTTTACTGTTGTTTTAGTTTTATTGTTTGTCCAATCCATTAGACTCTTTACTCTTTTCTACTATTTCAGTTTGGTACGCCAGTTTTGCTTGAAAACGTGGGTGAAGATCTCGATCCTATCTTGGAGCCTTTGTTATTGAAGCAGACTTTTAAACAAGGAGGGGTAGAGGTAGGTCTGAAAGTTTGAGTGGTGAACTGTTTTAGTTGCCTGCAACTTAGCAGCGTTGTGGTCATTTATTCCGTTTGCAACTGCAAAAAAAAGGGAATGAGATGAGATTAGAATGGAATGGAAAACAAAACGAAAGAATGGAAAATTAGGGAAAAGGAAAGAAATGAAAACAAACTAAGGAACCGAAAGTTCAAATTAAATGGGACATATTAGAATTGCGTTGAATGAAAATTTAATCACATGTGAAATCCTATATATCTGTCCATATTTTATTGTATAATTTTATTGTGTGTACAACTTTTCTGTTGTAGTATATCAAACTTGGTGAAAACAGTATTGAGTACTCCAAGGATTTCCGTTTCTACATCACGACGAGGTTACGCAATCCTCACTATCTTCCAGAAATATCGGTCAAGGTAACGTTATATTTCGTATTAATCTAATCGCTAAGATAGTTACGAAAGTTGAACACTTGAGCATACTGTATCTGTCTTGTAATTTAAGGTGACCTTGTTGAACTTTATGATCACCCCTCTTGGCCTTGAAGACCAGCTTTTGGGCATAGTGGCAGCAAAAGAGAAACCCGAACTGGAAGAAAAGAAGAATCAACTTATACTTGAAAGTGCAGCGAATAAGAAACAAGTATGGTTTCATTCATGTGGCTGTTGTTTTGGAATATTTTTGAAGCTTAGGAACTACGGTCAGTACGGGGAAATATCGAACTGAACTGAGTAGAGTACAGTGAATGTAGATCAGAGCAAGAAACGTTGGTCCGATGTTTCACTAGTACCGACAGAACAAACAAGGCCAATCGACGTAATTCATAAATGGCGCTTTATGTAATATACTTTCATGGTTCATGTAATCTACTTTCATGGGAATGTCAATTCGCACCTCCCAGCCCCCTCGTATATGGTGTTCAAATGAACTTTTACTCTTACTATGCATAGAAGAGAATATCAGTTAAGTGGTCACTCATCAACAGGGTCTGTCAGCTGCTGTTCCCTCGGTAAGACATCTTCCTGCCAAGTTCTCAGGGCTTTGTACGACCGACCACTTGAGGTCTTGCTTATGTATTTATCTCATCCTTTCCAGCTTCAAGAAATTGAAGATAAGATACTGCAAGTTTTGTCGTCTTCTGAGGTAAGAAAATTGACAATCTATTAACTTAAATACCTTCTGATGTAAATTTTTCTGTGCTTTCGAAAGCTCTACCAGTTCCTTTTGAAGTCAATCCTGGAGTTTGACCTGGGCCAGCAAAGGGAAATCACCTTCAGCCTTTTTTGGCATGATGCCTCCCCTTGACGACCAGAGTAAAATCATCGAAGACTGATCCTGCTGGGAAAGAGTTAATACCATTGAAATCCACTTACTTTTTTGCATAGTTTAATACCAGTTTCCACGGATATCGCATTGCTCTGTTGTAAAACCATACAAAAATGTCGTGTCCGAGATTAACGGAAAAGGCGACCACTAAGAAACAGATTACCTGACTTCTGTTACTCTGTTACTGCAACTGTACCCCAGATAACAAGAGCTTGATTAACTCGCACTATATATCGTTTAATTCTGTTATCGTGCAGGGAAATATTCTTGAGGATGAGACAGCTATCAAAATTTTATCCTCCTCTAAAGCTCTCTCCGAGGAAATCCAAGCCAAACAGGTGAGAAAAAGTCACATCAAATCTCCTCTGCTTATGCAATAAATCGTGTCAACTAGTTTTTAAGAAATCTGTGAGACTGCTCTGAATTCGTGTAGAATGTTGGAAAGCCATAGCAGTGTACTCGTAATACTCACCAATACGTTACGAAGGAAAGAAACAAAACAAATGGTTGTCGAATTAGCAGTTTGAAAGTGGATTCAGAACAACGTTTCACTCCGACCAACGGACCAAGGACCTTCGCTCGAAATCTCAATATGTCCTCTCCTACGTTTCAGTAGTTCCTTCACCCTTTTAGCTTTCTACACGTTATTGAACACTACTTACACCGAACCCTACTTTTATATTATTATTCAGGTACAGAATCAGGCTGATTTAAATAAATCTTTCCTTCGATCTACTCATCTAGAATGGCTTGTGTCTCCACATCAAACAAGTAGACACGGCGATGTCCAACATTCGTGTCCGATGGAATCTACGACGGTTTGACCTCTAATACAGGCTTGGACCAGCCATTGTGCCAACGCGCCACAGAACAATGACTGACTATTGTTCCAGGGTACAATGACACAATGGCTGGTCCAGGCCTGCTCTAATACACCTTTTGCTGTTCATTACTAGAAAATGTACTATAATTAACGCTAACCTCAACTTATTAACGCAAAAATACATTCATTTTATTCAATCTACTTTCATTAGCGTAGATACGCAATCATTTGCATCGAATGGCATTCTATAGCGCCAACAGACGCCCATTAACAACGTTCTACTACACATTAGGGGTAATAAAATTTCAACTAGACAAGATATTTCTCTTCCGTAATTGAAATTTTATTACCCCTAATGTGTAGTAGAATGGTGTTAATGGTCGTCTGTTGGCGCTATAGAATGCCCTTCGATGCAAATGGTTGCGTATCTACGCTAGTGAATGTCGATTGAATAAAATGAATGTATCTTTGCGTTAATAAATTCGAAGTTTGCGTTAACGATAGAAAATTTTCTGGTAATGAACAGCAAAAGGTGTATTATTCGTACTATTTGTACTCCAGTTCAAGACCAACCCAATCAAGCCAACAAGCATATCCAGTTTCACTCGCAGTTTGCTTCAGCGATTGCCCGACATTTTCACATTTGCGAGTCGTTAACAAGGGCTCATAGATTTCTTCGATCTGTTTGTGTTTCTGGGTGTCCGCTGACCTGGTTCACTGACCCACTGACTGAATCATTCTTTATCTGGTTCACTGTCTTAACCTTGGTCAGTAGACTGAAATTTTAATTTTCATCTTTGTTTTCTTAGGAAATAGCCTCAAAAACGGAAAAAGAGATCGACGAAACTCGGAATGGCTACCAACCAGTTGCCAAACATTCATCCATCTTATTTTTTTGCATCTCCGAGTTGGCGAACATTGAACCAATGTACCAGTACTCTTTGACCTGGTTCATTAACCTTTATCTTCAGGTGAGGGAATACCTGCTGAGAGAGAGAGAGGGAACTAGAGTCGAGTTGAGGTGGTGTAAGGCATTACGAAGCTGGGTAGCAATGGGCAGGCTCCGCTCTTACCGCCGAACCTTGTACGATAATATAGTAGTCATCAATGATCAAGGCGGAAAATCTGAGTCTTGTTAAAAATATGATAACCCTGACAATAGATTTAAATAAGGGTATAAAGAAAATAAGGAAGAATAAAGGATTTACTAAACTGACGTTTCGTCACTAAAACTGCAACATCTTCAAAGTATGATAATATTTGCAACGTCTCAGTGGTGTAGTAGACAGCGAATAATCTCTTTTTTCCCTCTTTTCCCCTTCTTTTTTCCAGTCTATCAATAAGAGTAAGCGTTCCTCAGTGCTGGACGAGCGTATCAGCTACTTAAATGATCATTTTACGGAGAGCATTTACATCAACGTCTGTCGTTCGTTATTTGAGAAAGACAAACTGCTGTTTTCGTTCGTTTTAACGGTTGGTATCATGACAGGAAGGTGAGTTTCCGTGAATTGGCAACCAACGCGCCAACTTAACGATAAGTAACAGTTGAGTTAAAAACGGAGATAAACAGTTGATTTTATCTCCGTTGATTATATCTTCAATGTTTTTCATAAAGAAGGTTTCTTGTAAGTCCAGTGCAAGTACAGCAAGTGTCTGTTTATATTGGGTAAACCTATCAGCTACCTAAACTGTCCTCCCTAGAGGTCCAGTAATGGCCACCTCTCATGGGTCCAGGCAGTGTTACTGTAGGAGGAAACCGGAGTACCCACAGAAAACCCGCGATGGTTGGTAGAGTCAAACTGGACAACACTCTTCTCAGGTGTGACCAAGGTAACTTTAATCAGATGACCGCACGGAGCCGGAATCGAACCCTAGTCACAGTGGTGAGAGACACATGCACTACCACTGTGCCACCAGCACCCCACTTCATAATGAATGTAGTCCTTTCAGATTTATAGTTTCTTGAACCTGTTGAAATTAGGTTTCTGAACGTTTTGGGAGATGATTTCTCCATCTCAGACGTGGTAAAATGGGATGCTTGGTTTATTGAACTCTTTACTGCTCGTTGAAGTCCTTTCGTCCTATCTGCGAAGCTACGTTTGATATCACCGATGTATGCAGTTTATACGAGGAGGGCTATACTTCTTCGCATCTTCCTTTCCAAAAATTTACATACTGTCCACTTTTCTGATTTTGCATTTTAACTGCAATTCTCCAGTACTTTTTATTTACACTTCATTTAGAAATAAGATTGATGACCAGGTGTGGAGATTCTTGCTAACTGGAGGTGTAGCTCTTGATAATCCATACCCTAACCCCTGTCCTGATTGGCTAATAGACAAATCTTGGTCAGAGATCGTGAGGGCTTCTGAACTAGCAAACCTCAAAGAACTGAAAGATGGTAAGAGCGAACATTACGCCAGCGTCGTAGAAAGAGAATGACTTGTTCTAATGGACTGAATACTTACGGGTACGGAAAGGGTTGGAATTAGGTCGAATGTGAAAAGGTGAAATAACATGCGATCGGACAGGACACAGTGAGATAGTATGAGACCTGACAAGGTGGGATGGGATGAGACGTGACAGAGTTGAACTAGACGGGATAGGACGGTACAAAAGTGGAGCGAAACCCTTCTTACCTTTGGCAAAAGTGTAACATCCAGGCCTAGGAAACAAATCCTACCGTAAGGCCTCGATGTTTCATTTTTCGCGGCAGGCCACGGTCGCGGCTTTTGCTCATAAAAAATAACTCGAAAACGATTTCTCTAAGTTTTCGTTACCTGATAATTAGTGTAAATGCCGAATATCTCTGTGTATATACCGTATATGCATGGCATTTGATCGGCCTGGTTGAGTGAATAGTCCGTTGAAATGGAGTGATGTTTTGCGAAAGAGCCATGTGAGGTGGAGGGTATTAATTGAATCATATACTGATTGACAGTGTTTTAAAACCATAGTAGAGGTTATAGTCCTAATAATGTTTTTTTCGCCACAGATCTTACTCATCCTGGCTGGAAGGAATTCTATGATTCTGCTACTCCTCATTCTGCTGAAATGCCAGGAAGCTGGGATGCCCTCTCGGGCTTAGATAGGTTAGTTTTGAATAACTTGGTGGCAAAATTTTCCCTGAGTTTTTGCTTTTGATTTGTAAATTTTAGACTACCATCTTTTACCTCTGGAAAATAGTGTGATATCTACCGTTCATAGTTCCCGGAAGTCATGTGTCCAATGTTCAATATTTTTCTTAGACTTGTGGTGCTCCGATGTTTACGCCCTGACAAAATTGTCCCTGCTGCTCAGGTATGTACATGTCTCAAGGTCGATGATAGTTTGTAAGTGAACAAATGATTTAACCCTATTTCACATGGGGGGGGGCTTTTTTGGCCCCCCCACCTATACTTTGTTTCATAAAATTTGAACCGCTTGTCCAATTCGGCTGAAATTTTGTGACTTTTAATATTTTTTTATTGCGGTTATTTTGCTATAAAGAAGTTTTAAAAATTTTCACGTTTTCCGGGGGTAATTCCACTTTTGTCGCCAGGGGGTGAAAAATCACTTTTTGCGGTTTTACAATCTTTGGTTTTATTTTCGTCTGATTAGATTTTTTGGACAATAATGTTGAATTTTTTTTGCCTACCAATTACATCTTAGGTCTAAGACAAATTTGAATGCGCAATCATCATTTTTATTTTTTTTCAGCAGGTAAAATTCAATTCCGGCGGTTATTTTTTGAACTCAAACATTCTAATGTTTTTCTCAAACTTTGATGTCTTTTTTGATTTTTTGTCACACTGATTTATTACTACATCTTCAATTTAGTTCTATGTGTGCCTTTTTCAACTGGAAAATGCAGTCTCGGGGGTAAACACAATAAGTTACTGTCAGGTATTCTGTAATTAGTAATTAGTGGAATACAAATCACAGGCAAAACGTTTCTTTTATACAAATCTTTAAAGCTTCCCTTTTCTATGAAAATGTTAGTTGAATCCATTATTGATATTTTGATGTATAGAAAGAAGTGTAAAACAGATTAGAAACCCTGCTTATCTGAGGTATTGAAAAAGGTGTGAAAAGTTACAAAAGTTACAACAAGTGACAGTACGTCGAACAACCAGCAGCACTTGAAGCTTCAAGTGATCGAAAAAGATGCTTTTACTGCATCAAACAGTTGAAGGGAAAGCCTCATTACAAGGAACAAAAGAACAAACTTGGCAAATCTAAGCATTGTTGTCCATCTTGTCAAAGAACAATATGAACAAAGCATGCAAGCTACGTATGTAATGAATGTATTGAAAAATTCCACATATAGACTTGAACAGACCCCCAGCAAAGACACTTGAAAAAAATTTTTTGTAGATATTTTGATGTTTTTTGACTAGTAATATATTTTTCTAACATATCCCAAAGTTTCATGCATTTCCCATTTCCCGTTCTCGAAATAATTAGGGGGGGCCAAAAAAGCCCCCCCCATGTGAAATAAGGGCATACCGATATGCCATGTTAAATAGGGTTAAAGTAATATATCATACACGCGAACGAGACTTTGATCTGATTTCCGGACACCAAGACAGTGGCGTACAGTGCTAAAATGTCGCCCGTGGCGCCATCAAAAATTGTCCGCCTTCCCCAGTACAACAATTGATAAAAAATCCGAAGATTACATTATACGCCCTTTTGACCCTTATTTCTTTAAATTAGTTATAATAAGCGGGCGCTTATTCGATTAATTACGGTAGTTCGGATTGCGGAAGACTTGTCATATCTTTTTTGTTTTAACAAGAGCAAAGTTGCCACCCCTATAGAAGTGCCCCCCGGGGCGCTGCGCCCCCCGCCCCTCTCCCCTCTCCTGTCCATACGCCACTGCGCTGAGAAGTGAGTTGAAAAACGAGATGATAGCCGTGATTTTTAACCAACGTCGAGGTGTTTGGATATCAGATCAAACACGAATTTTAAGGGTGAGATATTTCTCCTCAAAAGAATCCGTATTTGAAAGGAAAACCGGGATTAAAGTTGTCAAAATTTTATGTTATGTAAGGTCACATTTCGATGCAAACTAAGTCTCGGTACCGAATTTCTTTGTGTTTGCTCCATGAGTTATTAATGAGTATGACAACTGTACGTCTCAAAAGTATAGGAAAAGAAGAAATATTATTGTATGTTCTTTTCCGATCGTTGTTTGTTTTCACGCCGTTTTAGTTAACTGCTATCGTCTCAATTTCAGTTTTTCTGCAGAAAATTGCATATTTTTAAGCAAGGACGAGTAACTGATGTTATTTATATTTGCTTTACACACCTCTGAGTTATTTTTGGTTTATCAGTTACATGTTTTGTCGTGTACTCTGGAGCTTTCTACTTAAGTCGTTACAATTGAAAGGGAGTTACGTTTCATGCAGCTAAAGAGGTTGATATGTTTGTGATCATTTGGCAACCACATGAAGTCGACAAAGACATGCAAGCTGGATACGTCACTAAGAAACAGTTGTTCTTCCTTTGCTTCAGGACTTTATCGTAGAAAACATGGGGCGAACGTACATAGAACCCCCAACGTTTAACCTGGAGCTAAGTTACAATGACTCCCACTGCTGTGCTCCTTTGATCTTTGTTTTATCCCCCGGAGCTGACCCCATGGCTTACTTGTTGAAGTTTGCCCAAGATCAAGGATTCGGGGGCAACAGAACACAAACGATTTCCCTTGGACAAGGACAGGTAAGAGGTGGTTCATTTTTTCAACAAACTTCTGTTTAGTTTGGAAATCATATTTCATCCATCAATGTGACGTACACTACAGGGTCAATATTCAGCGAAAGTAAATTTTTGAGTGTCAGGATCATATGTTTTAAAACCCGACAGAGACCAGTTGCGAAAAATGCAACGTTTGCGTCTCAGGCTTGGAGTCGAGCCCGCGGCCGTGCCAGTCTTCAGCAGTACTCTGTCAGGTTAGCTACGAAGGCCGTTGGAAGATCCCAACTGTAGGAGGACCCGCTGGACCATCAGTTACTACATTCACTTCAACTCAGGGTGTTTAACCATGCGTTTGTTTTAGGGCCCTATAGCAGCCCGCATGATTGAAGATGCTCTCAAGAACGGTACTTGGGTAGTGTTACAGAATTGTCATTTGGCAACAAGTTGGATGCCCAAGTTAGAGAAGATCTGTGAAGAGGTCATCGTTCCTGAAGCGACTCACAACGATTTCCGTTTATGGCTAACCAGTTATCCATCACCTGATTTTCCAGTCTCCATACTTCAGAACGGTTAGTGAAGCCATCTGCTGTTGGAGAACTAAACTGTATGGGAGTGTTGACATGTTGTTTCACTTTTATAGTTGTTGTTGTAGTAGTTGTTGTAGTTGTTGTTATCGTTGTTGTCGCTGTATTTGGTGGTGACATTGTTGCTACTGTAGTTGTTTTCGTTGTTGTTATTCTTATTGCTGTTGTTATTGCTGCTATTGTTGTTATTGCTGTTGTTGTTGTTGTTGCTGTTGTTGTTGCTGTTGTTGTTGTTATTGTTATTGTTGTTGTTGTCGTTGTTGTTGTTCTTTTTGCCCTGGTTCTTGCAGCTGTACGATCTTGTTGCTTTTATTGTTGCCGCTGCTGTTGCGTCTCTCTTTTTTCTGTCACCATTCTAGTTGTGGCTGCTTTACCTCATGACGATTATATATCATTCTATATTGATGTCGTTGTCGCATCTTACTGCAATTTCATTTTTTAGGGGTGAAAATGACCAACGAACCTCCGAAAGGATTGAGGGCCAACATTCTCCGTTCCTATCTCAATGATCCAATCTCAGATCCTAAGTTCTTTGAGGGCTGCAACAAGGTATGCTTCCGTCAAATTCACCCGAAATAAAGAAGTAACTGCTTTCTTTATTTCTCAACGTATGTTTATCTTTTTGTAGCCCATCCATTGGCGCAAACTGCTGTTTGGTTTGTGCTGTTTCCATGCTTTGGTTCAGGAGAGACGAAAGTTTGGTCCACTGGGGTGGAACATTCCGTACGAGTTTAATGAATCAGATCTTCGCATAAGTATGAGACAACTGCAGGTAAGCAAAACTTACCCCACCAGCCCTAACTACCCTATCTTAACCTACCCTACACAATTCCACCCCACTCACCAAATTTCACCATACCTCACCAATCTCCACACAAACCTACCTCACCTCACCTCATGTTTCCATTACCATGAATTGCCTTGCTAAGCGCTTTCTTGTGCATGCTTTTCGTGTTACAGATTTGTTTAGTGTGATTCTTCTCTGTCGTTTACACAGATGTTCTTGAATGATTATGAGCAACCTCCTTTGGACGCTCTTGTCTATCTGTTTGGTGAATGTAACTACGGGGGACGAGTAACTGACGACAAAGACAGACGCCTGCTACTTAGTTTACTTTCCATATTTGTCTGCGAGGATATTATTGAAAATGAACATCACAAGTAAGTACTCGTTATTCGTGTACTCGTTCCTTTGTTTATTTCTTCCCTCGTTACTTCCTTGTTTCCTTGTTTCCTTCTCTCATTCCTACCTACCTACCTACCTACCTACCTACCTACCTACCTACCTACCTACCTACCTACCTACCTACCTACCTACCTACCTACCTACCTACCTACCTACCTACCTACCTACCTACCTACCTTCCTTCCTTCCTTCCTTCCTTCCTTCCTTCCTTCCTTCCTTCCTTCCCTTCTTCCTTCCCTTCTTCCTTCCCTCCTTCCTTCCCTCCTTCCTTCCCTCCTTCCTTCCCTCCTTCCTTCCCTCCTTCCTTCCTTCCTTCCTTTCTTCCTACGTTTCTTCTTTCCACCCTTTACTTTTCATCCTTCCTTCTAGTCCTTCTTTTCTTCCTCACTTATATTTTCCATATTTATATCCATTCTGAAGATTTTCCTACAGTGGAACATACTACTGCCCTTCACACGGTCCTTATGAAAACTACTTGGAATACGTCAGATCTCTTCCTCTCAACCCACACCCCGAAGTATTTGGTCTTCACGAAAATGCAGATATCACCAAGGACCAGAAAGAAACCAATGAGGTCCGTTGGGCATACGTTGTATTCTCCTTCGTTTACTGTGTACGTTTTGACCGTGCATCGGAACCGGAGAAGAAGGCTGAATTGTCTTCTCAAGTATTTGTTTTTCAGACTTTCCTTCCTCGGTAATTTCAAAAAAAAACTTATAAAGCACAATACGAAGAGAAGTATCTTGAAAACTGGAGATTCGAGTTAAATTAAGACAACAGAGTGAATTAGAGATATTTCGATTTCAATGCAAAGTCATCATCACACTAACTCACTGAATAACCCCGTCGTCTTGATTTGGCACGAATCTCCAGTTTTCAAGATACTTTCATTTGGATTGTATTTCGTTTTCTGTAAAATAGCGTAGTGATGTGCAAGCTAATGCTTCTTGGATACCGCGTATATTGACTTGCTCATACAAACTTTGTTATTCTAAATACTTACTTAGGATGATCGCCTTTTTCAGGATGAAAAAAAATGGTTCAGGTGAATATCATGAATATTGTTGCCACCTGGTGAGCAAGGTTTCTTTCGCAATGTATTTTATATGTCACACAAAACTGTGAACATTGCCGCGTTCGACCGTCAACGTTTTCGCGATTAAAGTAAATCGTCACGAGTGGGATATGAAACGGTTTAAAATTAACCTTAACGAAGTAGCTTGTCACGATATTACAGCTAGGTCGGTAGTTCGGTTTGTTGAGACTTTTGCCTAAGTTAAAATGCTTCATTTCGACCAAAGTGATAGATTATATGAAGACGCTAAATAAATAATGTGCACGTTTCTACTGGTTTGGACATAGGGGTCTTCAAAATTTTGCGAGTTTTACAAGGCCACCTACAACTTACTTTCTTCCCGTTCAGTCTTTTTCTGTTTATCTTCCAGTTGTTTGAGTCCATTTTGTTGACCTTGCCTCGTCAGTCAGGAGGGGGTGGCAAATCATCTGGAGAGATCATGGAAGAGCTTGCCGCTGATATATTATCAAAGTTTCCTCCCCCGTTCAAACTAGATGAAGTTATTGAGAAGTATCCAGTTCTTTACACGGAGTCCATGAACACCGTTCTTCGCCAAGAGCTTATTCGATTTAATAGGCTGACAGACGTGGTGCGGGCTACACTCGTTAACCTTCAAAAGGCCATTAAGGTAATGACGCATCTATTATTTTCTGCCAATCGATTCTTTCGGTTGTTTTTCTGTCTGCCTGTCTTCATCTGTCCATTTGTTCGTTCGTCATTTCGACTGTTTGCGTGTCCATCTGTCAATCTGTCTGTACGTTCGTCTGTCATCTTTCTGTTCATTTGTCTGTTGGTCTGTTGGTTCGTCGGTCGTTCCCAGGTTTCTTGCTCTGTCCGTCCGTCTGTTTCGGTAGACTATTCGTCTACTTGTTTGCCTGTCCGTTCTTTCAGTTTGTCTGTATCTTCGTCCAAGTTAAACTACCTGCATGTCTGTTGGTTCCAATGTCTGCTCGACTGTCTGCCCGTCTATCTTTCTGCATCTGCAAACCTGTATGTCTGTTGGTGAGTCCGCCTGTCACCACAGCTGTGTGTATCTGTTTGTTATCTGTTTGTTATCTGAGCGTCTAAACTTTTAAACGATAAAAAGTTTTATCTGTTCGAGTGTCCATAAACTTTTAAACGATAAAAAGTCCATTGAGCCACACAAACTAACTTCATGTATCTTTCATCGCCTTGTTATTAGGGTCTTGTAGTTATGTCTGCGGAACTAGAAGATGTGTTCAACAATATGCTAGTGGGTAAAGTACCAGTTGTGTGGGCAGCCAAGTCGTATCCATCGCTGAAACCTCTGGGCAGTTATGTGGCTGATCTTCTTGAAAGGTTCGTTTTGATTTTATTAGAAGCCCTCTTTATGCAATTCGTTGATAAGGAAAAAAGTAAGTACATGATAAAGAAATTGATTCACCGGAATTTTACATTATATTTTTTTTCAGGTTGGCTTTCTTTCAAAAGTGGATTGATGAAGGGACTCCCAATGTTTTTTGGATATCTGGTTTTTATTTTACTCAGTCATTCTTAACCGGTAAGTTTATATCCAGGGGAATACTTCACGAGAAAAATTCGTTGTTAAAAAAAAAGGAGTTTGACACTTTCCAGGCAGGGCGTACTCCACTGAGTTAAGTCGTCTGGCGTTAGCCAGAGTAAAATAATCGAAGACTGATCCTGCCAGGAAAGAGTTAAGCGAACGCTTCGGATCCATTAGTGATGACGTTCTTTTGGAAAAGAATTACCATTCAAAACGAAAGGAATAAACAATTTGCTGTCACTGGAGTTCTCAACAGGCGTCGCTAGTTATTGGAGAAGTTATAGCGTCATGCTTACGGTAAACGGATACGCTCAGGTCCTCGTTTGTCGAGTGCCATGAGTCCGTGAACTTTTTAACCTGTCTATTTGATTTAACTTGTGTAATAGTCCCGACTTGGTAACAATCCACGGCTGTGACGCAGACTACGTTGTGATAAAAAACGATTTTTAGCACAACTACAAAGGGCTTATTTCGAGGAAGCAAATAACCTGAGAAACCTGATCAAACCTTGATTCAATATTTAATCCACTCCTTGCTTGCATTCATTCAAGGTGCTCGTCAGAACTTCGCGCGGAAGTACACGATACCCATTGATTACGTTGGATTTGAGTTCGAGGTCATGCCTAATGAAACTGAGATGGACTCAAAGCCTGAAGATGGCGTTTACGTCAGGGTAAGTGGTAAGCGAAACAACATGGAATGTAGAATAATATCAACAAATTAGTCAAGAAATATCGGAGTAACTTACTCGAAACGTAAACGAAAATTCAGTACTTGTAGGAAAAGCTACGTGCCAGTCCTTATGCATGCGTTAAAACACTTAACTTGTACATGATTGTTGACAGGTGTGAACAAGTTTGAGCTGCACTCCGTGAACAATGTCGTGTTGCGCCCCGTGAGCAATGTTATGCTGCACACTGTGAATGTTGTGGTACACTCCTTCAACAATGTTCAGCAACATCTAGTCAACAATATTGCGCTGCAATCCTTAAACAATGTTGTGCTGCACCATGTGAACAATGTAGTCCAAAGTGTTGTTCACGCATGATAATGATGGTGATACAGCATTTCTAATTCAACGTTTCCTATAACAATTTTTCGACCATTTCTAGCTTGAAACCCATTTCTATTTCAGATTCAGACAAATTCATTTGCTCCAAGTTATACCCTGTTAAATATGAATATTGAATTATTAAATTTCCAATATTTTACGCAGGGCTTGTTTTTGGAAGGTGCCAGGTGGGTTCGTGAAAAAATGGTTTTAGGAGAATCTCTTCCGAAATTTCTCTTTGATGTACTGCCAATTGTATCCTTGGATTTACTAACTTGAGTATTATGCACTAACCCGTTAAACGTTGTGGATTCTTAACTTTCTAGTGAAATTCAGCTGTCATGTTATATATATATATATATATATATATCAGCTTAGTGTTTGTAACAATCATTGTGTATGAAAAATCAGCCTTTAATAACTATAAACTCATAGATTTTCCCCAGTTTTGCACGACGTGGTTAGCTCCCCTGACAAAAAAATTTTTAGAGAACCAAGATTCCAAAAACAATTTTTGCCCTCATAGCATGTGTTTGACCGCTGTGACGCCCACTTTTCAGCCTGGCCTTCCCTATTTTTTCTCCCTACACAACTCACTTGTTATTGGTAGAAGGATCGGTGTTGTGCCCTCGTAAAAATTTGCGTTACTTTTCTGTTTCCTCCCATGCTTGTTTAACCTTGACCACAATATTCAGATGTGGGTCAAACCTGGTGAGAAATCCAAATTCAAACCCAGACCCTCGTATCAGTGCCCGGTTTACAAAACCAGTGGACGTCGTGGTACCCTGTCGACCACTGGGCATTCCACAAACTTCGTCATGTTCGTACAGTTGCCCTCAGATCAGCCGGAGCGACACTGGATCAACCGAGGAGTGGCACTACTCTGCCAACTTGACGACTAAGTCAGACTGAAAAAAAAAAACTTTTTCTTTTTTAAAACATTTTAAGTGTGTTGTATCTATTTAAGTCGTTTATGGTGCGTTTAACGTTTGTATATAGATTTCTGTATGCGAATTTATAAGTTATTAAGGAGTGGAAAATGTTAATCTGTTAATATATTGAGCGACAAAGTTTTTAGAACGCAAATACATCTTTGGATTTTGTTTAAAAAAAAAGGCTTTTTTAACTGTAAATATGATGTTTTAAATAAAGATTTAAGAAAATTTCCACTATATGGTGTAACCTATATATCTTTCTTGCTCCCGGCATTATTTGTCAATATTTGAAAATATCAAATCTGTTTATTATGTAAGGATTGCCAGGTGTCGCGAACAAATGGAAGCCTGGGTAACTCTTCCCCACAAATCGTAGCGGCCTTCATTCTCAATTCTTTTCTTGCTGATCTTCGAAAGAACCATCATGTGAGTAATACTAATTCAAATCTGTTTGCATCTTAATTTTCTTGCGGAATTATTGCCACTTTAATATAGCAACAAATGAAGAGGAATATTTATCTGTGATAGTGACGTATTTTCACATTTATTACACTTGATACAGACCAGAAATCTGATCAGAATTTACCCCATAATTATGTTCGCCAAACGCTAAACGAACTATTGGAAATGGTCGTTGACTTATCATATGTTTAGGAAAACGTATGATGAAGCCGTAAACTATGTACGATATTTTTTAATGAAAAACTTGAAAACCTAAAGAATTGGAAACTAATGTCGAGTAACTTAAATAAAATCATTATAACAATCGGAAGCGTGAATCAGAATGAAACACTTCACTTACCAACTATGTTTCACCAGTGTAAGGCCTAGATCCAGGAAGAATAAGGCATTGTACTTAATTCCTGATGTGTTTTAGCAATGGCGGACGCAGCACCAGCCGGTGGTGGACGTGGAGGTTTCCGTGGTGGATTTGGTCGAGGGGGGAGAGGTGGAAGAGGTCGCGGGCGAGGACGTGGTCGCGGGCGAGGCAGGGGAAAGCCTGATGATAAAGAGGTAAGTTTGGAGGATTTCTAGGAATTCATACATGTAATACTATGAGTAAAGCATTGAAGTTAGGAAAGTTTGCTAAGTCTAAATAGACTATCATTGAGAATGTACATTTGAACTCACTTTTAGGCCCTTGAATTTGTTGTATTGTATGAATCTCAGTTTCCATCTTAGTTGTTTACCCTCACTATTCCTTCCCACCTCTATCTCCATTGTAGTTATTGTGGCCATTTTGTTTAGGTGCATGTCGCCTTAAATGTTCCCATAATTTAAATAGCAAATGGAATAATTGCTTTGAACATGAAAAAAGGCATGTTGCAACATAACAGGCCAAAGATTGAACCACAGTTGATCACTGGATTGGAAGATGGATATGAAATGAAAGCAAAACTGTGAGGCAGAAATAACTGAGTTCTTTACACCACTTAGGAATACCATTTTGTAGTTTTACTTTCCTGTTACAGTAGAACCTGAGTTTTACCACACCCCTTTTTATGACCACCTGTCATATACAACCAGTTTTTCTGGCACAGATGATTTGTAGTTAAGATATACCTGCTGTGAGTGACCACCTGTCTAATGTGGCCAGCGACCACTTCAAATTAAAATTGCTGACCGCTCTACTCATGTGCCGAACCTGATTGATGAATTAAGTTCAGCAGAAGATCAACGTCCTCTTCTGCCAAACCTAATAGGTAGGGCAGATTTAATTTGATTGATCATAATTAAGTTTTGTGAGTTAAGTTTGCTCTTTGAATCAATGCCACTCCACAATTGCTTGAACTGTCTTGGCAAAGAGAATACAGGAAATGAGAAAAACTTCAATCTAGTTTTGATCACTTCCGTACAGCTATACTTATACTGTTGTGAATTTCTTTCTGTACGAGTTCAGAAATCGAAGCAGTTCACACTGACCAATTTCTTTTCACTTAATAAGTTGATTAACTTAAGCAAATTCTTGTGTGATTCTTAGTTGACTAAAGTAATCATCAATGAAATTTGGGTTTGCTTGTTCAATCATAATAATCCGCATTTTGCTTAAATTTACACATTTTCCAAAAGTTGCACATGCAAATATGGCAACCACTACATGACATCACTACCAGTCTTAAGCAACCACCTGGCATGTGGAATGTGAGCACACCTACCATAGACCAACTCCAGGTTACTCCTGGTATGGAGGGATAGCACTTGCATAGTTTCTACTGTGGGTAACAGGTGGAGAGACAACTTATCAAATCAGGAGCAGAGTGCCTTAGGCAGTTCGGTTTGATAACTCGACAGTGGTCCAGGCAGCTCACCTAAAAAGGAGTGCTACAACCCCTTTGGCAGAGTGTGGGTGTAACCTAAAGAATGGCAGGAAGAGTGCAGTGAGAAGGTGGCTAGTAGCAACTTTTGCAACAAGATGATTTCAGCAACTGTTGCTGCTACACTGTGCCATAGTGCTACAGAACACCTTGCCAAAGGGACACCACAATGCACTGGGTGGTGTCTAGTTCATAAGTGCAACTTTACAGGATCTTCATGTCAGAATTGAACAAATTTGGAAATAGTGTTTCTGAATGGGGGAAAGGCAATGATACAACTTCAAAGCATTTACAAACCACTGTAAAGAAATTGATGATTTAAAACAATTATGTTAACATTCTTCAGTATGACTCTATCAGGCACCACTGCTTTTCCCTTTCTATTATAATAACATTGAAGCCATGGGTGGCTTTAAGCAGACTTCAAGTAAGAACAGTTTTATGCTGATAGGGTTATCTATAATAGCATGAGTTGTGATACTTGCTTGATTATTACTATAATACAAAGTAAAGAAGGCAAGTGAAATAACTTATGGTTTCATTTGGTTGTTATAGAACTTATCATGTGGTCTCCTTGTTCTTCTAGTGGGTACCAGTTACTAAATTAGGCCGTTTGGTCAAAGAACTAAAGATAAAATCCTTGGAGCAGATTTATCTGTTTTCTTTGCCAATCAAGGTAAGCCACTTTGAACAGAAGGGTGAGATTTGAGTCTTTGCTTTTTTATCAAAGCATTGAAATGAAATTAAAACACCATTTTTAGTTATGTTATCTTCTGCCAATATGTTGTAAGCCCTAATTTAATACATTTTGATTGGGTCAGATATATTCTTTTGATCGTGATAGGAATATGAAATCATTGATTTCTTCCTTGGTGCTGCTCTCAAAGATGAAGTTCTAAAAATCATGCCAGTTCAGAAACAAACCAGGGCTGGCCAGAGAACACGGTTTAAGGCCTTTGTTGCAATAGGGGACCATAATGGTCACGTTGGTCTGGGGGTGAAATGCTCAAAGGAGGTTGCTACTGCCATCCGAGGGGCAATCATCCTGGCTAAGTTGTCAATAATTCCTGTGCGACGAGGCTACTGGGGAAACAAAATTGGAAAACCACATACAGTACCTTGTAAGGTATGCCTCTTACTTGTTAATTGTGTTAAGTATTTTACCAAGTTGCATTTCTAGTTTAGGTTAATCATGAATTTTTCTCTTTATTAGGCTGGTATATAAATATTAGACTAAAATCCATATAGGAAACAGTATTTTGTTATGTAGTATATGTTTTTAACAGTACCTAAAGTATGTGCAGTAACAGGGATAAGCATCTATCAAGTTTACCAGGACAGAAACTTGAAAAAGGACATAATTAAAGGGAAATTAATGAAGTAAAAAATTCAGTTTTATATCTCTGGAAATTTTTAACACTTAAGCCACTTAACCAAGTTACATTATCTTCCACATTGCTGCATTCAGGTGACTGGTAAATGTGGATCTGTCCGTGTAAGGTTAATCCCAGCACCACGTGGAACTGGTATTGTGTCTGCACCCGTTCCAAAGAAGTTGCTTCAAATGGCTGGTATTGATGATTGTTATACATCTGCTCGAGGTGCAACAGCAACTCTGGGTAACTTTGGTAAGTACCTGTTTAACTATCCAATCTGAAACATCTCTCCTTGAGAAGTAGAATTGTCAGCAATTTAGCCAGAGTAAAATTAGGAAAAGTTGGATTCAAAAATTATTTGGTTAGATTTCATAGCTGTTACATTGTATACTTGACAGTATTGAAAAGCAGACTACAGGAAAAATGTCTCAAGAGTTTGAGATCATAGTTAACTGGTCAGTGTTACCTTTATAAAAAGTTTTGTGATGTTATCTAAGAAATACATTGACAAGATACTAATGTTTTTGTTCATTTGTAATGAGCTTTTGAGGTAGTTTTGTATGGCATGCACTTCTCAAGTGACATGTTTACTACAAAATCAGTTACAAGGGCCTGATATAGAAAACTTGTCAATTTAGTTTTCTGCCATTATAGTTGTCTTTATCCAGCAGATACTGGTCCTTTGGATTTATAACATTTTTATTTTTATTTTTATATAGCTAAG
The DNA here is from genome assembly GCA_030142905.1 of Heliopora coerulea. NCBI lineage: Eukaryota > Metazoa > Cnidaria > Anthozoa > Scleralcyonacea > Helioporidae > Heliopora > Heliopora coerulea. The sequence goes on along the minus strand of JASJOG010000035.1, from coordinate 1,576,648 downwards.
GCAACCTTTGAAGCCATTGCCAAAACCTATGCCTACTTGACCCCAGACCTCTGGGCTGAGAGCAAGTACTCAAAGGTTCCTTATCAAGAGTTCACAGATTTCTTAGCCAAACCTGTAATGCCTAAAACTGCACCAGTTAGTAGTGAAGCAACTGCTGCACCTTCATCAAAAGGTTTTTAAAACCTGTAGAATGATAAAGATTGTTGAAATAAAAGAACTCTAGTGAAAATGGTCTATGCTCGGTTTGTTTTGTATTACTTTGTTATTTTGTCACCAAAGTAATGCTGACTAGATATAATAAAAGATGTCACTGAAAGTCAAATTCAGTGCTTACAGTGAGTGACCTTAATTTTTCATGGTCATGCAGTTCTTTTCTGAACATGCAGCATCTTATTTATATAATTATCTGTTACCAAAGAGACTTAAGGTAGTGGTATTGTGATTCCATTCATTATGGTCTACCAACCCACAATTTCTCTGAGTTGTTGGCATACAGTCTCGACATGTGCTTCTGGATTACCTCAATATTTTTGTTCAGCCAAAATTAAGTCAGATGCCTTATACTATGACCATGTTTAAATAACTACATCGTCTTAGATGTTGGTAGCGAATGTAGAAAGGCTGGAACCACTAGAATTCTCAATTTTGGGTAATTTAGTAATCATAATCTAATCTCATGTTCAACAATAAGTTTCCTAAAAGTGCCTTGGCAGTGGGTGTTTGGTGAAACTTCAATGGACATTTTTTGCTAAGTTGATTGGCTTGGTCACTGAAGTGGGCTATTGGGCCTAATTATTTTTGAGCATTCCTAATAATGATTTTGCAGAAGGGAGTCCTTTTCTGCAATTTTCTAAAACATCAGATCAAAGAAAAGGCCTTAATGGTTTTGAATTAGATTAATTTCAGGTAATGGCAAGAGTGAGTGTTAGGCATATTTAGTTTTGGTATAAAATCTAAACTGGTCCAAAATAAGATGAAATATGTACATGCAGAATACTATACATTAATTTCATGGTGACACCACATACACATAGACAACCTGTTGCTTTGAGTACGAGGAATCTTGTGCAAAGCAGTAGGTTCTACAGGTCCCATTTTTTTTTTACTATAGTGCATAAATTATATAATGATCTACTCATGTGAGATTTGCATTTAAAATTTTGTTGATTTCTTTGTCAGCATTTTCCTTCAAAAATTGAAAAGTAAACATAAAATAGGTCAAAATCATGTTTTCTGTAGAAATGCCCAACAAAATTTCTAGCTGTATGCAATTTAGGCCTAGTGAATTGTGTCAAGCAACTGAGATAGCTCAGAAACTGGCCCACTTCATAACACCTGGCCACAAGCTGTTGAACAACAGACAAGAGGTAAATAAACTCCATATACCATCATGGGTAGCTCACTGTTTCTTAACTTATTAGTGAGTTTCATGGTGCATAAACTCTTGTTTCATTTGTCTCTTGATTTAGCTGGTTCATTATTGGTAAGCAATCTGCTGAAGTTTATTCCAGTACAGTACCAAGTACAATTTTTCATGTAAGCCTCTCATGTCTTAAACCTAATAAGTGTATTACATGATCCTTACAGTAGATTGTGATGACCTATTTACAATGATTTAATCCCACAGAAGGGAGATACTTTGCCACCTTACTGGTATCAATATACTGGTGTAACAAATGGCAGCAAAGGCCAGGATACTGAATCTTGTTCATTACTTGTGGGAAGTACTCCAGTCATGTTAATTTGTTTTAATCCAGGTCATCATGCTGTGATACAGGTTCTGCTTCCTCAACTTCATTAGCAGCAAAACTTTGGAAAATGTCTCCTGGAAAAAAAAAAGCAGCCCTGGGTAGTAAATATGTATTTACCAACCATGTGCATTCAAAAAAACTAACCAGATGTTCTCAGAAGTGCTATCATAATGTTTCTAAATCACAAGGAACCTCAAGTTGAATTTTATTTTTCCTCAGACTTACCTAAAAAGTCATTTAAAGATGGCTCCTTGGGTTTTGGTGTTAATCCAAAAAACTCTTGTCCTATTTTGTCTAAATACTAAAAGAAATTATAACTTAAGATTAAGTATTGTAGTACAAGACATCTAGGATGAAAAAGGTAATTTCAAGACTCACTGAAAAATAATTTGGATCCCTGTTAAGAGAAGGATGGTATTTTTCGCATAACACAGTAAATTGGTTAATGGTTCCTTTCCTGTGAATAAGCATTAAAAGAACAGAGTTAAAATCAAAAATTGTAAACTGCAATTTAGATCACAGTAAACTAGGATTACTTTGATCTTTAGGCTGTATGAGACCAATTTGACATTTGTACAAATTAATTTGGTACAATATGTGCACAAACTCAACTATAAAATTTGCAGTAAAGGAAATATGGATGTTTGGCAAGACTACTGGTTGACTAGAATGCACTTTCATGGTGAAAGATTCTCTACTGGTGAGTTACAGTATTTTCAGCCTTACTATTTACATGATGCCATAAGTTAAAACTACATTCCAGTATGAACCCATGTTTGTTGTATATAAATGATTGCCCAGTCAGTGAGTCTGAAAAGATCCATAATTTTGTAACCTTTCTTTTATGAAAATTTCAATTACTAACAGTTTGTTACTTGACCCATGACATCATCAGAGTAAAATGATCATAACAGGAGGGTTATGTCCCAATTATTGCTCTTCTCAAAGTCATCTGTTGGGCTAACATAACTTGGCTATGATTTTGGCATCCTTGTTTTGTTTAACCACTGCTATTTCTGTGTAGAAAACTATGTCATCAAGGGGTATACACCTCCTCAAGTTGGGAGGAAAACTGGATACAACCTTTGATTTGACAAAGAATTTGAAATATAGTGGACATAATTATCACCACACTTTCTGTCTCATCTAGTTTTCAATTAAATAACAAGCTGCAGGAAGACATTTTTCAGTTTAAGTTTTATTCCTTACTTACAGTCCTTACCTATCAATGATTATTAGTAATATCCATAGAAAATTTAGCAGTGGTTTTTGATAAGGGGGCCCTGTACCAGAGAAGTCAGGATGAACATCAGTGTACTGGGAAAACACACAATGAGCAGTTGAAGATCTTTTAAGACACAGGAATCTAAAAACGTACAAAGTTAAGCCAGTGGTAAGTATTTTGGACTTGCTACTACAACAAATCAATGATCCTGCATTATCAAAATCATTTGTCACTTACTGCAAAACTGCTTGAGCTATAAACAAATCTGCTTCACCAGGATATCCACGTGTTACAGCATATTCAACCAACATTGTTGCACATTGGAAACCATTGTTTGCATGAAGAAAATGAGACTGGGCTTCACTATAATTGTGTTCTAGGTTGTAAAATTAATGTTGACTAAGTCAAGGGGAAGCATTAAGCTCTGAACCACCAAACATCTCCTATGATGAATAAAATCATCTTTATAAATTGGGATTAATCCAGAGTAAACCAAATATCAAGTGGGGCAAACCCAAGGTCACCCTTTTCAATATCAGTCTTTTACCTCTAAGGCCAGATTATTCTTCAAGAGAAAATTTCATGATAACCAGGTTAATTGTGAAATTTTCTCTTCATGTTACCCTGAGGATCATTCCAGATAATCTGACTAACAGGAGTTGGAGGACTGTTAATTAAAAGATTAAAAAAGGCTCCTGTTACCTCCAAGCTATTTTAATGTTTGTTTTACATCACACAATTAAGTTTGAGATACTATACTGCAACCATTTTAAAAGAAAAGGTGTGGTTTGACAATATTGTGTGTAATAATTCATATCAAACGACTTTTCCACATGTGGGTTGATCAGATACAGTGAATGCCGTTCTATGCCTTAGACAAGAAAGACAGGTTTATCCATTACTTAATTTTTTACATTATTATACTGCCAGCAACATTTTTTGTAACAGTTACTCTTTTTCAAAAGAAACTAACCTTTCCAATACGTTTCTGCACACAAAAGATGTAGCCTTGGATGACCAAATGCCCACTCTTTGTTTTTCTTGGCAGTCCAACTACAGTGAAACAATGACAAAACTACTTCATTACTTCCTGAGGGGAAGACACGTCAGAGTGTGGTAATGGAGAAATGTTCCAATGGTTGTAGATGTATAATGTATCTTTTTTATACCTGAGAGGGAAACTAAGTGCTAATGTTGGAGGGCATTTACTCCATACAGTTGTTCAATGCCTTTTATTTGTGAATTTATCCTTTTTCTAATCACAAATTATGGATGTTTTCATGAACTTTATACATACCTCAAGGCTGCTGCTATATATTCAGATCTGTTTTGAGACCCAGGTTGAAATAATTGAAAATGGTAGGTTATTTTCTCTATAAAATTAAATAATAAAATGATAATAATACTATTTTAAAATATCAACAATTGTGTAATCACATAATTATATATTAATTCATTCCTGCTGATCTAGCAAGTTGGCAGTGGCATAACCAAGGGGAAGGTTTGGGGGGGAAGGGTTCAAACCATTCTTGCAGCTACAACAAACTTGAGTTTCCAGTTCAATGATAAGTTCATGACCATCATCAGACAATGTCACAATCTACAGAGCCTTGAAGATTGAACCCTAGTAATTCCAATCTAGACCCCACTTTTTGAAGTTCAGTAAAATAGCTGGAGGCTGGAGCTCCCCAAATTGACCTTAGTTCCATAAAATAACTGGAGTGAAGCAAAAAATGTGAACTCATCACAATCTATCTATCTGTATTTTCTTGCACATTAACACTTCTGTCAATAGAAGGGAAATATGCTAACATGACTGAAGTGGATTTATAAGATATGGTTGCCATAATGCCCAGAAAACTATGTTCTTAATTCTTATACTATAAACTGGAATAGAGTTTTATACACAGGAAGATAGCATAGATTTGGATTTGTTGAAAATTTGTAATGACCCAAAGCTATTCCACACATTGAACCCTCTCCAAGAAAAATTTCTGGCTATGCCCCTACTAGCTGGTACTCTTTTGTTCAATACAACCACCTGCCATGAGTGAAATTAGATAAAAAGGCCATTTTAGGCATGACTGAGTTAAGCTAGCTGATTCCCTTCCTTTTATATAAGAATATTAGATGGTGTTTCCCAAAACATAACAAAAAGGCCATTCTATGCATGAATTAGTTAACATTTATATAACATCCAAACAGTCCTTCTGACTGGACAGCAATGCACTAAAAATACAAGAAAATTAAAAAGAGCAAACAATATCAATGGTTTAAAACTCACATACCAAGGTTTTCATCATTTACAGGTGCATCCATTTCTTCAAAACATTTGAGCATGAGCTGACATAAATCATAACCACTTTCTTCCTGAATAGGGAAGAATTGAAAATATTAAGTAATTATAATTGTATTCTCAATATGGCAACTTTATAAAATATAATATAAACCTATGAATAGTAAAATATGCTAAAGAGAAAAAAGATGACATGTTTAATCAAGTTCAATGCTTGCAAACAACTGTGAAGTACTGTGTTATTGGTATTAAAGTAAATGGTTCGAACCTAGGTGAATTGATTCATGGTGGTAATGGTAAATCATCAAGGTTAGTGTGGTCTCAAGAAAGACTGTTCATGGTGACTGACATTACGACGGCCTCAGCAGCAGTCACCTTCTGAGTCGAAAAAGTGGAAAAGATGACCGCTGCTGAGGGACTTCAAACGCCAGTTACCAACAGTCATTCTTTGGATATAATAGGACACTGAGATTAGCTTGCCCACGATACTGTCAGCTTGAATAATATTCACTAAATATAGATATAATATAATCACATCCCTTTTGGAAATCAGCATTTGTTGAAAAGGCTAATGTGGTTAAATAAAGTTGATCTCTCTCTCTCTCTTGATCAAGAAAAAATAACAAATTTGTTTTAATTATAAAACGTTGTCAGACCTGGTGGTGCTTTAGTAATATGGTAGCTCCATCATACACGAGCAACAGGGCGTCCTGATGCTTTTTTTGATTCATATATCTGAAAACAAGGGAAAGGCAAATACAGGTCCACACAATATTGTGATAAACGTCAACAGACAACACATGACAAGTATTATAACTCAACGTCACCGCCAAACTTAACAAATTAGTTGCACAACCGTCCATTTGAATACAAGAAAAAGGAGACCCACCGAAAGTACAAGGTCCTTATCATTTGATGTGCCTCATAATGATTTCCTTCTTCGATGCTTCTTTGAAGTTTTAAAAGCACCCTTCCAGTTCCTCTTCCAATTTCGGACGCCATATTGTTTAGATCGCATCATCGATGGATTCGCGACCATCTTCGTTCTACCATCGGAAATATCCGCGATATTTAGAATTCAACGTGCAAAAAGAAATTAAAGAATCTTTAAAAAATATGAAGAATCAGTTTGGGAGTAAAAATTTGAATTTAGTAATTTTGACCAAAATATAATTTCTCCATCGACATAACGCAAAGAATCCTCTTTTAACAGGGACGGCGGAGCGGAATTACGAGTGGAGGGGCTTGAGATAAAAATACAGCATTTTGCATGCTTCTCTAAGAAATTGTACAACAAGTGTTTTAAAGCATAGTTGTTTCAACATTACATTTGGAAAAAAGGGGGGCTACAGCCCCTGCAGCCCCCCCGGCTCCACCGTGCCTGTTTAACATCTGTAATCTCGATATTCTGATGAACTGTGGTGCCCAGTCTCCTAAATTTTAGATTAGTTTTTGTTACGTCAGAGGTGCTTCAAGAGTGACGCATGTCATGTTGCATTTGAGGATCGACGAGAGATAAAGCGACAGTTTTCGCAAGATTATTTGTTTCGAGATTGTGTGGAAAGTTGACGTCGGAATGTTGAATTGGACGCTGTTTGTCTCTTCATTTGTTCGTTAGACGATGGTGGTATATTGGGAAGTGTTGACATCTCTTTGGTTGCTGTAAATGTGTGCTACTCGCAGCCTCGTCACGGCTGCTTCGGTTGTGAGAGTCTTTCATCGACCTGGAGTCCTTTAGGTCGTTAATCCACTTTTTCTTGGCTTCTGCTGCTCGTGTTGCTTCTTCCCAAGCTTTAGTTGAACGTTGAATATTCAAGTCCAACCATGTCGGTCGTTCACTACAAATTTACCAACAACTTGGAGTACAAAACTATCACGTTTGATGGCCTCACTATATCTCTTGGTGACCTCAAACGCGCCATCATGGCGCAAAATAAGAGCAAGAGTGGAGGATTTGATTTGGAAATCAAAAATGCTCAAACCAAAGAGGGTAAGAAAGTGTCCCGTTGTTTTACAAAGTCTATTATATCTCCTAGAACTCTTCAATTCCACATTTTTTCCCCGAACATGTCTTTTCAAAACCTGAACAAGTCGTCGCCATGTGGTTTTTTATCCAAGAAGATATTCATGTAATAAATATATTAGAAGTTATTTTTATAAGTAGTTATATAGTGTTCTTCAAATAAATTAATTGAATACGAATAAGGTTCGTAGAAAGTTAGGAAATTCCTCGGCCAAAATATTGACAAACTTGGGATGTTTTAGTCTCGTGGTCGAATGAACATCATTATTTTTTTTGGACTCCGGTTAGTCCTAGTGACAGGCTTTCGTTACTAAATCTGAAATGAATATGTTTCTCATTGCTTTTTTTACAAATAATTAACGAAAAACTTCTCTTGTGTGTATGTGTACGTGGTAGAAAGGTGAATGACGTCATCTCAAACGCAAGAATTCCTACATCATTCAAGTTAGTGAAGAATTGGTGGCAATCCTGTATTTTAGCGTCGGATTGGATTAGGGAAATAAAATAGCGTCGGATTCATTTTATAAAGAGCGCCGGATTAAAACATATACTCTTAACCCTAACCCTAACCTAACTGAAACCCTAACCTAACTGAAACCCTAACCTAACTGAAACCCTAACCTAACTGAAACCCTAACCCTAACCCTTTAAAATGAATCCAGCGCTATTAAAATGAATCCGACGCTATTTTATTTCCCAAGTCCAATCCGACGCTAAAATACAGGATTGCCCCTGGAAATTCTTGGTGTATTTCCTCTATCTAGCCCTCCTTTAAGAAGCAGATATGTTTCAGCATAGAAATATGAGCACTAGATGACAATGTGATATGAAGAAACACATTTATTTGATTGAAAGTCAGTGTATTTAAGTGTCAGTATAACATATCCATATTATTATGAATTCATATATTTGTTTATATAATTATAAATTTCTAAAGAACATGAAAATTTACTCAGCCCCCATTCTTAATTTAGCTCCTCATTCTGGTAAGTCCCAAGTCCAGATATACAGAAAAAAATTAACACCCCTAGGTGCTAAATACAGGAAATACAGTCATAACTAGTTTAAAATTATGACGTTAATTCCAATATGAAATTATTTAGCTCTGGTTAGTCTCTGTAATCTTAATTCTTGAAATTCAAAGAACCAAGACCTGGACCTTTTCACTGGGAGGCAAATACTGATCTGTCCCCTTTAAAAACTCTGTATGAAATGAAATAAGACCAGATAAGATAGATAAGATCATCTTTCAATCAGGACACAACATTTTCAGTTCCAAAAAATTATGATAACATTACTTTAAATATTAAGAAATGTGATTCTCAATAGTATACTGACATTTTGAGATGTAGAACTTCAAATTAGATATCCTACCCAAGTCTGTTGAAATTGATGAAGTACTTAATCTATGGATCATTATTCTTTGTTCTAGAATATAAAGATGAGTCAACACAAATTCCTAAAAATGCTTCAGTTGTTATACGTAGGATTCGTCGTGGGCCAAAGCAGAAACCACTTACAGCAGCGTAAGTTGATCAAAACTTACTATCTTGTTGGTGCATTTGTTGGTTGACCCTTAATGCCTATTGTTCATTGCTATTAAGAGTAAAATTGTATGGCATTAGCTACAGAAAAACAGTAAAGTTTGCCCATTCCCCTTAATGTGTTAACATCATTTAGATTGCCTAAACCTCACATATGTGTAAGAAAAAGATGGGACTATGCCTTGTTAACAGTTCCTTAAGAACTTTATGGTTGTCCATCTTGATAAACTTAATTCCTTGCACTTATTGCTTTACCATCAGTAGCTAAGTGAATAATTAATGTGGAATTAATGATCCCCACTAGGGTAATATTGTAAAAATCCCTGTATAATAGCATTAATTTACAGGTAAACTGTTTGTTGATTCACTGGGTTTGTTGATTCACTGGACACCACCAGGTGGTGGTGTCCAGCACTTAGTGGACCATAATGGACCCTTCTGGCAGGCGTTCAAAAAGTATCAAATATGTGATAAGAAAACCTCTAGTGGATTTTTTTTTACTAGGATAATATTATTATTAATAATAATAATAATCTTTTATTTAATCACGATATTAAATACAGCAAAGCTGAAGTGGTCGTGAAATTTTACCATTATTTGGTAAAATTTAGCACTGCAATGTGCACACAATAACCCCCAATGGTTATTTGATGAAATATAATATCCATTTAAAACCTAAACAGATTGTCTGAATATTTTTGGGGGGTATAAACCTGGGCTCACAGATACCAAGCACTCAGATGGTTCTGAGCAGAACCCTAAGGTGGTTGTCTTGAAGTTCCTAATTTTATCACCAAAATTATTTGGTATGTGGCAGATTGATACTTACACAATGTCCTTTTGTTTTTCTTTTTTTTTTCTTTTTTTTTTTTTGCAGGGAAAGACCAGAGTCGCCAGGAAATCTCAGCACAAAACCAGTACGTAAGATAGTGTTTAGTTTTTAATAGCTTCTCTGTTCATGCTTGTCCATCTGTGCATGTCCTTATTCATAAGTTGCTTTAGATCTACGAAATTTGAAGTTGTACAAAGGTTCTCTGTTATTCTGCAAATAAAACATTTTTGAAATGTTGTTTTGGTCACTGTTTGACCCCACCTTTGGGGCACTTGTCAGCAATCATGCTACAGATATTGACAGAGTTATTATATCTGTTGAACATTGGGACATTAAGAGTCTGGATCTCGAGCTTACAGTAGCATTAGATGACTGATACTTAGGTTGATATTCCAAAGCTTACAGTCTTGCTATAATTATAAACAGAGTCACTTATAAGTATTGTAATGTCCACTTGCAAGTTGCTTAAGAGTGGTGTTTGTTGGACATTACAAGCACTGTCTAGGGTGCTTAATGGATTGTGTGGGAATACTTGGAACAAGTTTGACCAAGTAGGGTTACTGATAGTTTTGAGGCTACCTTACTTGCAAAATGTAGTGCAGCTGAAGCAGCTATAATTGTTATATTTGTCAATAGAAAGTGATAGTATATAACTGTAAGAGTTAGATGTCTTGGCTGTGGCTGGAACTAATTTCTTTTAAAAGTTGTTTTGTTTGACCTTTTCTTCTAGCATTTCAACCTGTATAGAGATTAAGAACATTAAGAAAATCAAATTCTAAATTGCACAGTTGGTCCTCAGTGGGTTATTGAATTTTATGAGGTCCAAAAATATACCTCTCAGTTCAACAGTAATTGTGCCAGGGCTGTTCAGGGCTATGTACAGTCAAAATTTAGGTTAAAGCTAGAGGCAAAGCCTAACACCTCCCATTGCTACCCTAAATGTTGTAAGAAAAAGTGCTGTGCCAGAAAGCCATATAAGCCTTATAAACCACAAAACAATTGATGTTTGATGCTTAACTCCATGTCAGTGGCAATCAACTATAAACCTCTAAGGAAGTTATTGCCTAAACACCTTATTAGACCATAAGGGACACTATCTGATTACCTGTTGTATGAAAACTATATTATAAGTTGAAGTCATGTGGATGTCAATTTTTGCCATAGTCTTTTGACAACTAAAAAGTTTGAAGTCATGGTTAGGAAGTAAGTGAACAGCCCTTGAAATTTTTGATGGCAAAAGGCAATTGCCGCCGATAATGCTGCCGAAAGTGAAATTATTGACGGCAATTTTTTGCTGTCGAAGATTTTTGTGCTTATTGCCTACTGAATCTCATCAATTCTTCTAAGAAACTCAAGTGCTATGTTATGAACAAATGATTATCTACAGATTTCCTGAATTTTATTCCTCATCATTGCTCGACAATAATAAGTGTTTTCATGGCGACGTTAAATACTGTTGATTACTAACAAATGGATCTTGCGTATTGCCTTACATAAAGCACTAACGATGAGTACTGAGAAAAGGAATCCACAACTATTGAGACAATTGACCCAAATTTGCTTCCTGATTCTCGTTCTGATTCTGAATCAGAATCTCAAACAGACGAGGATTAATTAAGATGGACTGATAAATATCAGTGAATCAATGTCAATGAACAAATGTTCATTGACATTGTTCTTTTTACTTGCGTATTTGTTAGTGATAACAACATTTAGTATGACTAGTTATATATTAAAATGGGAAAGTTTTGAGTTGTTTTTTTATTATTCAGCTGCTTATGACATATGTTTTAGAATTCCTCTTACAATAAACCCGAGGGAAAAAATTGCCGTCAAGTTGCCGCCAAACTCTAAAATATCAACGGCAAAAAATTGCCGTCGAAGATTTAGAGAAATTTCGAGAGCTGAGTAAAACAAATGTCAATCTGAGGTCATATATATGCCCTTCATATCAAAGAGCATGTCACTTAGAGCAACTTAAATGATGGTTGTACTCCAAAACTAACAGCAGCAGCATAACATATCAAGGTCTTTTGGTTTCTGTTACAATTTTGCATAGCTCAATTAATGTCAATTTTAAGCTTTGCTCAAATTTCCCAAACAAAGGCAGTTTACATCTGCGATGTTCCCCTGCAGAGACCATCCACTCAGGGCAGCATATTCACATTGAGTTGAACCAATCTGGGCAGCATGGTTGAACTTCTGTATGTGGAACTTTTTGTTTAACCCATTAAAGGCAAGGCATCCTACTCTCCTGAATAACATTGTTTGCCATTAGCCACAATAAAATTTTAAGCTGCACTGACCAGATTTTCCCATGAATTGCAATCAATTCTAAGCAATCAAGTTGCTGTTAGTTGAATTTTGGCAAAGATACCAGAACCTCATGGGTGTTTGCATGTTTTGTACATCAGGAAATTCAATCACGGTTTTACCAGTTAATATCTTGATGATATATTTTGCTGAGATTTTCTGTCGACATCCATAAGGATGTGCATTGTTTCAACCCCATTTCAGAATCATCCTCAGGCTAATATGAGGAGAATATTTCATGAAATAATGAAGTATTAATGAAATTTTCTCTTCATGTTACCCAGAGGATGATTCCGAAGTATTGTTTTGATAGTGAAAGGAACAGTTACACTTGTCAATTTTTGCAAAGGATTTGAAGAGTACATCAGTATTACAGAAACAGTGATTTCTGTTGCCATTCAACGTCGTAATGGCGTTCGTGACAAGAGTGGGCTTTCAACTACTCACATCAACTAGTCTTGGTTCTGGCATATTTCCTTTTTCCACCTCTGGTTGTTTGTACCCTACAGACATGGAAGTGTGCCATACAGCTTCATTACTGTAGTTTGTACTTATCATTGATGTGCTACATTTTGAAACTTGAGTGGTCGGTTGTGTCCAGTAGAGAATTACAACAAACATTCACATTTTGCAAACTGTAACATCCAACTTCAGCTTCCGGTGTCGCTTTACGATACAAGTATTTAGGTCAAATTTCAAATCCCTTTTGTGCTACAGAAACAGAAATGTTAAAATGTGTACATATACACCCCTTTTTTAATTTTTGTTGCGACAGCATGGCGACAAGACCCAGCAAGTGTACTAGTAGCTTGAGGACTTCATTGAGTTCTGACCAAGCTATCAAACAAACAATGTTGGATTAAACCACACGACTTAGTAGGTTCCACCTTTATTGGACTGTTCTTCAAACATTGCAAGACCTCGTTTGGCCAGTAGTTTAGGCTTGATCATACGTTAGATGTAGAATGACAGTACTTTCCCACTCCTCTTTCAACAACGTTCAGTCGCTTTTCCATTGTTTGACGGTACCGAGCAAGAAACATTCTCCGACGAATAAAATCTTGTAAACTCAATGTCTGAGCTGTAAAACCTGAGGTATGGCAATGGTTTTGAAATAAAGTCGAAATGTCAGCGTGATTACTATCGTCATGTTTTACCACTCAAATATCGACTTTACTGGGTTCTGTTTGGCGTAGCATGTTCTTGCTTTATTTTCTTATGGTATTCGGCCTAATGGCTTTTGACGGAACAAACAACAACGTTTGACATTTCACCCTGAGTTAGAGATAGAGAAGTCCTGATACATTCGTACGCTAACAGAATGAAGACTGCTCTTAAAAAAAAAATAATCCCGTGGGTAGTTGATCCAAGTTGGTAAATTGATAGTAGTTTTTGGTAACTTTGACATGAGCGCCCTAAGCTCATAGTAAATTGTTTATCGATGTTAATATCGGTATTTTGAGTAGATATTGTTGTATTGCTATGGTTCCTCTTTAAATCTTGGAAACTGAATGTTTATCATACAATAATTAGCAAATAGTGCTTGTGGAAACAGTATTATGAAATGCTTTCAGACAGACGAGCTTTCTTTATCTTGTCATTGGAATGGTTTCCTTGCGAGCAGAGTTTTCTTTCTTTTTTAACTTCGCACATGTGCGGCAGGAAGGGTTTCGGATACCGAAAGAAGCTTATTACCTTCCTCCTCATGTTTGCGAATATATAGAGAGAGCTCAGCTAGTAGGGAGGGAAATGGTGAAGCTCTAACGAAGTCCTGAGTCGTTGAGATGGACGCTTAACTGTAGCTGTTCAGCTAATTTACGTGCTGTTTCCAAAAGCGGTCACTCGCTGCCATAGAACTGGTTTAACTAGTTCTAATATCTAATATGACCTCATTCAGCCAAACAGTCAATATCGACATATATTTTGTCCAGCATGCAATTCCCCGATTTTAGTTAGAATGACAGCATTCGTGATGGGAGTTACGGATACATACGGGAACGCAGGAAAACACGAAGAGAGTGTTCTAATGACTTGAGGGGATAGCTGAGTACAAGTCCAACATTTTTTACTCCTCATCCGACTTTAGAAATGCATCCATAACTCGACTAAGTGGCATTCTCGTGTCCAGATCTCCTCACTTTTCAGAGCGCGGCCGCACAAAAAGTTTTAGGTCACCGGAGGAACAGAAAGGCTCCCAGCAGTACTGCGGAGAAGTCAGATTTTCTAAATCAGTTGATGGGTTAGAAACTGGCTTTAAGTTATCTACCGGCTAAACTGATTTTCCTGGCCTTTTTTTCCCGGCGTACATCGGGAAACTAGTTGTGACTTTGAATGAGAGGCTTGTTTATTGAGTGACGTGAGTGACCCATTGGCCTCTCACGTTTGGGTTTCCAAAACAGGAAGTCTTTGGAAATCCTATCTGACCAGAAAGGCCATAAAATGTAGCTCGGACCTCGCGGTATCTACTCCTTCCTCACTTTGTTTTCAATAATTTTCTCAATAATTGGCATTGTAACCCAATAGTTATTGGAATTGTAAGGTTGGAGTTTGGATCAGGATCATTGTTTCCTTACGATCCCAGTAATTATTGACATTGGATATGCGGATCGGCTCCGGTATCTTACTCAACTAAAACTGGTCCTGGGGTCGAATGGGAAAATTATTCATTTATCCACGCCAGGACCACAAAGTTGGACAATAATGACTTAAACTCTGGAAGGCCGACGACCAGGGATTTGTTTACGTTAGCACACGACCGCTGAGGAATGTTAAGTTCGGAAAAGTTTGGACTGAGAGATCTAGTCGTAGATATTGTGTTTGTCTCCTCTGAATCTGTCGCTTATACGGACGCAGAACTGGCGAAGGACTTAAATGCATACCTTTGCAGCAGAGGGACCTCGCGTTTGACTTCCCGTTTAGTCATCAGTATTTGCCAAGGTGTTATTCTGTAATGCATGGTTTTAAAAGTGCAAAGCCAAGTCATTGAGAGGTGACATCCCGGATGTCTGAAGTAATTCCTAGAGTAGTAAACCCTAGAAGTGTTAAGGTCCGTTCACGCTGGACGCGTAAAATGTCGAGTTAAACTTCGGCTGTCAACCCGCATTTTTCCCATGTTATCGTCAACGCCTTGCGCAGTAACTTGGGCATTTAATGCAAGCGATACCATAGAAATAATGCAAGACTGTTTTTAAGGCCGATACCACGTACAGTTTAAGTCATCCAGTTAGACGTCAACGGTGAACGGGCCGTTTGTGTTTGTGTATTTCTTGGAAGATAGAGGGAGCGGTAAAAGCTATCAAATGTTAATGTTTCGTGGGCCAAACCTTAGCTTCATCAGTTTCTCGACGTGTATTGCACAGAGAAAATGACAAACAGTTCTTCATAGAACATTACCAGAAGCAACACGCAGTTCGAAATCTTCGTCAAACTACATGTGGCAAGGTTTGACGCGACGCATCCGCAGCGCTTTCCGTGAATGCAGGGGGGTGTTATCTTTAAGATGCGGAAGCCCTCTAATAAGATGTAGGAACACATCTGCATGTGGAAGCAAAAGACGGTGTGGGTGTGTGTTTGTATGTGTGGGTGTGTCTGTGGGTCTATTTGTGTGTCTATCTGTGTCTGTGTATGTATGTATGTGTGTGTGTATGTGCAACATCTGTGATAAAAAGCATACTAGTATACCTATCACGTGATGTGATTGATTACTTCATTGAACAATACTTCTTGTCTTTCAAACAATAACTTCAGGGAACTACTGGACTTCTGTTCTAAATTGTTTTTAGAGACAGAATTTCTGCGGATGTGCTATTTATTTTCCTTGACCCCGTGATTGGTATACTATTGTATCGGCATATGTAAAGGAACAGCCTTTCGAGAATGATGGCCTCTGCATATTCGTTTATTTGCCTGCAACGGTTAATAAGAATTACGGAGATGGCCTTTTTGTTGGTTCGCCGGTTGTCGTTTGGATTACACGTCTGTTTTGAATAGATTTGTTCACTATGTGGCAGAATTGTGAATGTGCCGGAGTAACTATCAAGGTAGTCTTCCCAGCCTCTCTTTGTGTCGTCAAGGTATGGTTGTACCCTCGAACAGCAGCTTACTGGAGTGCAACATTCCTCTCTCCGTGGTCAGCCAATCACTGCTTGGGTCCCGAAATTCGAGCGCCTCTTCTAGTTCTTCCAGAAGAATAAATTGGCTCTTTAGAACGTGATTCGCTACAACGTGGAAAGGAATGTCGCCATGGAGTAAGCTGCTGGTGGTTTGGTGGAGTATTACATGACAACTCGAAGAGCGGCTGCGAATGGAACTACGGTGAAGATAAATGGTAACTGAAAACGATCGATTGGCCGTTAAACCAGTTCGCTTCTGGTATTTGCATCCTTATGTATTCCTTCAGGTTTAATCATTTGTTTTCTTCGTGTTGCTCGCGTCCCATCTGAACAGGAGCTTAAGGCTATAGTTTATATCGACTCAAAGAAAACTGGTTGGCAGCTGAAACATCCATAATTGTAATGACTTCTTGTCATGGAAAATATGTTGATGGGCGTCGTGAGGCTTCCATCAGTGGGGAAAGTGATATGTAATTTTACCGAGTAATTTTTGCGTCGACGATGCGAAAGCGTTAGCGCTCCCAAAGTATTTCAACATAAGAACAAGGGCGGAGTTATGTGTGCTCTGGAGAATAACAATTATTCTATTTGGTTTGCATGAAGAATTGTTTAAAGCGCGTCGTCATTGAAGTTGACGTCGTACAGAGACACGCTTTGCCTGATATAGGAAGGTGCACCCATAGACTCTAACGTTACTCGCGTGTTATCCTAGGCGTGCAGTGCACATCTACTACCATTACCTATGTTACAAACGTAAGACATCCTTATCGATAGACGCGAACAGACCGCTCGCACCTAATGTCAAATGCTTCCAAGTTCTCTCGTATTGATACCCTAGTAAAGTGCTAATATGAAAGCCATGCCAACAGTAAATCTGTAAGTTATTGGAACTGGTTTTTGTGAGCTTTGGTTGGTGATGCAACGCCATAATCCTTACCCTAAACCGAACGCTATGATCTGATACAGTCTGGGCCATGGTAGTAGTGCAATAACGGCGACCGCGACTGTTCTCATTGATGCGCGCGTCCAGTGAAGATACGTTGATGCTCTTAAGGGCTGTTTACACGTATGATTTTGTTCCTTGCGATTGACATCTTCGAGTATGCGTTCAGCTCACGAGAGCGTTGAGAACAAACGGCAGCGAATAATAAGCATATGTTTTGCTGCATAGACTGTCTCGAGTTTATTACATACGCCAGCTCTAACCATTTAGCTTCTGGAGTTCGGATGACGAAGCAAAGGTTATATACGGGCTGCTAGTCAGCATGGACAGGAACAAACAAGAGCAGTTTCTCGCTATCTAGCTACAATTTCTGACATATACGAGTTCCAGAAGCCTTATTCAGGTCGTTCGTCTCATCTTGTAATCCTTGTTTGATAGATCATCCAATACTGGGCTTTACAAACTTTCAACAACATCCCCATAATTTAGTTTGTCTCCAGCCTCTCCGGCGGAAGCGGCTAGCTTTCCAACTCTCAAAAGTGATCAGTTCGTTGGGCTACCACGGTGGCCGTCCAGTACGCTTCACTATTAACACTTTCCCCCGAACCTTGAGCATAAAATTATACGTCATCTTGGTAGCTGGTCGTTTATTCCATTTAGAGTAAATGGTTTGAGCAATAAAGGATCCATAGATATTCATTCGAGTAGATCGTAATCTCGAGAAGTACTGTTTGGTGTGCTGACTGGCTTGTCGACCGCTTCAAGTCCCATAGTAACCAGTAGAACCAAGAAAAAGTTACACCTATGACATTTCGACAACGTGCGTCTCTGCGCCAAGCGATTTAACGCATGCTTTGTTTAACAGACAAGACGCCGACATTAGTGAAGTTTGCGATCTAAAATGTGTTAAGACTAAGATCATTTTAGATTTTCAGGGTGCATTGTAGGTTGAGCATTGTAGCGTTCCATCTGTTTATCGAATGTGCCTAACCTATATATCATCAAAGACCTAGCGTAACTGGCTTGATACTGTAATGTGGTGGTTTGCATGCATCAACGTAAAAAAATTTCCCATTCATGTTTTTCAAACTTAGGTTCCTTATTCAAATGGCTTACGTTGAGCAAGGGTTTACTGGAATTCCTAGAAAGTCAGAGTCTAGTAGATAAACATGTTATGAATAAGAATATCTCGGATTTTTAAAATTTTCACTATTTTATGGTTTAGAGACTTATGCTACTCCAGTTGTATCGGATGAAACTGATGATAGAAATAATTCAATAACTTCAAAGTAGTTAGAATATTGACAAACCCGGACATGTTTTTCCTACAAGTATGTTTATCTTTTCTACCAGGTAGAAAATTTTCGCACGATTTCGATGAATCCTTGTTTACCTTCGTTCTTACAAACCAAAGCGTTTTATTACAGTCTCGTAAACAACTGTATATTCGAGAAACAGGTGGAATGCCGTTATGTTTTGCTAAAAAACTACCCTGAAGATCACCTCTCTGCTGTGTAAATTTCAGGCCTTGACATGTCCCCGAGGCACTTCCCTGCCGTCGCTTTTAACTTGACGATTTTAAACTAACCTTTATCGTATTTTCCTTTTCTTCAGTTTTATTAATCGGTACAGCTTTTCTTTCCTTTTTTCGTTCGGTCACTTTGTTTTTCTTTCCATCCACTTACCAAAGACTGAAGACCAACCTGAAGAGGGAGCACCAACGATCCCTCTGAGCAGGCTCAACAAGGTGAGTTTGGAAAGGAATTTTCGCGATGCTGGTTTTGGGTAAATGTTTTGCGGACTTCTTTCGGGAATGAAGAATGCCTATGTCAGGATTTGGTCCAGGCATTTGGTTACTAAATCATACAAGAATTAAACTCTTAATGGTAGTTTTGACACGTGTAATGGCTCTTCCAATATATCTTTTCCATTCATTAAAGACATGACGCGATGCAAGCCTCTTTTTTAAAAAAGAAATATTTATAGTTACATGTACTTTCCTATTCTTTGTGTTAAATATGTATTCGATTTCTGATGGTCAGTAGGATTATTTTTAATTTCTTTAAGGTTGCGGATCTCGCCAATGCAAACGCTACAGAAGAGGATAAGATTGCCGCTATGATTAACCAAGCAGGCGAAGACTGGGATCCCTCTTTGTAAGTTTCTTCTACTGGTATTAAAACTTTTTGCGACACAAAATCGGGCTCTAATGGTTGAGCTGTTAATAGATCAGTATCTGAACACAAAACATACAGTGGTCGTCTGTGTATTGGGTTCGACTGTCCTGAAAGTGACGAGTTTTCACTGGAGTCCTCGTAAGTACAGGCGAAGTGTCGGTCCGTCTGCTGGTTTGACCAACTTTCGAAGGTCACCCTGATCCTACCCATGGAGCTACACCTATCGTGAAGGTGGAAGGAATTGCCACGTGCATTTAAGTTGGGTGGTGTTAAATTCGGGAGCCTAATTCCTGCTTACCATTCGCATGCAAATGTTGAAGTACGTTTTGAAGACTCTTGACAAAATTACATATATCGGAACACATAGTTCTATGTGTGTTCTTTGAAACATTGCATCGAGTAATAGACTTATTTCAAGTAATTTGTATGTACTTCCATGTATGGGACGAAACCTCTGCAGATTATAAAGACAAAAATACTTGGAAGTAAATACAAATTACTTGAAATAAATAGTTCTGTGTTACAATCTAACCTTTTGACTACCTCAGGGTGGAAATGAACGACAATGCTGTTCTTTGGAATCTCGTTTATATATAAGCCTTAAACTAATTTAACCATATTTCTGTCCTTACCTATTTTGATATTTCGTCAAAAGAGTCACGGAGAAGTCATTGAGTGTAACTTTGATGGTTATTTTCGGCGAAAATTTAACGATAGGAGGGTGCACTGGCTGGCGATAGAATGCTCGATGTGACTGTAAAATAACCAAGCCTGAAATGAAGGCTGCATGTCCCACCATCTTCGTCGCAGAATTTTAGTTGGCGCGTTTGTGCTTTATTTGAATGGACGAACATTTGAAGAACAGTTCAACCCCCACTCACATTGTTTTACCTGCGCAGTACTTGAAGCGTCGTGTTTCTTCGTAGGTACGCCAAGGGTAGAGGTCGTTTTTCAAACCTACCACCTCGTGGTCCAACCCCTGCGCATTATTTGTGCTTCAGATGTCGAAAGCCTGGACATTGGATACAGAATTGTCCAACTAATGGGGTAAGTGTGAAACTTGGTGGATATTTCGACACCTACAACCACCACCACCAACAACTACAGCCACAGCAACAACGACAACAACGGCAGCAGCAACAACAACAACTATGCTAACAACTACAGTAGCAATAACAACGTTAAGAACAATATGAACAGCAGTGTAAACAGCATCATTCACAAGAACAGCAACTGTCACTTTTACAGACCAGAACCATAATATGTACACACATCTGCTGGTACCCATTAGTTCTTGCCGTTAGCTTTATCACATTAGCAACTTTTTCTTCCGTTTAGGATCCCAACTACGACATGAAAGTACGTCGCACGACCGGAATCCCCAAGAGCTTCCTGCGTCTGGCTGACAACCCGACCCAAAAAGGAGCCTTGTTGATTGCAGAAACTGGACAGTACGCTGTCCCTATCGTCGACCAGTGAGTAAAAATTCCAAACATTTTGTAGAACTGTCTGGAGTACACTCAGAACGTGTTTGTTTTTATTTTACCGATAGCCATGGCTACGAAGAAGCCGCTACCAAGAAACGATCAAAGGGGTTATCGACTGCAGCCGGGGAAACGGAGAAAGCCATTCCTAAGGAGTACCTTTGCCCGATATGCAAGAAAATCATGAACAATGCTGTTGTTATTCCATGCTGCGGCGAAAGTTTTTGTGATGAATGTAAGTCGACAGAGGTGTAGACAACATGTTTGAAAATTACTGAAATAAAATCAAAAACCTTAGCCAACACATTAAAACAAGTAAGACTAAACGTACTTGAGGCATTCGTGACTTCATATGAGTAAACTCCAGCAATTCTCCTTCGGCTCATATTCAAGGAATTATAACTAGCGATCTTAAAACGAATTCATATATTTTAGGTGTTGTTTCGTATCTGTTGGAGAAAGATCATGTGTGTCCTTTGTGTGGGACGGAAAACATATCACCTGACTCCATCGTCATAAATAAACTCCTCCGTCAGGTACGCAGATTGAACAGGAATTCTACATTGTTACCAAATAGATTGTTAATTTTTTCCAGAGCCTTTTCCTGTACAAAAGCCACGATTTTTCACCACCAGCTGTTTTGTTTGTAGGCGATCATCAAGTTTCGTTCATCTCGCCAAGACAGCCCTTTCTCAGCTACTTCTTCACCAAGTGCTCACCGTGATGACGACACAAAACAAGAAAAGTAGGTTACGGATTAAAAGGTATCAAGAACATTAGTCAGATACAGCACAGTCAATCTGGGAAAGCACTTTGTTTAAAAAGTCTCAGAATTAAAAAAAAAATCCGGGTCCTGGAAAGCCATTGGATTTCACTATTGTCTTCAAAAGTCCGCGAATTCCAAAATGTATCCGATAGTTTCTGAATTGAGATGGGGAAGGGATCGTCATGACAAGTTCTTTACTTGGATTTCTGGTCAACAAAATTTTCAAGTAGAAAACTATCAAAAGTACATGTCAGTGAACGTCTAAAAGCCCGTTTACACTTTAGGTTTTGTGCATTGGGATTGACTTCTTGGAGTATGTGTTAGACTGACGAGAACATCGAAAACCAACTGCAGCGAATCATAAGTGGACATCTTGCTGCATAGACTGTCATGAGTTCATTGCATATGCTAGGATCACAATTGCAACGAACTAAAAATCGCGCACGTAAAGGGGACTCAAGACCTTTCGTTTTGTTTTTGACAGCGCAACATCTGTTCCTGTTTCTGATCCTATTCCTGTATCTTACTCGGCCGTTACTACTGCATCTACGACGATTACAGAAGAGGTGCCAGCGTCTGCTAAAGGTTGGTTTTTCGTTGAAGACTTGGAAATTATTTTATTAGCTTAATTTTCCATTCGATTTCCGCAAACCTGGCCTGAAAATAGCTTGATGTTATAGTTCCTCAAACTTGTTAAATCTGCTCATTATATGTCTATCTTTCGCAACTTTTTCCATACCCAAATCGAGATTATAAAATAGGCATAATGGCTGTTTGCTTGTAATGCCAATTTAGTTGTGACAACATCGTCCGAGTCGTCTCAAGTTAAACTGGTAGATTCAAGTGCAAGTAAAACAACACAGGCCGCCACGTCTTCAACACCTACACCTTCGACTCAACTGGGGCGCAGTGATTCTCCGGCGCAAGGTAGGTCATTATCCCGGACACAAACACGCTCACAGGCGCATAAATACACGCCCTTTAATGCAATGATTACAGCATGAACGGCCGTGTTGTATCGAATATACAAGCACGAGCCGAAATCAACTTATGAAACGAATACATCTAAATATTCGTGTTCTTGAAAACTTTCGAAGATTCCAATGATTTTAGTCGAGAAAGTAGCACGAAAAGTTTATGAAAAACAATATGATACAACCAATAGTGGTTGTATCACATTTGCAACTACTGATTAAACTTTAAATTCTTTTGTTGTTTTTTTCCCTATGAATTATTAATTTGTGTCTGTTGTGTATCGGGATTTACAGACGCGATGCAGTGTTTTATTGTATCACGTTTACAGCCACTGAATTTTAATTTCTTTTGAATTTTCGTTATGAACTATTTACGAACTTTAGAAGCATTAATATTACGTGTTTACAACATTGAAAAAATTCGCTTACATCCGTGTAGACAAGAGTAACACCAATGCAGTATCTCAAGATGCCACACCTGACACAAGATTAAAAAGGTGAGAAGGACTCCTTTTTCTGGCTGGCTTTAATGCTTGCTGTCTCGTACCCCATTTATCGCTTACCATGTCCTTACACTATGTTCATACATTCCTACTTACGCCCATACTGATCTTTTTTTGTCGTTGTGTGTAAGTTCGTGTATTAATTTATTTGCTTATTTATATCTATTTTCTTGAGTATTTAAACATTTGCTTATTTGTTTGTTGTGATTACTTGTTTGTATATATATATATATAATATTTAAAAACCGAGCAGGAGTGCTTTATCGGGATTTAAAACACGAGGCGATGGCACGTGTATCTTCATCGCATATATAGATCCAACACGGTTATGATTTTCTTTTGTCTTTTCCTCATGAATTTTTGATGAATTACGTATATATATATAAACCGAGCAGGAGTGCTTTTTCGGGATTTAAAACACGAGGCAGTAGCCGAATGTTTTAGATCCGATAAAGCACGTACTGCGAGTTTTTTAGATATCTTCTAAAATAAACCTCCTAATACGCTAATTCTCGATGAAAGTTTGGCAATTTATCTTTCGTAAGCCGAGAAAATTGAACTTTTTCTTCACATATAAAGGCACATGTATCTATTACATATATAGATCCGACGGGGTTATGACCTTCTTTTGTATTTTCCTCATGAATTTAATTATATATTTATAAAATTACATGTGCCTTTATACGTGAAGAAGAAGTTCAATTTTTTCGGCTTACGAACGATAAATTTCCAAACTTTTTTCGCGAATTAGCGTATTAAGAGATGAATTTCATAAGACATTTAAAAAACTCGCAGTAGTTTTTATTCGCAGCAGACATTTAAATGGAACCGTTTCGGCCTATTGGGCCTCATCAGTGTAGTGCTGATCAGCAGGATGGAGAAGCCTACATTATATAGGCAACTCAAATGTGCCACACATGTGGTACATCTAAGCCATGCCAGAGCGCTCCAACTAGAGACTAGTGAGCGTGCGCAATATATATATATATATTTAACAAATAGAAAATTGCTTGAATGTCTCTGTGTTGTGATAGAAACATGAATGACGTCATTTCAATCAGAGAAATGCCTGGTGAATATATATATATATATTTATATATATTCAATAAAAAGAGCAGTTGTAACTAATCTAAAACTATATTTTTTAAAAAGATTAAAAAAAGCTGAATTTCGGTCGCTCCTGCGGCCTTCATCAGAGTTTCCCAGTCTGGCTAGAAACGATTGAGCCACCATTTATCAGCACGGACCGCATGTAACTAAGGACTTAAACAACGGAGCGTATACCCAGGGGAATTCCTTATGTCCATTCATAGATTGCCTATTCATAATAGAATGCAAAGACTTAAGAAAATCTATATATGTTATGTTACGTATGTATGTATGTATGTATGTATGTACGTATGTATGTATGTTTGTATATAATTAATATAATATCTATTAGATATGTAAGTTTTATTTGTTTTTTTACTTATTTGTATGTTTATTTATTTGTTGATTTATTTGTTGATTTATTTATTTACTAACTTATTTATTAGCTTATTTACTCATTTAATAACTTCTTAGAGTTCCTCAACCTGAGCACAAAGTTTCGGAAAGTTATGTCCAATCCTTACGAATACCTGGCCCGAGTCATGGTCCAGTTTCTCTCCAACCTATGCCTCGACCTTCTTATGTTGTATCTGGCTCTGCTATGGCGCATCGTCATCACCCTCACCATGCAATCCTGCACCACTCCGGCCACAGCATGGGTATTCCTCCATACGGGCATTTACCCCACCCGCCTATGCTACACGGTCCACCTCCCGTACCTTACGGTGCCCTTGCTCCGGATCTTGGCCTAATGATGAATGAGGAAGAGTTCTATCGAGCTAAGAAGAAGCTCGCCGAAAGGTAAGCGTCTCAAGCAAATTTTTTATTATCTTTTGCTGCCCCGAAATGGTAGGTTTTCTTGAGAAAATTAGCTTAAAAGTTGCTTTGTTTCACTATGCCAGCTTTTAGAAGGTAGGGTAGGGCTCGCTTTGCAGTGGGTGATTACATTAATAGATGTTCGTAGGAAGCTCATAGTATCCTCAGAAAAAGATTTCTGAGCCCCTGACGGGGATCGAACCCGCAACCTTCTGATGACCGGTGAGACGCTCTAGTCATTGAGCTACCAAGACTCAGGTGGCGAGCTATGGTGTGAATTCGACATATGTGCTGCTTATGTGGTAGCCACGATATGTTAATAATTCTATTTTAAAGAGATTGATATCAGGAATGTGGGAGCTTGGAGGTATACGTAGATGTTTGTAGGGACGTTCGTCAAGTTCAATATTATTCCTAGTTTAGTGAAAATTTTGTGGACAAATTTGGAGGATATTGCTCCAAGGAGTTACGAATCTTAATGACAGACATTGGGAGAATATGGAAAGATATAATACTCAATAGGAGTATAACGTCCTTGAGGTGTGATTTGTGTGATTAAAGTCCTTTAAAAGGCCTTGAACAAAGCAAGAAACATTTTCTGTAAATCACGTTAACAGGTTTATAACTCTCCTTTAGGGGAAGAAGAAAACGCCGTAGTGATGACGACAAGAAGAAAAGAAAGAGAAACCGAAGTCGCAGTCGGAGGAGGCGCGACAGGCGAGAATCTCCTAGTTCGCGACGTTCACCATCTGAGGATGACTTTGCGTTTGAACTATCCAAGTACAAAGCAATCCAAAGGGATCGTTTACGACGGCGAAGCCGGTCCAGGTCTTGGACACCATCGGGATCCAGTTCCCGCTCGAATTCATCTTGGTCTCATTCGTGGTCTCGCTCTAAGTCTCCCTCAAGCTCATACAGCCGTTCAAAGTCCAGAACTCCTGTGAATTGGGATCGATCTCGTTCTTCGTCTCCGTCGGATAAAAATGCCAAAACTGTTCGATCGGATGAGGAGGGCAAGAAACGCAAGAAGCATGACAAAGATCCTGCTAAAAAGAGATCTAAAACGGATTCGAACACGAAGGATGGTGTGGGTAAGTCGTCGCAGAAAACGGAGGCGCGATCGGAGAATCCTGTTGAGAAGCCCCAAGACAAGGCAAAGGAAATGTCGTTAAAAGGAAAGGACACAAATGACAAACGTACGAAGAAAAAGGACTTGCGCATGAAGAACAGCAGCGACATGAAAGATGCGACCGAAAAGAAGGAAAGAACAAAGACCTTGCAAATAGAAGTGCAAAATCCTTCGGAAGACCAGGACAAGAAAGACGAGACACGGAGTAGTTGTCTTGCCGTTAGGAAAACAGCGCAAACTCAGGGCAAAAGTGAAAAACTGCCGACTAAGAAGAGCAATTTTGTGGAGAAAACATCAAAAATGGGGGACAAGAAGAAGAAAGAGACCTGCCGTGGAAACAGCCCCGCTGAGCGAAAAACAGAGAAAAAACACGAAAAGATCAAAGTAGAATCCGGTCGAGACAGCGCACCTGTGAAAGCTAAAAATATTAGGGTAGAGGGCAAGAAGACTAGAGAAGACAGAAGAACTGGAGAAGATGACAGAAAAATTAGAGAAGAGAAGAAGAAAGCTAATGAAGAGAAAAGGAGTGGAGACGAAGATAGAAAGACGAGAGACGAGAGAAAGGCTAGAGAAGACAGAAGTAGAAACGAAACTAAAATGGGGAGTAATAAAGCTCTTGTGGATGAAACGAAAGCGAAAGCTTCGAAAGAAAAAGAACAGGTCATCCGCAAAAAATCCGCAGAAGTTAAAATAAAAGACAAAGGTAAATATGACTTAAATGCCAAACTTCATGACGGCTCTTCACGTAATAAACACACTTCAGTTGAAGAGAAGTCTTCAAAGCACTTTGATATCACCGACAAAAAACAACTAAAAACGAAATCTAACGATTTAATTGTTCTACACACTAAAAAACGCGATGAAAGTGGGATTAAACCTGAGAAAGAAAAGGCTGGGGTTAAGCAAAAGAGCCGAAAAGAAGACAGAAAGAAGAGACGAAGGAAGCCGACGTTGGATGATGAAAGTGATGAAGACTGCCAAGACCGTAGGCTTTCTTTGAAAAGACCAAAAGACAACGAATATGAGTTGGCGGCCTCTCATGCCAGCGAGGCTTCTGACAAAGGTTCCAAGAAGAAAAAAAAGAAGAAATATTCGGAGGACGAGGAGCAGATGAAAGATTCTAAACGCAAAAAACGTAAGCATAAAAAGAAACACAAGAAACACAAACATAAAAAGAGAACGAAACACAAGGAAAAAGAGAAGAAGAATAAACGAGATAAAGGAAGAAGTTCCGAAGAAACGAGTAGTGTCGATTCGGAAAATGGGTTGGAGGATCACTGGGATGAAACCGAAGATAATGAGGGTGATAGGGTGAATAATGTGGATGACGAGGGACGGTCCAGTGGAGATGAATCCAATAGAAGTGAACTTAGATTGACTGGGTCGGATAACAGCCGAGAAAAGGGAGACGATTCTGGGAGCGAAGATGACAACATTGAGGAAGCAGTTGAAGGTGAAGACAACGGAAGTGGAGACGGAGAAAGTTTGCCAGATGAGGAAATGGAACCTGGAGATGAAGATGACGTTGAAGGTGACGTGGATGAACATGAAGATGATGTCGACATGAAGAACGTAGCCGAAGAAGAGGAAGAGGAAGATGTGGAAGATGAGGAGGAGGAGGAGGAAGAAGAAGGAACAGGAAATGAGCTGGACAGCGGAGAAAATGATTCTGAGGTTGCGGTAAGTGAGGAAGATGAAGATGAAGAAGAACTCGAAGAATACGATGAGGAGGAAGAGGAAGGAGTCCAGGAAAGTGATGTGACTGAAGGCTCTCAAGATGAACAGGAGGAGGTGGAGGAGATACAGGAGGAAGAAGAGGAAGACACTGAAGAACGTGATGAAAATGAAGACGACAACGAGGAAGTGGAAGAAGAAGAGGAAGCGGTGGAGGAGTTTGACGAAAATGAGAACGATGAAGAAGACGACGAAGAACAAAGAAAGGAGGGCGTTACGGAATACGACAATGAAGAAGAAATTGTGGGTGAGGAGGACGCTGAAGACGAGTGTGACATTGTGGGTGACGAAGTCCTTTTAGAAGGAGGCACCGATGAAGAAGTGTGTTCGGAAAATGAAGGTGATATGCAAGAACTATTGGAAGAGGATAACGTGTGTGACAGTGGTCAACTTATAAATGAGAAACAAAAAACTGAACAGGATTTGGCGATCACCGATGTAAATTTAAGTGCAAGTGTGAAGAATGTTGAAGTGATGGACGTGAGTGACAGTGACATGTTAGGGTCAGAGTCTAACAATGACATGAAGGAGTTGGGACACATCAAAGATACGGAGGAAGAATCTGGGAAACAAAAAATCGATGAAATCATCAGCCAGGAAGTAGGCGCTAAAGACCTTTGTGAGAATAAAGCAAGTACTTTGAGTGACACCTGCGAAGCGAAAGCACTCGAAGTTTCTGACCGAAACTCCACCGAAACATCTGAAACAAAGACTCAGTTGGAAGTTATCCAGAGAAACGGTATAAGTGGAAAGGATGCAGTGGTTGACACGAGACATATAAATACTGCGTTTCGAAATTACGAAACGTTTGATTCTGGTGTGGGGACTCTTTCCTCACAAGATAGTATACCAGATCTGGATGATCCCAACTACTGTGATTTCTCTGGCGATCCCATGATTGTCGACAATCGACGGACATCAAGCGATATTCTTCAAGCACTGATTAACGAAGAAGTGGATAATGATTTTTGATTGAGGTGTATGAATGTGTTCACCATTATA
Organism: Heliopora coerulea; assembly: GCA_030142905.1. Classification (NCBI taxonomy): domain Eukaryota; kingdom Metazoa; phylum Cnidaria; class Anthozoa; order Scleralcyonacea; family Helioporidae; genus Heliopora; species Heliopora coerulea. The sequence continues at coordinate 1,547,935 of JASJOG010000035.1, read as the reverse complement.
CAGATTTAGATTTTTTTTTTTGTTAGTTTTGTTTGCTTGTTTTTTTTCGGGGTTTTTTTTTCATAAGTGTTTAGCGTCGTGAGAAAACATCTTTCCCCTCATTCGTTTTCGTGTCTGTTTTACGCAACTGGTTGATAAAAATTCAGATATGATAAGTCTTTGAAGATTTACACTTAAGGAATCTCAGCCAAAAAACTTCGGTTCCTTTAACATCCTAAAAGTTTAACAACAGTCAATATCTGATGAGGTTTTCATATACCTTTGTAGAGCAATCTGTGATGGCCATCACTTCGATCGTTATTTGTTCATTACAAAAGTTCTTCAACCAAACAAAATGATTACTACACATTTTCGCGAGTGTTGCGGAAATTCCTTTCACCTTTCACTTATCCAGGAAAGGTTGCCCAAGATTCCCTGAGAGCCAAAAAGAAATGTTTGAACATGATCACGAAAACACAGTCTCTCTTACATTCGTTGTGTATTGTTTTCGTTTGCTGAAAAATAGTATGTTATGGGATTTGAATTTCTGGCTGCAATACCAACCTCTTTTTGTTTGGCTTTGTTATGTTCCCTCAGGTGATGCATGTGTATTTTCGTTGTTGTTTCTCCGTATTTTTTTGCGTAGCTTATAACGTTTCTTGACATCATTGGAGGATTTCTAGTAGCTTTTTCTCTAGCGCCTAGGCCTCCCATCCCATTTTATTACCATACTTACGTGTATGCAAAACTGTAAATGAGAAAAAGATCAGTATGTGATAAATATTTATTTTTCTTCAAAATAAAGAGAAGTTTTTTTATAAAATGTCTGTTGTGGTCGCTGATGGATTGTTTGACATAGTAACCGAGCATCCTGAAAATCCTAGTCATCCTAAGAAGTCCTTGAATCCTTCCCTGGTACGAACAGGCTGTGAAGACTGTTGAAATGTAAGATAGATGCGTGTGGTTAGACTGAATTGACGATGGCTGTATTCATCATTCCTATGTGAAATGTCGAAATCTCCGTGCACTTCGACAACACGTTTGCCTCAAAACAACCTAGAACACAACGGTAATTTCGCTCGCCTTCTGTGTCCGTGAACTTGTGCATGGTTAGAGCACTCGTCATTAGAAGGTAATGGATTCACAGATTCTATTCACGCGAGGTACTCCGAAATCTTTTCTGGGGTAGAACTGGCGAGCGTCTGGTTCAGGTCGGCTGTATCAAGAGTTTGCATATCTTCAAGCGACTGCTACTGCCGCTGGACTGGGTACCTGAAGTCGAGTTTTTAACAAATCGATCACTGTCGAAGGTTTAAGAAGTTATGGCGACAACTATTGAGGTTCAAATCGATAAAGGACTGATATTAAAGTGTAGTTCTCTTAGAATCAGTTGAAAAGATAGAGTTGTTGTATTACGACTATGACTTAAATACAATTTGATTGTGAATCGAATAAAGTTGGTGCTGAAATTTATTCTGTTGTGAAAAAGCTGACTTTTCCGCATGACTTGTTGCGTCAGCCAATATTAGCCAATCGCGTCGAAGGAGAACATCGCCCGCGCGACCTTTTACACCCACTGGGAATCGCAGCCTTTACAGTTGCGTAACCTTGTTCGCTTCCCACTGAACTAATTGGAAATTGTGGAAAGCTTTCAATAATTTGAGTTTAATCGCCGTAGCGGTAGTCTTTCTGTAATCGCGTCAAGTGGGGAGGTTGGTGAGAAAATCGATCGTGTGCCATCGCGACGAATGACTCGGATCGGAAGACCGGGTACATTCATGTTTCAATGAGTGTTTTCTCAATCGGTTCTCGGCATGCATGGGAGTAAAGAATCTCAGCGAAATTCAAAGTGGCGGCACCGGCATATATTAAAGTAATCGCCATTTAGTTCTTTATTTTAACTTCTTCAGTTAAAAGAAGTTAACCTTGAAAGCGTTAGCGTACCCATGAAGGGGTTAAAAGAGGAAAGGCTTCCACCCAAAAAACTGCTAAGAATCCAACTGGCTGAGGTGTGTTCTTGGTAGGATTCAATGAAGCAAAAAGTTAAGTCTTGAAAAAGGATTTACGTTTTAAACTGGGATGCTATTTCGTCTCCTTAGAAGTGGTGATTCACCTAGTTAAATTTCCATGTCCTTGTGATTGTCATCCACATTTAACTGTGGCACAGAATGGAAAATGGGGATTTCTTGTACAAAGTTGGCTGTTTCAGCTGTTTTGTGGGACCTAGAAAATCGACTTCAAATTTTCAGCAGTTTAATCTTTGTGGCAAATGCTGAATACTATCGAGAAAAATTCCAATATTATAGCTGATTTTTATGTGTTCACTAGGCAACGTTCGACCAAGCGATCATTTCTGCGACCGTTTTCAATGTTGTGTTTTGTGAAATGTCTTTGTCAAATGGTGTCTCGGACATAGTGTTAATATCAGCACTGGCAGCATGAAATGCTGAGACAATCCTGTGTGATGATCAAGAGGTATAATCGCGTTCGCCTATTGGCTACATGCAGTCCCATTGTTACATTTCATATACCAGGTGTAGCCATTCGTCTGACTCCTTGAAAGATATTTTAACGCTATTCTCAGGACGCAAATGCGCAGCTAGGTTTAGTGTTAGGTGGCAACATTAGAATTAATCCCAACTATCCATAAAATTAGAGCCGAATTTCCTTCCTTTCTCAGATACAATCAAAGACCGTTCGCTCATTTGGCTATTTTGGCAATATCGCTGACTGTTCAACAACAAACGCAAACTAAATACGACAGATTAAATTTGTTCTTTTTTCCCCTGTTGTCTTAGTTAACTTCCTACAGCAAGGACTACAAAATAACAGCATCTAAAAATTACCCTAACTGAACGCTTCGCAATGTCAGTTGGTAACGTATGACTAAGCATAGGAAATTAGCCTAAAACATTGATCATTTTTGTAAGTCGGATGACTTCGCGGCTATTTTCACGAGAAGACAATCTCGCTTGGAAGAGGATAATTCATTCCTCAAGAACGACCTTCAAGCAGTTGCAACTATACTGTGCATTTAATCTAAAATGGTTTGACTTGGAATCTGTTAAACAGGATCGTTTTTTGTCTTTGGTACAGGAGGTTGAAATCTGCTGTTTTCTGCCATTGGCTCGTTATCAGTGTTCATTAAACTAAGTTATGAATGCGGGCGTTTCTTTGCCTTTGGGGTTGACAAAGGATTAAGTCTAATGGTTGTGACGTTTATTTAATTTGGGTGACAAGACGTATGAAGGCTATCTAGGTCAACTTTTAAGATCCAGAGTTTATTTAACAGTTTAGCTCAGAAGTGTTTGCAGGGCATGTCTTGACAGTTTCACCTCTCCTATTTCAAATTATTAAACATGCGGAGTATATCGTTTTATTGTCCCATCGTTTCTTGAGCCACCATATTTGGCTTTTGCAACTCTTGTCTTTTGGAAAGAGAAGCATTTCTCTTGGTGATTAAATGTTCAATAAACGTTTTCTTCTTTTTCTTTAAAAAAATAAAGTACGATCTAACAGGCTAATATACGTCAGTTTTAATAATTTCATTTTTTGTTCCTCCTTGTTGTTTCTGTGCATTCGTTTTAATTTTCAAACTTTTGCTTTGTTTAAATATTATAATCCTTGTTTGCGTTCTGTTCCTTTTATGTCATGCCGCGTGACTAGGCCAATTTAATTAAACTGACGCGATTTTTGCTTTAGTTTCATCTTAAACAAGCCATTAATAATATGAGCTATTCGGTAAACTTTCACTCAGTTTCTCCCTTGTAAATGAGGTTTCAAAACTTTTTCATCAGACGCCATCTTCTTTTTTATGTTTTGCTTTTCGGGTAATTTTTTTAACTGTCGCAACTTTCGGTCAATATTTCTCGTGAAGGAAATTGAAACAAAGCTAGATTGTTAGCTTAATATGCAATTTTGTCCTCGATAAACTTTCACCGGTAATTGCTGGATTTTAATATCAGTTTATGTGAATATATAAGAAAGAGTTTTCGCCTTCTGAATTTATTTTGTTGGTTCAGCCTGTTGGAGCGGCACGTGTCAATACGGTAGCACGGCTTTCGTCATAGTTAATTTTGTCGGAGAGAAAGAGGGATCTTCCTGGGACCTTAAAGAATCAAGGAAGATATCGGCCTCAGGTATAAAGTGAAAGTAATGGATATCATAAGATACACCAAATACTTTTTTTATAACTGTACAGATATTGTAAGATATACCAAATACTTTTTTTCTCACAGAATATCTGAACACTTCTATGACTATGTTGACTGTAAATGAAGTGTATCTTTAGTACATTTTCCCGATGATAGATTAATTGTACAATCTTTGTTCTTCTTTTTCAAAAAAAACGTCTCTTGCTCTTTTAACTGCATGTGTTTGGACCCTGCCAGTTTTTTTCTTTCGCAATTTCTAGTGTTTGAAATTTGATGTATACCTCTCTTCAGCTATTTTTTGGTACGTTTTGGTAACTAGGCAAGAAAGTACGTCGACAGTTGCATGCGATCCTAGTATTTGATGGATTTTGGTTGTTTGATGTCTTTCGCTGTTGCTGGCAGTTGGTGGTTCCTTTTATCTTCAGTGCCTTATGGGTTATGATTGCTATCTAACTTAAACTTATAAAATTCATTAAAAATTCATGAGGAAAAGACAAAAGAAAATCATAAGCGTGTCGGATCAATATATGTGATCAAGATACATGTGCCGTTATATGTGAAGAAGAAGTTCAATTTTTTCGGCCTACGAACGATAAATTTCCAAACTTCCTTCACGAATTAGCGTATTAAGAGGTGAATTTAATAAGACATTTAAAAAACTCGTAGTTCGTGCTTTATCGGGTCCAAAACACTCGGCTATCGCCTCGTATTTTAAATCCCGATAAAGTACTCCTGCTCGATTTTTAAGTATTACTTATAGGGTCGTGGGATTGGCAACCTTGAGAGTCTGCAACTATGTTCATGAAGCGTGTTTTTATAGGTTCTTAAGTGTATTTCGGGGTGGTTACCAAACTTTGGTAGACGGTAGTAGTCTACATCCTTTGATAGTAGTGTCGTCCATATGCCATTCCATATCACAGATATACTACGTCTGTACTCTTCAGGGCGATGAATGTGATCTTCAGGATAACATATATCCTCTTCCCTGCTGTCTGCGTTGACCGGCAATATACGTACTCTTCGTGAATTGTATTAAGGTGCAGAACATGTATTCTTTAGGATATTTTACTTTCTGTTCAGGGATGTGTACTCGTTCTTCGAAGTAAGGTATATTTCTTTTAAGAGTGACGGCACGTGTGTATGTTCTTCTGAGCAGCGTATTGATTCTAAAGTGAACAGTCGTGTTTCTCTGTGGAACTTCCTGCGTGATGGCTGTCCAACGTATGCATTGTGAGTGCGCTGTAAAATGTATACGTTGCGAATGAGGTAGATATGCAACGGATTCATCGTCTGCGGCGAACCCCTATGGCTGAAAGAGTCCAAGAATTTCACCAAAGCATTCAAAATCCTAGTTATTCTTTTATTTCCGTTTGAGTTGGGCTTTTCACTAACTCCCCACTCCGTGCATCACACTGAAGGTGCGTTTACAGGTATGACTTGCGTGTTGCGATTGTCATCTTGGTGTATGCAATAAACCCATGACAGTCTATGCAGCAAGATGTCCGCTTATGATTCCCTCTTGTTTTTCCTCGGTGCTCTCGTAAGTTCAATACATACACTAAGTTGTCATCGCAACGTACAAAATCGTAGGTGTAAACTGACCTTAATACTGTAGTCCATTGCCTCAAACAGTTCTATTGTTCTTTGTCCTATGACTTACGTGATTTCGTTTCAGGGAAAGAAACATCTGTTGGAAATGGCAACATTCCGGAAAATCAGTCTCATGTTGTTGCTTGTCCTGTCATTTACCACAGTCATGACAGATGCGTGGTTACATGGTGGGTATCATCCCGGTGGAAAACGCAATTACCTCTTCGATAAAAAAAAAAGGTTTGCAAGTTCTGATCTTAACGGAGAGCTCCTCAACTGTCTATCCCAATTCTTAACATTAATTTACATTATTTGTGTTTTATCTTGTCTTGATAGACTGAACGTAATTGTAACAAAAATATTCTTTTAGTTCTTGGGTCAGATCTAACGCAAACAAACGAGGGACGAATTTTTCAGAAGAATTTCCTCCGGCAAGAGTTCAACGATGATACGGATGAATCATGATTTGCCAACTATGACCATTGCAGAAACAACAAAATTTGTTAACTCTTTTTTCTTTTGAGAAATTTAAGATTCATGCAATTGCAAATAATTAATGTGTAGTTCTGTTATTCTAAATTCATTGTACTGTAGTGAAAGCTTAAGAGAGAAAAGTAATAAAAGATCCAGTGTTGGTGAGATGTTTTACCCTTTTTCTTTGAAGGAAACCCATGCAGAGAACTAGCCATGGCTGTCTACAGGATTTTTTGCGCAGTGTAGGGGAGGGGGGCAAAAGATTTGAGAATGTAAGTTATCGCAAGCCATTTGGTCACTGGTTAAGCTAAACATTCACCATTGTGCATAAACTGTAGTCTTTCCAGAAGACAAATGTCTCTTTTCAATTGTCATGCGATAACGAAATGCGTGCAAGATGGCGATACCCACGACATTCATAGCTGATGATTTGTAACCAGTGCTGGCTTCATATCACGCAGAAAAGTGGCACTATCGGATAACTCCGAACGGAAGAAGAAAAATACGTGGTATTTTCTGTGGTGTTAACTAAGACATGGCATCTGTCAAATAGTTTCCACCAGTCCTCCAAGTGACTTTAGGGAAGTCGCTGGCGCTATACTTACGTCATATTTTAGTTAAACCACATGTTTTCTTTCTTCCCCCGGCAATTATCCATTAGTGCCAGTTCCAGACAGAATATGAAATGTAATGCTGCAAAAAAGGCTGTTTGAGATTTTCCTCAAGAAAGAGTAAAGGATTCTTTGGACGAGTGAGTAGTCTAGTATGAAGCATATGGACACGATGTAGTATTTTTGATAATCTATATTCTGTGAACCGTTCCAAAAGAATGTTTATATGAACTGGAATTAAACAATGAGATGATATAGTTGAACATTTTGCCCAAACAATGGCTAATATATTGTATAAATTAAAGATAGTGTTAGGATGCAGTAACAGTAGGATGCGTGTAACAACTAGCAGTGTGAGATAAGATTCCTTTCGCTGAGATTTTTTGGATGTACAGTTAAAATCACTATGCCTGTTCCCTACCAGCATTACGAACGTCCATTTGTAAAACCTCGCCTGGTTGAGATTTCCGTTATATTAAGTTCTATTATACTATCCGAAGCAGACAGCGTTGATATAGTATAAATTATTATTATTATTATTATTTAATACTTTTGTCCAGTTGTCTTTGTTTAACTCAGTTGCAGCTAATTGTGTAATTTAGAACATTATGAGTTGGATATGACATACACGGCACAATGCCGACTCAAAAATACAATCTGAAAGCTCTTTAAAAGTATAGAGGTCAGGTTGATTTTGTGCAGTACTCGTTCAGTGATATCCAAGGTAAATTATTTTGAAAGGGACTTTTTAATTCCTTCAATAATAGGTTTTGAATACACTAAACCACATCAAAAACGCTGTGCTCTCAAAATGTCGGCAAATTCTCTCACCAGGGTTGTGCCTTTTTTTTAGTTTTGCTTATACTCATTTACACGAAGTAACTCTGGACTAGCCTTGCCAACATTTGGGATTCAATGAGATGCATGTTTCGACGAGCTGGCCAGTCTCTGTTGACATAGGTAAATCAGTTATTTACTTTTTACTTCAATCACATCCAGCGTTACCATGGAAAATTGATCAATAATCTGCCGAGAGTTTCTCGCTCGTATGGAAACTATCCACTTGTCCTTTCTTTTGATCAGATGAAACTGTGTGAAGACTTCTAATTGTTAAATACGTGATTTTAATATCACAGTGAAGCGATTTTGTGTATCCGAAGGAAACTGTGTTTCCTTAAATTGCCCAACTCGGCAACTTTATTGCTCAGTAGAACTCGTTGCATTGTGGAAAGATGTTTAACTAGAAACGAGGGAACCGACATTTTGGTAATACGTTCGTGATTTTCAAGATAGAAGGACCGCTAGGTAAGCTCTCTTGCCAATAATGAATGTAGTACTTGAGGTAATGAGAATAAATTTTCTTCCTTTAAACTTTATTGTAGATTGGCTGCTGAATTTATTTAGTAGTCTAACTCTTTACCGAACTACGTAGTATTTGAATCTTTGATTACCGATCTATTCAGTTACTGCACAGGATAGTCTTTTTCAGTTTTCAATCTGTTTTTCGTCCTTCAATTAACTCACCATGTAAACAAATACTTCTTTTCCCTATTGCTTCAAAAACAAATGTCTCTTGAACTATACTCGATTTTCTCGCGTGCAGAACAAATTTGTCAAGATCATTTGATTTGATTTGATTTGGCAAGTAAGTAAGGACAAATTTAATGGAGCACCTTTTTACGATATTTTAAAACTGATACGGCTTGGTTGTTTTTGGTTTTTTGTGCATCAATCACAATTGGCAAACTTAATGGTTTTTGATCCCGTCATTTGATACAATGCCGTAGTTAATCCTGTTTGAAGTGTTGGTTTAAACTGACTTTATTCATCTCATTTAATCTAACATCGGATGCTTAATTCCATATGTCACTCCGAATTTAACCTGGGACGACATATCAAAATGTACCGTTAGAATTCAGTCACAGAAATGTAACCAACTACTGTTTCATTTTATATTTGTGTTGTAGAACAAAGAATTCAAACGAAGTGAGGCAACTTGCTTTGAAATGTCTTTTGAAGAAACGGGAGCGGAGGCAGGATTAGCATCGAGTATTCTTCCTACCTCATCCACGTCAAAGCAGAAATCGTCCTTCAGAGATTTTGTACATCGCGTTTCTCCTTCTAATCAAGCTCAGGTGGCTTTGGAACGAAAAAACCAAAATTCCGTAAGAAATTACACATAGTTAGTTGGACGTTTTTCTCCCATTTTTAAGTGAAGGATACGAAAGCAGGAATGATACGGGAATTCGTTGATTTGCAAGTTTTCTTTCTTCTTTTTTTTCCAAGAAAGCACGAAATTCTATGACACCACGAGGAAATGATAATAAACATTCACAGTTTGCCCAAAGGTAAGAAAGTATTCAGCTACGTGAGTTTACACATAAGAAGTGCATGCAGGAATCATTGATTGTTTGCCACTCTGATCTCGCAACATGCAACAATCTGTGGCGCATAACTTAATTCCAGTTTCCGTACAATAGTATGTACAGCGAGGTCATTTCAAATCAAAACAAACATGCTGTCTATCCACTTTCAAGTGGAATGGAAACCATGCTCATACCATCGAGCAGGCAGACGAACTTTGGATTGGAGCTTTGTCAACCAAAATCTTGACTCATTGGTGTTTTCATTTCAACTAACAGCACAGAATACAGCCAATGGCTTACATTATAAAGCTGGGAATACCAACTCAGACCAAGAACTGCCGAACTGATCATAACAGTAACCAGCAACTTACTGAAGACTTACTCAAAGCTCAACACTAACCGCAAAACAATCTACTCATTCTAGACAAATCCATAAACGCCACCATATTCCAATGACTTCATCCAAATACAGCCACAAACTGCCTACTGCCAGGGGTGGTGCATAGAATTCCCCGACGCAGGGGCTAACATCCTTGACAGGGGGGGCCAAACCAGAGGGGCCAAGACACGCCTTCCTTATGGCTTTCTTATTGAAAGTCGAAAATATCATGCTATTTTTCGCAAGAATAATCGGAACAACTGACTAGAAACAGTTTACTTTTAGATTTGACATAAAGAGAAATTTCTTTATCTTTCTTGGTTAAATCAACAACAAGGACTCAAAGTTTGTACCTTATAAAAAAATGTGCTATCTTTAGTGAAAATTCCTCGAAGAATCGTGAATTTTTTCCCAACATGGGGGCAAAGGTTCCCGATGGAGGTTGTAGCCAGCTCGGTCCTCCTCTGTCCTCCTCTGTCCCCCTCTGTCGCCACCACTGCCGACTACATTTAAACACTACGTACACGCGAGTGGTAACAAACCAGATTCATAAATAGGCATTCATTTGACTCTGAGGATGAACTCTTCTGAGGCAAAGCGTCAGTTGCCATAAAAACACAATCAGTCATTCGCAAGACTACTTTAGCTTAGAGTCGAATCCAATGGGCATTTTGGAAAGAAACACAATTTTCAGTAATCCACCTTTGAAACTTCGAAAAAAAAATCATCGGGTTTCTTTCCGTTATTGGAATTTATTCGCTTTTTCAGATCCTATAACTAGCTTACTGGGCACAGGCTAAGGAAACTCGCTTCCAGGATTATTTCTACATTCCATCTCCTCGGCGCTATTTTTCCCGCCAAAACGTGCTCTTTCTCGATACAGCCAGATTTGGCCGCCATGTTTTTCTTTTCATCCTGTCAATTTTAAAATTCGATTCTCACAGGCGTTCCATGCAGCTGGAAGAAGAACTAACTCTTGCCCAACTGAAGAAGCTCATGAAGTTATTTAAGATCCACGGACACAGGCCCGAGAGAGTTCAACGAACCAAAAGTCTAAATTTTTTCCCCTTTCACCCGAGAAGTGAGGAAAAGCCTGGATTGATGAACATAGAAGATTTTAGCAAGGCCTTAAGCAAAACGTTTCACCTCGAAGATGAAATACTCAACGAACAAGTGGAAGAATTGTTCAGAAAGGTTGATATCTCGTCTGATGGGCTGGTGGACTGGGATGAACTTTGTTCTTACATATTGCTACGTCTTCGAGAGAAAGATGTCGTACAAAAATCCAGTTCTGGCAAAGTGTTTAACTGCCCTCCGAGGATCATTAAAATTGAGCGAAGTAAGGTAGGAGACAAAGGTATTTCCATTTCAAAACTGATGACCATGTTTAGGAGTTGTGGTGCCCATTTTGTCTGGCATATGTTGTGAGATATTTGAGGCGTTGAGAGATAACTCAAGTGAATTCAAACCGAGGAGTTGTGTGTAGTTATATCCAGTTAAATTTATTGTAGTTGTATCCAGGTTTACCGACCAATTTCAAAATCTTCCCACAAATCAAACTAGGACTTCCAACTCTGTAACCAATGCTACCTCGAACCAAATTTTCTCCTTCGTCATGCAATAATGGCTGCAAACTTGACGATGGGGATTGTCTAATGTGCATGTTTCCTTTATTTCTGAAGGAACCGACAGCCCGTATTCTCACAGTTTATAATCCCACGAGATATATCACGGTGAGCAAGGTAAGACGAACGAACTGGCAAGGTATATTAGCTGTAGAATTAGTTAGTAATTGAATGTTAAGCAGACAGAGTGCAGCCCAATAATGGAAGACGTCGGATGAAAATAAGTTTATTGATGGATAATAAACAAGTCATCAATGTGACATGAATTTGTAGGTGAACAGATCACATAAAAAGCCCAAATGAAATTGAAATTGCCACTTAACACCATGTATGCAACATATACGTGTACTGCCAATTCCTCGACTTTTGCGATCGTAATACATATATCAGTTATTAACTGCCACACCAGCCCCGAATCAGCAGTCGGGGAAACCCACAGATACTATGAACAACCTTGGCTCTACCATCGAACATTGTATTGCTCATTGAGCAGAGCATCCTAGTGGCAATTAGGAGGTTGTGGGTTCGATTCTGGTGGAAACCTTCAAGAAATCATTCCTGAATATTCAAGGTTGAGAGATATGATCATTCATTCAGCTATTAACACGAAACCACCATATTTACCACCATAATATAATTTATGATGTTAGACTTCGCACCATAAATCATTTATCTCAGTGGCTCGTCCTCGAAATGTAAACATTGTTCATTGTTTCAGGATGGTATCATTCGAGTATGGAACCCGAAGCTGGTTCTCCAGAGATCGTTAACCATGGAAGATGGTGATCATTCTATGGTGAATACTTCCACAAGTAAACAACACATGAAAATGTGGGTGACGGACGCGGTAGTCATGGAGAATGTTCACAAAATGGCTGTGTGCACGACCAATATGGATGTCTACTTTTATGATATGTCCACTCCTGTCTACACTCCTCAATTTCGTTTACGTGGTACAGTAGATCAGATGATACAGTAGTATGCAAATCTATACTGGCAAAAAAGCGTGCGCGTTTTAATCAGCGGGTATTCTGCAAGTATTCGATTGCCATTTAATGGTATATCCCACATCTATCATGTGCGATAGATTACATTTCTAAAAAGAATAGTAGAATTCTCTTTGCCAATATATTTGCATCAGTCCTTGCCATTTATTGTTATTCATTGATGTGGCTGTTAGAGTTGTTTTAGAGGACTAATCAACTGATTTTAATCGACTAGGATTGGGTGCTGTGGCTTTTTCCATGGATTATCACTATGACCAGAAGGTTGGTGGAGTTTTTTTGGTCGAAGGTTATATTTTATTGTTACGTTACTAGTCGATCAGAGAAACAAAACGCAACATTTCCAACTTTCCCAACAAGGAAGGGACGAGGGAGGAAGGGAGCGAAGGAAGAAATGAAACACAGGAAGGAAGGAATGAAGGAAGGAAGGGAGGGAGAGAGGGGGGAGATGGAGAAAAGGGGGAGAGGGAGAGAGGGAGGGAGGGGGGAGGGAGTGAGGGAGGGAGGGAGGGAGGAAGGAAGAAATGAATGAACAAGCAGAGAAAGAAAACTATGAAGAAAGAAAGTATAGGTAAATAAATACGTAAATAACACTGGGCGTTAAAGGATTAGTTGAGAAGGTCATGACCTTTCCCGGCAAGATGTTTCTCCTTGACTAGTAACATCATCTTGCATTAACCAGATTAAAATAATAGAAAAGTGGTCTTCCTAGGAGAGTGTTAAACCAGAATATTGTTATCTCAAAAGTTGATATTTTGCTATTCAATATTCTCTTGGCAGAACCCTTCTGAAAAATCATTATTGTTTTATGGGGATGACAAAGGATGTGTTCATGCGTTAGTTTTTCACACACCGCAAAATGGACTGTTCGAAACACCTTTCAAGAAGAACGGTGGAACTCATACTGTATATTTACAGGTTAGATACAGAAAATGAAGCAAAGGAGGAGAAGTTGGTTGGATGGAGAGTTAGAAAGAACGGTTAGGAAAGAAAAAAGTAAAAAAGAAAATCTGTGTTAAAGAGACTAGGCAGATGGAATTGAAGTGAAAAAAAGAAATGAGAAGGAAACCGGACAAAAGGAAAAGTAGAAAGTGGGCACGAAAGGATGTCAACAGAACTGATGATATAGTTAAAAAAGAAAAAAAGTGAACAACATGATCATATTCACATTCACGTTCACATTCACGTTCACATTCATCTTGACGTTCACATTCACATTCACGTTCTCATTCACACTCACGTTCATATTCTCATTCACGTACTCGTTCACGTTCACATTCACGTTCTCATTCACACTCACGTTCACATTCACATTCACATTCACATTCACGTTCACATTCACATTCACGTTCACATTCACATTCACATTCACATGTACATTCACATTCACGTTCACATTCATCTTGACGTTCACATTCACGTTCACGTTCTTATTCACACTTACGTTCATATTCTCATTCACGTACTCGTCCACGTTCACTTTCACGTTCTCATTCACGTTCACTTTGACATTCACCTTCATCTTCACCTTCTCCTTTACAAATTTACATTCTCTTTCTCATTCTTATTCTCACCGCTTTTACCAGTTTTTCATTTCCATTCACATTATCGTTTAAATGCATGTGCACATTCACATGCAAATTCCCACCTCGCAATGTTCTTTTATTTTCAGGATCTATCTTCACACTCCCACCTTGTGACGTACATGACAGTTGATCAAGTTCATACTGACTGGGTGCGAAGATTACGCTACTACTCGTTGAGTGATCTTCTAATGTCCTGCAGTGGAAATGGAAAAGACACTTTGGTAGCAAGAAATGTTCACGAGAAAACCCGTGAGAAAATATATATTTACAGAGTGGCAAAGGTAAGTAGTGAGACCTCTCTCTATTCAAAACTTTTGTTTAACTTTAATTGTAACTTTACATGTGGCTTTCTGTCTGTCTGAATGTCTGTCAATTACTCTGTACTTTTGTCTGTCAATCTGTCAATTGGTCGGTCAAGCAGCTAACCAGTACGCCGGTTTGTTGATTTGAACATCTAACCATATCTGTTTGTTCGTTTTTCCTCGGAGTTCCGACTGCCGACTTCCGCGTTTCGAGATCAAACGTCCGAGTACCGAGTTCCGAGCTTTGAGTCTCGAGTTCCCAGTTCTGCGTTCTGATTTCCGAGTTCCGACACTTGGGCCATTTCATTTTGGCAATGGTAGATTCTCAATCAAAGTTTGGAGGAAGAACGCCAAGTGTTTTTCTCGCTTGTGAAGCAAGAATTAAAGCAGCGGAGACCTAAGGACAAACAATGGCACTGTTAGTAATTTGTAACTGCAAAATTTATCTCACTGGGATAACGAACCGTGTTTGTGTAAGTCGTGTCAAAGAGCACGAAATTTTCTAGCAAAAAAACTATTCAGATACCCTGCATGCACATTGTCCCTCCATGGGCCCCGTGCGTTCGTCCTCTCTGCCTCCCCTTTAAACTGTCGCTGGTTTGATTGTCTGTTTATCTGTCGTCCACCTGGTTTATTTTCGATATCTCGTTATCACTAGATCCGATTGGTTACTATCTACATTTATGAAAAAGTTAAGTGATCTCCAGTTCAAATTGATGAAGTTTTCCAAACTTCTGGCAAACCTTTTTTGACGTAAAAATCGCCTTTGACTACATTCAATATTCACGAGAATGATGCGCTATTGCTTCGTTATCTTCTTTCTAGGGAATTGATTGCTTCGACTTTTGCAAAGAAAGGAATGTCATAGCAACAGGTGGAATAGATCACTTGGTACGATTGTGGAATCCTTATGTAACAATCAAACCTGTTGCGTTACTTAAAGGACATATTGCGTGCGTCGTTGATGTAGTCATCCACAAAGAAATGGGTAGAGTGTTTAGCTACGATGCAGACACAGTAAGTGAATCATTTAGATAATTCTCCCCGATATATATATAATTTTTCCTAATATATACATATTAGGAAAATGTAAATACCTGTATATATGTATAATTCAATCAAATATGCATGTATAATATTAAATTACGGACTTATATATTATCAACGTTTCGGGGAACCTACCCCTTTATCAAGATCAAAAATATGTATGTACCAACTCATTGACAATTCATGAGGAAAACAAAAAGGAAAATCATAACCATGTTGTGTCTTATAGGTGAAGAAGTTAATCTTTTCGGCTTATAAAACATAAATTTCCAAACTTTATTCGTGAATTAGCGTATCAAGAGGTTTATTTTGTAAGACGTTTAAAAACTCGCAGTACGTGCTTTATCACATCTAAAACATTTGGCTATTGCCTCGTGTTTTAAATCTGATAAAGCATTCCTGCTCGGTTTTTAAACCTGTTTTGGGTTTCTCATTTTATTTTACCTTCTTCCTTTCTCTTTTATTATTTTTTTTTCATTTCTTGTTAGCTGCTTGTTCGTCAAACTTTTCTTATCTTTTTTTTCAGGTTTTAAAAACATGGGACATAAAGGAACACCACTGTCTTCAATCTTTACACCTGCAGTATCCTTATGGCTCTCATCATCTCGCGCACGGCCCATTTCCCGTTGTTCTTCTTCCAGCACCAGCGAACTCACTCTTAATTGCTTGTGATGACTATCTTATCGAACTTAGACTAGACAACCAAGCGAAGAACAAGCGAAATCAGACGAGCCACGAGAAACCCATTTGTGCTGTTCTTTACAATGCTAACAAAAAGCAGGTAAGGCCAACTTTGTCTTCCTACAGATGTGGACCTAAACCAATTTTTTAGAACCTGTTCAGAGGATAAATTTTTGTTGGAGTCGACAGACCACAAAATAAAATTGCTGCGTAAACTACATTCTGGCCATGTAAAAATATTCACGATTTTATCACCTCTGTTTTTGCTTTGTATAAAAGTGAAAGGCTAACAGGGTACAGGACTTTGTATGTAAAAATTGTCCGTTTAAAATAGCCATATTTAGGAAACTTTGTTACATCTGTCGTGCATTTAAGAATCTTCGGTAAAAATCGGTACAAAAAATCATTTAATGTAACGTCGCTTTAAAATAGTGAAATTTTATAAACCAGTATAGGCTCTTAATGATGGCATGACTTATGTATTGCCAAGTCTGCAAGCCTCATTGTGTGTCGAACAGTTATTTAACATCAATGATTTAATGGAGTGAAGGCAGTGGCGTGGTGTTCGTACGTTTGAACACCTCGCTACACCACAGTCATACCATTGAATCAACTAACTTCAGTTGTTTGACTGAAACAACAGGTTATCACTGGGTGCGAGGGCTCAGTTGTGCGCACGTGGAATGTGGAAACTGGACGAAAAGTATTTGAGTTTTCTGGCGTTCGTGGAAAAGATGAAATGTCATGCATGGCGTTGGAGGACAGTGGTCGACGCTTGTTTACTGGTTCCAGGAAAGGCATGGTTTACGTAAGAGAAATTTAGTTTAGAACAACCTAAAACCAAAATAATGAACAACAGAGACAAACACAACAAGATAAACAACAGCAACAACAGCAACAGAAATAGCAACAATAACAACAACACAATTTACAACGCCAACAACAGCAACGACAACGACAACAGGAACGACAGTAACAGCTCGCAACAACAACAATAACAACAACAACAAAAACAAAAGCAACAAATATGGCCGTGACAGCAGCAGAAACATCAACAAAAGCAATAGGGACAAGAATAACAACCTCAAATCGAAACAATGTGTACAAACCAAGTGCATACAAGTGTTCTCAGAGTCTCTCTTCAACATTTTATATGGATGCACAATTCGAGATGTGGTTGGCCGTGACCAACATTATAAGCAGTCTTAAGAGATAAACATAAGGAGAAGTTTTCTTGTTTAGATCTGGAGCGCAGGAAATGGTCACTTATTACGTAAATGTGTGCCTGAGGCAGGATACGAATGTGAAGTAACGGCCATTCAGCCGTTGCCTGAACGGTCATACACCTTAAGTGTTGGTTGGAGCAGAAAAATCATCATGTACCATGACGATTCAGAGGTAAGGATCATGAGGTCTCGATGATACCTTGAGTGTTTGGAATATTGGTATATGTATGTATGTGAGGGAAGCGTGAATGTTAAAAGGCTCCCATTTATCAAACAATCTAGGACTTTTCATAACATTGAAAATTTCGTCCAATGTTGCATGGAAAGGACGCGTTAAATTCGTTTTCTTTCGCTTTCTTTTTCTTTTCTATTCTTTTCTCCCATTTTTTTTGTTTTAATTCTTCAAGATGCTTACTATTCCGGCCGACCCAAGCTGGAAAGGTGGTCATGTCCATGAGGTAAGGATGTAAAGTCACAAGGGCCAAAAAACGGGAGAATTACAACATGAAGGGTGGACTGAATGCTCTAAATGTACTTATTGCATCAACCACTAGATCTGATGTGCACAGAACCCAAATAATTGACTTCGATTACCGTTTATTTTGAAATCTCTACGCTGAGAATAACACGTACCTTCAATTTTGGATTTCTTTCGACGCCATCAATGATTAAATTACATTTAAATAATGCTACATATTATAACACATGGTATTCAGGTTTACTATTAACAAATACTCCAATCTTCTTAAACCCTCATATTAATGTACTTTATTTTTAACAGGATGATATTCTGTGTATTGCTCATTGCTCTCCCAATCTGGTAGCTACAGGAAGCTTTGATGGGGATATAATTCTTTGGAGTTTAGAGAGACAAAACATATTTAAAAGGCTCAAGAGAGGCTCTGGGAGTCTTTTGTAAGTTGCGCGTGATAGGTCATTGTCAGTACCATAACTTATAGTTGGTTCAGAAGAGGAAAGACCATGGGCTGTGGTCAACGAGGAATTCAGCCCTAGCCACTTATTACTGTGACATTCATCTGGAAGTCAAGTGCCGGATACCCTAGACCTGTGTTGAGGGTAACAGACAATTTCTGCACTTATTTGACCATCTGGGATCCGATTGTTCATTATTACTGCCGTCTTCATAATTATCATGTCATCATCATTATCATTATCATAACCAAAATTATCAAAAATAATCAACACTATCACTATCATTATAACTGTCTTCGACATCAGAATCATCATAATCATCAATCGCTGTTATCGTTTTTAAAATATTTTCAAAATAAACTTTGAACTGTGCAACCCCTGATTTTGACAAGAACCAGTAAGGGGGATAGAGGGCGGAGTCGATTTAACTCAAAAGCACGTATTTCTTGTTACAAGGCTCTCCAGTCATGCGTCTGTTGGATCTTTAAGATTCCCCGTCAAGGGCAATTGCTTAATGAGTTCACATGGTTGTTTTGTTCTGCAAGCGATGAATCTGTTGTGAACGAAAACATCCTTGGATTTAAGCAAACCGAATAAATGACTGCCTTTAATAAGTTCACGTGTATCAGTATTTTTGGTTTACAGTAAATCGAAGATAAAAAAGATTGGTTTAACAAGCAACAGAAGAAGGTAAGTGATCCATTGATTAGAGACCCAACTTCTTATCAAAATTTCCAATTTTGAATCACCTTTTAATTGCATCCCTGGTGTCTGGATAACGCAATCAAGCACTTGTGTGTTCGATATATGCTATCAGAATTTTAAGTTTTACTGAAAATTAATGTTTTTAAATCTTAACGCTGTATTTGTTAAGATAATGCGGAAATGGGGTGTATTACTTCATGAGCAATTGAGTTTTTTTATTTTCTTTTGTGCTTTTCCTCCCAGACCAAAGCAAGAAAATGGACGTGGTGTACCGGTTGATGCGTTGCTGTTCTTTGAAACCAGAGCTCGCATGAAGGATCAAGATAGCGCAATTCTGGTGTCATCACAGGGAGGTGTGCTTGAGTTTTGGAGTATGTTTGGACCCTTGCTACCAAGAGGTACTGGTGTAATCTGTCTCGAAGCAATATATTCCCAAAACGAGATGCCGCTTGCTTTCCTCGACCACTCAACAATTTGTCCCAGTCTTGTTCACAAGATAAGACTTCTCTCATCTATCAAATAATTCTTTTTGTACATTTACTAGTTCCTTCAACACCCAAATATCTGAGATATATATTGATATTTAATACAACAATAATTGAAGTTCTTATTATTATGCGTTCTCATAATACACAGATAAACAGTCATGATATTTTTCTTTGCAGTGATGTTCTTCTATACTGTCCCAATGTTTAGAAATTTTACCAACTTCTTTACTGATCTCTACTACATTTTTCTGTCCCAGGCTCGTTTTACGCTCCTTCCGAACCTGGTTGCACGGTACTGGCCTTGGCTACGGATCACGACGACAACATTCTGGTCAGCGGAGATACTTCTGGTTATATTGCAGTTTGGGACATCCGGGAATATTGTTCTATGAAACTCGAAGCATCTGTTGCAAAGGTAATGGGAAACACGAATTTTTACGACAGGCAGCTCATCCGAGGGAAATTTGCCGAAGTCTTGATTGCACGGACATATACCGCAAGCGGTGGTGATTAGTGATGACTGGGAACAAAATTTTTCCTGCTCGGACAGACCATGCTTGGTAAACAACATAGTTGTTTACACTCGATCTTAGTTCATTTCTGAGCTCTTTTTGGAGATTATTAGACTTTTTGTTGGTGGGTTTGGTCCACGCACTGCGTTGAAAAAAAAATCACGTACGGCTCGTTAGCCAATCAGAATCCATAAAACTGACACGCCAAAATAGTTAATGCCGTTTATCAATTAATGTGAATTCTTGAAATTCTCGTTAATCTTATGGAGTGATAATTCCAATGATTATGAATTAGCCTATCGTCTAGGGATATTTTTTCTTGGAAATAATTTGAAACAGGTTTAAGTAATGTTCATAAAACGTGGGCGGACAGCTTATGTTGGAACTTACCCAAGACACAACATCTTTATAATATTCTTTTGGTTTTATTTCTTTAGTCATGGGTTTCTCCTAAACGGCAAATTGCATTGGAAACAAATGACTTGCCACCACCTCAGCCACATAAGTGGTCAGGACATGTAAAAGCCGTCGTAAACCTGCAGGTTATCCCTCACGTCCAGCAAGGAAGATTAATTTTATCAGCGTCTAGTGATTGCACGGCAAAATTGTGGACAATTGATGGTCATTTGATAGGAATGTTTGGCCAAGTAGGTAATTTTGAAAAGTGCAATGTATTCAGACTGAATTTCGATGCTGAGCACATGCGTTCGTTGTCTTGGCTACCCCCTTAGCAAATGCCAGAAAGTTTAGCGCCCTTCATAAGTGCTGGAACCCCACCCCTGTATATACTGTATTCCCACCCGGGAAAAGATCGCGTATAACAGCTTGGACAACGGGGAATCCCTGGCCAAGTTATAAAATGTATATTTTTCGTTGGCTCATTATCATGTCCTATTCTAGTTCGGAACTATGATTGCAAATATACCCAACAGGACTTGACTTAGTTGACTAGGTTACTGTCATTTCAACGGGGGAAAAAAATGTATTCAAACTGTCAGTCTGGTCCCCCGAAAATTACTCCGTAA
Organism: Heliopora coerulea; assembly: GCA_030142905.1. Lineage (NCBI taxonomy): Eukaryota > Metazoa > Cnidaria > Anthozoa > Scleralcyonacea > Helioporidae > Heliopora > Heliopora coerulea. The sequence goes on along the minus strand of JASJOG010000035.1, from coordinate 1,527,248 downwards.
ACCCTGGAGGTCGCGACTTCATTTGAGAAATGAAGTACTATGAAATTTTGCATCTATAAAACTGTACATAGAATAAATTTGAATTGCTTCTTGTACATATGTTAATGGATATTTCTAATGATAATAATGGATAATTCTCATAATAATAATGTACATTTCTCCTCGTGTTATCCTAAGCTTGATATCGAAATACCACACCTAATTCGGGGAACTTCTTTATCCAGGATGAATATATCTTGTTTTCTGTGCCTACTTTCCTCCAGCTAACTTAAGTTTCCTCATGTTATACAGGAAAATACTTGGGATCTGAGAAACTTCCTTGTATCTTCTTTGACGAAGTAAGTCTTCAAAATGATAGCAAAAGACGATAACCCAGATATCGACAGCATGACTGAAGATTAACCCTAGAACTCGAGCAATCGTTTGGGTTTCAGGGTTGGGTTTGGGGGTAGGGTTAAGGTTAGGGTTTGAGTTTCGGTTAAGGTTGCAGTTACGGTTAGGGTTACTATTCACGTTTAGGTTAACCCTTTAACGCCCGAATATGTTTTTCTTTTGTTTTATGTTCTGTCTTCTTTTTTTCGTTTGTTCTGTCACTGGCTCTATTGTTCTCAGGTATCCGACATATCCAATATTGGCGTTAAAGGGTTAAGGTTAGCTCAGGGTTAACAACAGGGTCAGGGGTAGGTTCAAGGTTAGGATCAAGGCCAGAGTTAGAGGTGTGGTTTTGGTTAGGGTTAAGGTTTGGTTGGATCAAGGTTAGAGGTAGAGAATGATTATGTCACGTTTAGGGATTGATGTTTAAGAAGTGCGTTCCCGTTGGAGAAGTCGGAACGAATTTAGAATGAAATTTTGATAGGGTTGAAAGATATCGGGCTTCATTCTGATTGGACTTGGAACTTGATTTAGTCCTTAACTCAAACTTTTTCGACGCTAGATGCAGTTCTACTTTTCTCTTTTTTCTTTTTTTCAGAGTTGAATATTTTGAAGAGGAAGAAGGTTCTTCATCAGGTATTTTAAATCAAAATTCAATTCTTTCTGTTCGATTCTCATATTCACATTTCCAAAAAGTCAAAAACGGGTAATTCCAAAAAGTGAGTTCACTACTTTTTTTTTTCTTCCTTAATTATCGATGATTATCATAAAGTCTTTCGCAAAAAAATTTTAATCCTAATCAGTTAAAAAATGAAATGTCTTTTGGAAACTTCATTTTTTTACTAATCAGGATTAAAATGTGTTGCGAAAGATCGTATGATAATCATCAATAATTAAGGGAGAAAAAAAAGAAGTAAATGTTTAATCAGTTGTAGTAGCTGTGGTGCAAATCCCGACTTCGTCGCTGAGTGGTAGTCAGAACGAACAAAGCCAGAATGTGTAAGATATTAATGTTTGTTTCTTTGCAGAAAAGAAGAACGCAGGACGTGACAACTCCACCAAACGAAATCCAATGGCTGTTGATTTACAAGAAAACGACATTTCCAGGAACGGGGAAAGGCATGTGAAACCTGCAATAATCAAGTAAAATTTAGTGTAACGATGAACGTTCAATATTTCTTGGGAGAATTTTGCATCACTTTAAGAAAACTTACAGGATATCCCCACGTTTTAAATAGTGCTGTGCAAGCATCTCTAGAATTCAATGTACTTAAATGCTAATTTTTCTGTCACTTCCGTAATCAACTATTACAGATAAATGACCGAATGAACGAACGAACGAACGAATGAATGAATGAATAAATGAATGAATGAATGAATGAATGAATGAATGAATGAATGAATGAATGGTCAACAAACAAGTATACGAAAGAAGGAAGGAAGGAAGAAGGGAAGGAAGGATTGAAGGAAGAGAAGGAAAGACAAGAAAGGAATCAACGAACAAGCGAACGAATCAATGTCTTGGCGAATAAATAAATGCGTAAAATAACATCATATTTGAATTTTCAGACCTCACACCAGTAGCGACGTTATCCTCAAAGGGATCAATCGCAAATTTGGTTCAACATTTACCAAAGATACGGAAAATTTTGGTATTGAACGGTCTCTAACCGAGTGGGTAAGTGAGTAACTTTGTATATCTGAAATTGATTACTTATATTACTAGTTTATTGTTCGACGTCGAAGTCCCATCGAAGTCCGGAACACGTGATGAACTTTAACCCTACGGTAAATAACATTAGCCTTAAGTAGTCCCTTCTTATGCAATTAAATTGGATGAAATCTAACAAGTGTGGCATTTGGAATTCCCCGACGCAGAGGCTAACGTCCCCAACAGGGGGTTAAGCCACAGAGGTCGGGACCACGTCCTCTACATAATTTCCTTATTTTGAAGGTCAAAAACATGTTATTTTTTGTAAGAATAATCGCAACAGCTGATTAGAAGCAGTTTATTTTTAGATTTGGCATGAAAAAAGGAGTATATTATCTTTCTGGGTTAAATCAATAACAAGTATTCATTTGTACAATCCATAAATGTGTTATCGTCAGTGTAATTCCCTGACAAATTGAGATAGATGAACGATCGTCAAGCTCTATACTCAGAAAAACGATTTCTGAGCCCCAGACGGGGATCGAATCCGCAACCTTCTGATGACCGGTGAGACGCCCTAACCATTGAGTTACCAAGACTCAGATGGTGAGCTAAGGTGCAAGTTCTATACTCGTTTTTCTGAGTATAGAGCTTGACGATCGTTCATCTATCTCAAGATATATCCAAGCTCTCACACTTCTAAAACATAAACTCCCTGACAAATTGTTAATTTTTCCCCGACTGGGGCTAAGGTTCCCTGAGAGGGTGGCTGTAGTGGGGCTGCCCCGAGTCTGGCGCCACCCCTGAAACCTAATTATAACATTCATGGAAATTAATTCAAATTTTTGCAACCCACTTTCGATAGTCAATTCTTGGAGAAAAATGCAACAAGACGTTGGAACGACGGATGATAGACAAAACCTACAGGAGGGGTTATTTTGGACACGTGGACGCAGCACTTACCAAAGGAGGTGGACTGGGGTCATCATGTTCCCCATTCCAGGCATTGCATGTGCCCACGGCAAATGAATTTGAGCTACCACGTGACCTACCCATGACGCCCAGGATGGTGAGCAGCAGTAAGTTATCACCAGACGGAACGTGGCAGAAGAATCTTACCTCCCTCAATTTACCACCCATACTTCTGGAAGGTGGCAATTCATAATAATTCAGGAAAACCAGGTTTAAATTTGAAGTTCTTCCCCCATGCAGTGATTTTTCCACATGAATATCGTTTATCCCTTTCTTCGTTTCTCTGCAGAAGCGCAACCATTCAGCTTGCATTTTTGACAAGTTTTAAAGGATTTCTGATTTTCGACTCCCTCACAGCATGTTAATTCTTTCCAGTCCGAGATGTTCGTCTGCACTTGAGGGACAAAATGGTCTGGTGTTAGCCAGAGTAAGAAAAATAAAGTTCGAAAACTGGAGACGTTTTTGGCGGTAGCTCACGTTGTGAACAAGGAGAGTATTGCATCAGACATAGTCATACCGTTCATACACAATAACACATGGACGAACAGAAGAGGGTAAACGTTACTGAGTCAAAATTTATTTTTGTGAAAACGTGCTATAAAAAGCAAAGCACATATAAACATTGATGATCGTTCGACGTTCGTGAAGCTCACCCTCAAAAAAATTTCACATGCAATTTGACGCGGAAATCTTGTATGTGCACTTTTAGTGATAGCTTTTTCAGTGCCCTCAATTACCAAAGCCACCATGATCTACTTCACTCTAAATGATCAAAATTGCCCCGACGGTACCTTGAAACAACCATTTGACCCCTGCTTTTCGAAATTCCTACCTGCGTCCCTGCAGACAATAAGTCGCAACTGCTGTAAGTGCTGTAAAGATGCTTGTGTTTCCCTTGATTATTGTCAATGTCTGAATGAAAATTCCTGAGAATGTGATGGAATAAATAAGTAGTAACTCATTGGTTTGTCTTGGAGCAATCATTGTCTTAGGCAGTAGAGCAATGGTCTTCGTCAACATCAACAGACATGGCCTGTGTTTATATGTATACCATTAAGTTTATTAAAGACTTTAAAACTTGATTAACATTTAATTAGTTTAAAAAAAACGACTGAAACATGAAAAATGACCAGGATGGTTGTTTTCAAGTCTCCACTTCATGATCTAGGTAAGAAAATAACATTAATTCATCAAAGAGCAGGGCTCATCACTTTGACGAGTTAAATCGTCTGGCGTTAGCCGGAGTAAAATGCTGAAGTGCGCCTTTGCCATGTTATGGATAAAAGCCCAGGATAAAATTTTAATGGATGCCAGAAAATAAGGTCATTTTAAGAAGATCTAATGTTTCGGTGTTTTGATATTAGACCAAATACTCCGTCTCGAGTATGACTAACCACGCAACTTTATAACCTCCCAGGGCCGTTCCGACTGGGTGTGTGTGTGGGGGTGCTACACCCCCCAATGAAAAGTCAAAGGGGGCCCTGTTGAGCTGTAATTAACAGTTAAGAGTGTTATATTTTGCATAATTCAATATGCTGTTTTCAGGTTTTAATTGAATGAATATTAATTACCTTATCCTAGGGCGCTGGCGTCAATTGAATAAGAAAAATTGAAACAAAATAGCTGAGCGCTATACTCCATTTTGGATTGTAATGCTCTTAGCCTCTTACTAAGTCCTACATGACGTTTCGCATTTTGATATAGTTCAATTGAGTATAGAAGGCTCAAAATATCATTTTACTTGCCTTATATAATTACAACAAGTTGTTAGATGTGAATGTGTGCATAATATTCTGTAAACTTAGTATTTTATAGTGGTTGTTCTTGGAAAACAAGATTTTTATAATGCCTCAGTGGCTTTCAAGCACCTCAGGTGCAGCTAAGAAACGAGTAAAAAAGCGAAAAGCTGATGAACTTTCAAAGATAACAGGCTCCATAGAAAAGTATGTAGCACTTAACAAACCTGGTAATGTAGGCTTCATAGCAGACAAAACAGATGATGGGGAAGCTGTCGGGTCTATATCGTCTGAAACCGTCACCAAAGAATCGAGAGTTGGCAATGTTTCACATTCAGAATTGACCAGTGTTTCAGATGAAGTGATAAACAAAAGTGATGGATCGGGTGAGTCTGACAATGATCTTTGTACAGTTACAAGTGTATTGGACAAGGAACAGCAAAGAAAAAGCATTAACAAAACAAATGCTGTAAATGCAGATAAATCACGAACATGTGTTGAAGATGATGATGGTATTAATAGTGAAGTAAAAAGTGTTTCATTTACTTCTGAAAGTGAAGGTTCTAGCTATTCAACTTTGTGCAGCAAAACCGTCAATTTTAGGTGATGTAACATTGGAATTCCAGACCCTTGTATCAAAGATAAACAAAGATGACTTCGATCTTTCCGTTTTCCTTTTACAAGTTGTTGAGCTATCAGATCGCACACAGAAGTTGGCTTCAGATCTGAGCACAGAGGCTTTGAAGCTCTTACAAGATTATCAGCAAACACTGAACTTTGATTGTGATGCAAACAAAGAAGATGATCTGATAGAACATGATCCGGAGAAAAGACCAGAAAATTTATCAGAAAACGAAAAAAAGTATCTTATATCACTTGGTCCATGCCAGCCTCGCCTGTCTTCATTCCCCAAAAAGGACGAAGGGTCAAAAAAAAGTAAATTTTCAGCGTCCTGGTACAGCGAGTTCCCACACCTTGAATACAGCATCTCTAATGATGCTGCCTACTGTTTTAAGGCGCGGGGGTCCAGTGTAGATAGCTTCGATACCAACGTATTTTTCTGTTCCTTGCTACTAATCTCCTGACGAAGGGCCTTCGCTCGAAACGTCGAGAAGCTTTTTTTCTATCTTTTAGATAGTGTATAACCTCAAGAACGCCGCTGCCTACTGTTTTGTTTGTTCTCTTTTCCCTGAAGGTCCTGGTCGTAGTAATGCAGATTCTTCGTGGGTTAAGGGAAACAATATGTGGTCCAAAATGAAAGGCAGTTTGGGTCGAAATACAGAAGGGAAACTTGTTACACATTTTACAAGTGAATTACATAAGGCTGCTGTGATGGATTTCATCACATTTATTAGTACATCATCTCACGTGGACGTGCAACTAAGCAAAGAAACACGTAAAAACCTTTTGGCTGAGGAGATAGTAAGGTTGCAAAACACTGAAGTAATAAACATTTTACTGGATGTTTCCCGCACGTTGGTTCGTCAGGGATTACCATTTCGTGGTGATGGTGATGACACTGAAGGGAATTTTCAGCAAATCACTTGCTTAGTGAGTAGGTACAATCTGACTTTAAAGAATTGGTTGGAAAGTAAAGATTCAAACCATTTAAAACAACTTACATGTCTGGCAGATCTCGAAACGAATTTATCCAGCAATTAGCTAACGCTGTTCGCCAGGATATTGCAAATGAAGTCCATGATTCAGGAATGTTTGGGGTCATGGCTGACACTACACCTGACGTATCGAATAAGGACCAATTGGGTGTTGCTATTCGCTATTTGTATGTAAATAATGAGTCAAAAGAAAGACTCATTCAAGTGAAGGAGGTAACAGATAAAACAGGAGAAGGCCTCGCAGATGAAGTTCTTTCATCATTGGTTGAATGCAAGATTGATAAAGACATGATGCGTTTTCAGACGTATGATGGTGCATCAAATATGTCTGGTAGATATAATGGAGCCCAGAAGAAGCTATCTGAAAAAGTTGGAAGAGAGATTATCCACACACCTTGTATTGCACATGGTGCCAACTTGGTCAATGAGCATAGCAGTAAAGCAAGCAGGGCCTTTTTTAACTATATATCTGGGGGGGCAAATGCCTCCCCAGTGATCGGATTTGCCCCCCTAGCCACCATACTTCTGCCCCTGAGAATTGGAAAAATTATTTGCTGTTTAATTTTCCACGTTTGCAAGTAAAGGGAAAATTTCCTTAAGTTCTGATTTGCTGAAGAATGTTGATTGATCAGTTGTTCTATTCATTCAAAAAGAGAAATTTATCGTATGAACTAGCCTGAGAAAATCAAACCCTATCTCATGCGTGCGTTTACATCAGCGAAGTGTGATTTGTTTCACGAATAATTTTCGATTTTTTTCCCGCCTCTCTCCATGACGCACTTGCTAAATCAGTTGGATCACGTTTCCCTAAAATGTGTTTTTTACTTTTTTTCTGCCGATTTTGAACTGAAAATACACCAAAACGCATCTCAAACTGACATATAATAAGAAAAATTCGCCTCCCCCAGGAGCCCCTTCAAGAGGAAGTTTTCCACACAATCCTAACCTCCCCAACTCGCACCACTCAGGTGGACGGGCTACGCTAGACGCAAATTTGACATCCCATATTTCAGAGCAATTTTTGCTTTTGCCCCCCCAGTGAAAATTCCTTAAAAAAGGCACTGAAAGCAAGTGCTTTAATATCAAGTATGTATGATATTGTCGAAGTGATTTATGTTTCCTTTCATGGGAGTACAAAGCGTAGGAAGGTCTTAAGTGATCTAAAAGATGTTGACAACGCTTTACAACTACGCAATCTTTCTAAGACACGTTCGACAGCTCAGCCCGAATCAGTTGAAGCAGTCTGGCGAAGTTTTGAGACCATCGTGGAGGCACTTAAACAAATACATGGTAAAATGATGTTGATGGTGATACAAAGATCAAAGCATATGGTGTCTTGACTCGCATGCTAAGATTCGACTTCATCGTTTCATTGATGTTTGCTAAAAACGTTTTTATCAAGACAAAGATGATGACGAAAGTTCTAGAGAAAGACACCTTGGATGTTACAGGTGCAATCGAAGCATTGGATATAACGGGAAAATGCATTCAGAAGATCTGAGAGCCTGAGGGGCAATTGAACAATTTAGTTGATGCGTCATTATTATTTTCCTCGAAATTTGAAATTGATGGTGCTATGGAGTACCGAAAGTTCCATCGTACAAGAAAGATGCCACGACGATTTGATGATAACCAAGACACCACTGCTGCTGTTGGAATGCACTCATTTTATCGGAAAGAGTTTACTGCTGTTTTGGATATTCTCTTAGCACAGATTCGTTTAGACAGACAATATCAAGGTTGCCTTCAAGCCATTACTGGATGCTTTATGCCCTACGCAAATTCCGACGGTAAACCAAGTGAACGCTCTCTGCAGGCGTTACCCAGTAGACCTTCCGCAATCAGGGTTTTTATTTGCTGAGATTGAACTGTTTGTTCCCTACCTTAAGGAGCACGCTACACGTCATGTTCCAAATGATACAATCAGTTACCGCTACGCAGCAGAAATTGCACTTCGCCAAAGTCATTTTGGACTATTCCCGACACTAGCAAAGGCTTTCAAACTTTTACTAACTGCTACTCCAACTGTTTGCAAGGATGAAAGAAGTTCTAGCAAACTGAAGTTTGTGAAATCTTACTTAAGAAACACGATGGGCAACGACCGACTTGATGCATTAATGCTCTTAGCATGCGAAAAAAATGTCGCTGATGGTATCGATTTGAAGAGTGTTGCCCAACTTTGGTCTAGGCTTAAACAAAGACGCATTAGATTAATAACGGAATGAAAAGGATTATTCATAATTTCATATCTTGGCAATAATGAGGTAAGGATTTATAAAGTGTGACTTATTATCATAATTAATATTGTAATTACCAACTCAAAAAAACAAGTCAAAGGAGCCCTAATAAAATTTGGGGACCCAAATATATCATGCATCCCCCTAATGAACAACCAGTCGGAACGGCCCTGTAACCTCCTTCCATTAATCACTTGCATTATCTCACACCAGACAACAATAGTCAAAGTAGGGAAGGAGAAGAGATCTATAGACGGTAGTTAAAACAGTTTTGGAAAAGTGTGAATTCATTCTTCACTTTTTAGACCGATGATGCAGATTTAACATTGTCAATTTGATTTTCCCGCACCCTCCCCTCCCTAACAATAGCGATTCCGCAACCTGATAAAATTGATTGGTATATGCATAAGCAAGTATTAACACGCAGTTAAACTTACTATGGTTTGCGTACAATACTACCTTGGTTAAACAGACTTTACCCTGGTCGTAGAGAGGAAAATATGAAGTTGGCAGTGTTTACTGTACTCGCATTTTTTGCCAGCTTTTCAGGTAGGTTTTTCTGAGTATTCTTGTCATTATTTGCAACTTTTTAATCGAACGAACGATGCCGGTGTTGTCAGAAACCGCAAGTGTGAACAACTTCACCAAGGCATTTAACATCGTTCTCCCATGGTCTGTCAAACTTTTGTTATGGCAATGAAAGGCACGATGACGGCAGTTTAAAAAGATAACACAGAAAAGTGGTCAGTTGTCGAAGTGGGGGTGAGAATTTGTATTAGTATTTTAAATCTCTGAATTTGGTAGAGAATGCTTTCCAACACACAGATCGTTCTGTTAACTGTAGTTAGCTTCATTGCGTTCATTTCACTGAACTTTTCTTGTAAGACACTTAGCTTCATGGCATAAAATGAGAAACCATTATGTATTTTGCTTTAAACATTCATTGCACTTTTTTTCTGGGAAACAGTTGAGTCACATGCAAATTGTACAACCAGAAAGGTCAGATGGTTGTGATGGTAAACACCGCTCGAGTTCTCACATACGCTCCTCATGATATAAATTTTTCTTTAGAAATTCGTTTTTTGACATTCTTTTTATATCTAATTTTTAGAAATTTTTCCAAAAGCTGTGGCAGAAGTAAATCTTGTGGCTGAATTTAATAATAAGGAAGGAATCTCGGGCACAGTCACTTTCTCTCAAACTGCTGCTAATAGTAGAGTGAAAATTTCAATTGGTAATCTCACTTTGCAAAAAGGAGATAACCTAACTATTCATAAGTTTCCCGTAAAATATATTGGTTCTGTTGGAGAAGTTTGCAAGCTAGAGCATGTTGGTGATGTCTTCAATCCCCAAAATGATGCCAGTGATTGTGCTATGGGAGATTTAACTTGCAGATTTGAAGAACTTGTACGTTCAAAGGAAGTAATTGATAAAAATATATCCCTGTCAGGAATGAAAAGTATCTTTGGACGGTCATTGGTTGTCCGTAACTCAAGTGGTCACATTGCTGGCTGTGCATCAATTACCTCACTCTCCCCATTGAAAACAGTTGTTGGAGTTTTCCGTGCTGTTTCTCCTGGCATTGCTGGCTCAGTTGTCCTCAGACAGGACTCAGTGAACCCTAATTCAGACACCTCTGTTGACATCAATCTTGTACTAGTAGATGCAAGAAGTGAATCAAAAACAGGACTCTCTCTTACAGTTCATGAAAATGCATCAAAAAGTAATCAAGAAGGGTCTTGTCAGGCAATTGACAAGCTTTTTAATCCACTGAAAAAAACATCTTGTGATAAAAGGAAGCATAAGACTTGTCCAGTTGGAGATATAACTGCAAAGTTGGGACCAGTTGAAGTACCTCTGCCTGGTAAAGGCTCATCTCATTCTTTCTCCATTGACACAAATCTTCCTTTATCAGGCCCAAACTCAATTGTTGGCCATTCATTGGTAATTTCAGAAAATGGTCAACCATTGATATGTGCAACCATTCAGGAATTCCAGGAGCTGGAAGCAGAGGTGATGTTAAGTGACAAACAGGGTTTAGATGGGATAATTGGGTTTAAGCAGGTGTCTATGTATGAGCCAGCTGCAGTTAATGTGAGCACTGGTGACCAATCACTTGAGATTGATATTTATGAACAACAATTACCTGTTACTGCCAGCTGCAAGATCAGTAAATTGGGGAATTATTGGCACAAAATTACAGGTGAGATATCGTTTAGCATTAATATGTTCATTTGGCTTTCTTGCTGTAAGAGGATTATTGGTCCATGTCCTGCTGTACCAAATCTCAATTTCAATAAATTGACAACCAAAAAGGTAACAACTGTTCTGATATGCCATTGGCCATTTTAACTGGGGGGGTATTACATCCTCTTTTGCCAACCAGTCTAACATGTTTTACTTGGCAATCCACCTAGCATGTTGTACCAATCAAATTTAATTTATTGGTTTTTTATACAATTTACCAACAGCTTCCAGTTTTTTCTGCCAACTGACTGTTTTAAAGACTGATGTAATAAAACCCAGCTGTATTATACCCCAACCTCACTGCACAGGTGCCCCTGAAGAACTGTGAGTTTGGATTTACAGTAGTTGCTTACTGAGGTATAAATATGTATACGGTAGTGGATATCAGGTCTCTAACAAGTATACAAATCAACCACAGTCCTTAAGGATCCCTAATCTGATCCAAAATCTGGCCTTAACACTAAACTTCTGACTCTTACCTGCATAATGTAGTGAGTTACATAGCACAACATGGGGGAACATAGTGTTTAGCCCTTTCCTGGCAAAATAGTACCCCTGAATGAGCAAAATTATCTCAAGTTAGCCAGAGTAAAATAATAGAAGACTGATCCTGTTAGGAAAGAGTGAACATACATGGCTGAAGACAAGTTTTTGCTCAATGTAATATCATGTTTGCCATGAAGTAACCTGCTATTCTTTCTGGATTACAATCTAATGTGAATTATTTTTGTTCAAGCAGTAAACAGTAAACAGTGTCTGCCATAAGGAACTTCAGAGTAACAGTCCACTCTCCTCATTCTTGACAAAGCTCATATTCTGCTATGGCCAAAATTAAGGAGGCAAGGACACATTCTACAATTTCACTTTGGCTAACACCAGACAATTTTACTTTTTAAGGGGATGAGCCCTGCCTCTTAATGAGTTAATCATAGTAATTAAGCATCTAACAGGCTACTGTCCCCTATAAGATGAATAGCATGTCAACAATTACTGATTGTCCCCTGCAGTGTTTTGCATATCTGTGGTCATTGAAGTGCCCTTGACTCTATAGAAGTGGTCTTGACTTGGCTGAAAATCCCCAATGTCTACCCATGGTAGGATGCCCTTTTTAAATCCAGAGGAAATACATATCATGGTGATAGAACAGATATCCATGACTGTATTACTGCTTTTTTAAAGAAATTTGCTGGGTAAATGGTGAATTTACAATTATAGTTTTATACTCTTTTTCTGTTAATATAGGCTCAGGGGTATTTGATGGTCTTACATTGTATGGACCAAGGAGCATCATGTTCAGAACACTTGTAATTAAGAGAGCTGGGAGTTCTGAACCTGTCTGCCTAACAATACTACCCAAAAAGCCAACATACCACTTGAAAACATTGGCAAATTTTACTGGGACTGGTGAAGATGCAGTCACTGGTTATGTTAGCTTGGTGAGTTGCATCACTACTCATTTGAGTTACTTGGTACATTACAAAAATACAAAGTTTCACAATGTAGCAGTGACATAACTGGGACATTTCTTGGTGAAGGTGGCATTGAAGGGCCCTAAGCAAACTTGGGAAAGTACCACCTAGTTCACTTTTTAGGGAGTGCATATGAAACATCAAATATGTCATCTTACTTACCTCCAAGTGTGAAAATGTCTAACTTTATTCAGGTTGATAATTAAATTGCTCTACAAGTTGGGGTGTCTCCTGGGGGGTCCAGAATTTTTTTAGGGGGCTGGGACCTCCACACCACCCTGGTAGTTAAGCCAATGTTATGTAGACATTTTACATGTGATACAGATCCTCTAACTACCATTGACAACTGTTACTTTAAAGGAACAAGTGGTTTTTAATACATCTAAAGCTTTTGCCTCTCTGTCATCAATAATTTTGGATGTGCGTTATAAGACTGACATATCAAAAAAGGTGAGTTACTTGTCAGCTATAAAATTACTGATGTTATTAAATGTGGTAGCTTGGTTATATGATGTTCTTTATAATGCATGCTCTCAGAAAAATGTATTTTACTCAACTGTGTATTTTACTCAATGAAAAATGTATTTTACTCAACTTTTACTCAAAATGTGCTCAACTGAGTCCCTGAAGGGAATCGAACCCATAACCTACTGATTGCTGGTGAGATACTCTAACCATTGAGCTAAATGGACTCAGATGGTGAGTGAAGGTTACATTAATGTCCTGGTTTGTATTGATGGTTATGGGTTTGATTCCCATCTGGGACTCAGAAGTGTGATAGAAACATGAATGACACCATTTCAAGCAGAAAAACACTGGAAAACACTTGGCTACACCTTGTGTTTTCACCAGGCATTTTTCTGGTTGAAATGACGTTATTTGTGTTTCTATCACAGCACAGAGACACTCAAGCAATTTTCTATTTGTTAAATATATATATAAATGTTACATCACAATGAAGGTTTGGGATATTTGAGTAACTGGTGGGGTACTGTGTTTTACCCAAGATGTTCTCTGAAGATTTAGAGTAAACTTATGTACTATAAGTAATCATTGCATAAACTTGTCTACAATTGATGGCTGGCTTCCTGATTTGACTTGCTACTGTTTTTTTCCTCTAATTTTATAGACCTATTATCATAATTGGCACATCCATTCATTAGCTGTGGCAAATGACTCTTCAATGAGAATTGGCAAAAGGTGCATGAGTACCAAAGGACATTACAATCCATACAATGTCTATGTTGAGGTAACTAAAAGATTTTTGAATGGCTAGGAAGTGTTACGTGATGTCAGTTAAAGATGTGAAATTAGTGGGAGTTCCATTACAGTCTGCATTGCAAGTGTAGTCTGGTTTGTAGTCATTATATTACCTGATGGTCATGGAGTTGTAGACTATTCTTAGCATAATCCCTTTGTAATTAACAGAAACAAAAAAACAGAGACAATCCCTCACCGCTTTGTGTTTGATGATTTTGTCCCTTATTTATTAACGTCTAAAATATACTTGTATATGTCTTAGGGTAATGAGTACAAGAGCACCTGCAACTCAAATTCTCCCTTTCGATGTGAGCTTGGAGACCTGTCCGGCAAACTTGGGACCTACTCCGTTGGAAGCGGGATGAAACACCTGACGGAGACCGAAAATTATCTCGCAAGTTGGCATAATGGCAAGTAAACCACACTCTTATAGGGATGGGTTAAGGGGGGCAGGCTAGAGTGCAGTTTAGCGGACCCACCTGCATGCGGACCAGTATATTGCTGGCTCAATAGTCAAGTAAAATGAGATCTGGCGGGAAAATTTTAGGAGACACAACCCAAGACATGAACATAACGACAAAAAGAAAATATCAGTTTTTCCTCATGTCGTTATTTGCACGTCATTACTCTCCCATTATGTAGTTATGTTATCTTGTTCACACGGAGGACATACCGACTAAAATTGATTGTCTTTTGCCTTCGCGTGACCACGTCGTTATGTCGTTATGTCGCCTAGTGTGAACCAGGCTTTAATAGAGAGCAGTTTCACTCAACTTATTTGCTTGTTATTTGATAGTTCCACTCTGCTTATACAACCGGGCGTACGTCAGCGATTTCCGAACATTCTAAGTTAATATGTAATATTTAAAATCAGAGCAGGAGTACTGAGTTCTTTGTTGGGATTTTTAACACGAGGCAATAACCGAGTGTTTCGGATCCGATAAAGCACGCTTGATACGCTAATTTATGAGGAAAGTTTAGAAGTTTATGTTTGCTAAACTGAAAGAATTAACTTCTTCTTCACATACACGGATAAATTCACATATGTCTTTAGTCTTTGTCACATATAGAGACACGACACGGTTATGATTTTCCTTTGTATTTTCCTCATGAATTCTTAATGAGTTTTAAAAAGTTATACGATGTAAGTGGTGGAACTGTATGGGATCTGTAAGCCTAGCCGAACATTAACCGTTGTAAATCTCACACAGCTCGGACACGAATATTGTATGTTTCTTATGATGGGAATTTTCTAAATAGCAATGTTCACTGACTATTTTGAAGATATACGGCATGTTTTAGTTGGGCAAATACGTGGAGAAGTTAATGTAAATGAAAATGATTCTGTATCAGATTTGCCGCTAATAATAGTACAGCCATTCCTTTTGTATTCTCAACGAATTGTTGATGATCGTATCGTCGTAATTTTCATTTTTGATTTGTAGATCACATCTTTTTTGATGAAATACAAAACAACGGTAAATCCGGATATTGTCAACATATTTTTTATTGAACATCTGCGTTTCGACTAGATTTTAGCCATCATGAGGAAAATCAGTAAAATTGTCAGTAAAAAAAAATATGTTGACAATATTCGGAGTTACTGTTGTTTCGTATTTCATCAGAATACTCAGTGGTTTCCGTAATTTCTTTTTTGATTAGGTAGAATATTCCCTCTGCATATCCTCTGAGGGGACTTTTTCTTCACTCGTTTCGCCAGTCTTGCCTCAAGGTCTGTTGTTTTGGTTTTTGTTTCAGTCGTGGGTATGTCCGTTGTCATCCACAATCCCGACAGAGGAGCTCCTCGCTTTGCTTGCGCTAACTTCCTACCCCAAACGGACTCTTTCTACAGCCAAGAAACACTTTTTGTAAAAAACAGCCCAGCAGCAAGGTTAGTGATAGATAGATCACTTGCACTCATATGCTAAACAGCTTATCTGGAGGACAACTTCAAAGTTCCGCAGTTCAATAGATCGAATAATTTATGGGAATTTTTTTGTTTATTCGTATTTTTCTTCCAGTAGAGGAATAAATGCTAGTGGACTATATGTGCTGTTTTTACCTTGAGTGCCAATGGGTGCAACTTCGACAACATTCCAGACTACCTATAACCGAATATATATTTGTTAAAGTTGAAGTTATGCTGAAGTTGGTATTTTTGCAGCTATGTGCTATCGAAAAATAGACTAAGGCCTAACGAGAGAGTGTATTAATATTCACGATGGCCTCCGTTTGGGGATGCGCTTTCTGACGTAAATCATTGAATTGGCAGGGAAAGTTGGGAAAGGTTGTTTGTCTTAATCTTTAAATACTAATATTGTTAGCGTGGAATGGGTTGCTGTAGAAGTTCAGCTCTTTACTCCATAAGCAATTAATTTTTTAAGACGTTATCGAACATTTATTCAATACTGTCAGCAAACAAGAGTTGACAAAATCTTATTATCAAAGTGAAAAACCAACGTGAAATCAACCGAGTTCAAGCTTTCTTCCTCCTGGCTGATATACTGTACAATGCCCTAAATTTTGGATATGCATCTTGCATTCTTAGAAGATCTATATGGACTTTTTGTTTGTTTTGAAGGAACAAAGATGATTTCCGGGAAACTGTTTCCAAAGCACTTGAGATTTCAATATGGCGCGTGGCTGATGTGAAGTTCAAAGTAGGAAAAGACGATGATGGATGTCTGATGTACAGTTTTCTGTTAATTGGTAAGATGTTTCGTAGAAATCTCATCCATCAGCCACCGTTGATGGTGTAGGTTACGAGAATGCTGGAGATTTTTTTTTTGAGGAGCAGCTTTTGTATTTTTTTGATCTTGTTTTTTTCTCTAATAAAATAAGTTGAACTTTTTTAGATGATTCCAAGTCCAATTTGCACAAAGCCTTCTCGGATCTTGTGGATGACCAACGTGACAAATTGAAGGATTTTGCCCCTGGATGTGGTAAACAATTTTCTCTACTTTTCTTGCCACCTTGATAAACTACAATAGTTTTTCTAACGTTTCGGTGTTTTTCCCTTTCTTTCCATTGCTTCTTCTTACCCTTCCTTCCCCGTACTTCCCCTCCTCTCCTTTGTTTCTTTCCTATCCTTCCTGCCTTTCCTTTTCTTCTTTTTCCTCTTATTTCCATGCCTTTTCCTTTCCATTCGTCTCCTTTTCCCTTCTCTACTCCTCCTTTTCCCTTCTTTACTCCTCCTTTTCCCTTCCCTTCCCCTCCTTTTCCCTTCCCTTCTCCTCCTTTTCCCTTCCCTTCCCCTCCTTTTCCCTTCCCTTCCCCTCCTTTTCCCTTCCCTTCCCCTCCTTTTCCCTTCCCTTCCCCTCCTTTTCCCTTCCCTTCCCCTCCTTTTCCCTTCCCTTCCCCTCCTTTTCCCTTCCCTTCCCCTCCTTTTCCCTTCCCTTCCCCTCCTTTTCCCTTCTTTTCCCCTCCTTTTCCCTTCCCTTCCCCTCCTTTTCCCTTCTTTTCCCCTCCTTTTCCCTTCCCTTCTCCTCCTTTTCTCCTCCCTTCTCCTCCTTTACCCTTTCCTCTCCCTCCTTCTCCTTCCCTTTCCCACTTTTTCCCTTCCCTTCCCTCTTTTTCCCTTCTTTCCTCCTCCTTTTCTCGTCATTCCTCCTTCATTTCCTTTCCCTTTCCCTTCCTTTCTCCTCCATCCCATCTTCCCAAACTCTTTCCGGAGCCTTGAATGTTTCTGATTCCACTGTCAGGTTTGGTCTCATACCCAGGCCACTTTTTTGACCTTGGATTTCTTTTATCTTGTGTAATGCTGCAGGAGATACCTCAACCAAATGGAAAATAAGTGAAGGAAAAGCTGGTGAGATTTTGGGCGTGACTTTCGGACTTCTTGCTTTGATTGTACTTGTTCTTTGCATGATTCTCTGGTTAAGAAAAAAGAAACAGACATTAGATCAAGAGTAAGTCTAATTCAATGTTTTAACTGTTGACTGTCCTATAGTAAAGCTTAAATAAGGAAACTGTATCTTATTTAGGTATTTTAAGGGTCGGTATTGCCCAGTATTTTCTTTAACTGAACGCATTCGGGTCCGGCTTTTGTGCGTTTATTCGGTGTCATATCGTCTTGCAAGGTTATGGAAGCTGGATTTAAACACACTCCAGGAACTCCATGTTAACTGAGTGAGCAATTCAACGAGCAAGACAGCAAACCGATGGGCCAGCCATCCATCCAGCCGGCGTGTGTGTGTCTGTTCGTGCGTCCGTGTGTCAAAGCTTGCTCCAGTGTGTGCGTCTGAGCATTTTCGCGTGCGTCCGTGCGTTTTTCAGTGTATTCATAAGGTCGCCAGTCAAACAATCTTTGTGTTAGTAATTATTTCAGTTTGCTCCTCAGTGCGTTCATCAACACATCATGGCGTTGATCAGTTCGTCACTGCATTCGTTGGTACTTTCATGCGATAGTCTGTTCATCAATTCACTCGTGAGTCCATGCATCTTGTGGTTACTTCGTCTGGACCCTCGTCTGTGCACCAGTGTGATTGTCAGTGCGTCCAGCTCGTTCGTTAGTTTGTTAATCACACAGTTCGGAAGGAAAGTAGGGAAGGAGGAAGGGTGCGAGGGAGGGATGGAAGATTAAAGTGAGGGAGGGAGGTAAGAAGAGAGGGAGGGAGGGAAGAAGAGAGGGAGGGAGGGAGGAGAGGAGGGAGGGAGAGAAGGAATAAGGGAGAGAGGGAAGTTGCGAGGATGGATTGAGGAAGAAAGGGAGGGAGTGAAAGAGGCGAGCAGGCAGGGAGGCTGGGAGACACGGAGGAATAGAAACAGGGATGAAAAGACAGGGAGGAAGGGAAAGAAGAATGGAAAGAGAGAGGGAGAGAGAGCGAAGTGACCGAAAGGAAGTAGAAGTGTTTTGAGAGTAGAGCATTCTCCTTTTTCAGGTCTAAACTTGTGGTTGAAGTAGATGGAAACACAGTGGCAAACCAAGGATTTTCAGGAGAAAGGTACGTTGTGTTAGTAAATTGTATGGGACGTGGCCCAGGTTTCTTTTTTTCAGCAACAAGGTAAAGTTCAGTGAGTGCGGAAGGTACAATTAACTGACCGTGGTAACAAATATTTTCATATTCCATTGGGATCTTTATATTTATGATCACAGGGAACTAACGGAAGTCAAAGATGAAATAGATTTGAGTGGGCAAAGTAATAAGTTAGTGATACAGTAGTTGTACGTCTGTAAATTATTTTACTGGACCCCTAAGGAAAACAGTTTAGTTACAGATGATACGGTTATCCAGTGTCAGCAAAACTAGTTCAGGGTAACATGAAGAGAACATTTCATGAATTGACCTACACTCCTAAAGTCAACTGGAAAAATTGACTAGAGCGGGATTCGAACTCGCTCACGTCAATTTTTCTAGCTGACTTTAACAGTGTGGGTCAATTTATGAAATTTTCTCTTCCTAGTTATTTAATTACACAGCAAAATTTACATAGTTGCCATTCTACCAGCAGTTTGGTTTTAGTTTCGTGAATGGACTGTGAAAGGAATTTGTAAATATCTCTTTAGTTCGTAAATAAACAGAAAAAAGAGGAGGGAGATGAAACATCCCTTTCACCGTACATACTTCACTAACGTATATCATACCAACGTCACAGACCTATGTTATATTTTAAGTCAGTCATGTGCAGGTGCTCTCTTGCGTATAGCTTTAGCGTCACCGACTGGCAATTTAACATTCTTTAAAACGGAGTTACTGCTTCTCTAATTAAGAAGCGAATCTGTTTTATTTTTGGCGAAAAACCTGTTTTATGAATACCTGTGTCTCCGGATTTTCATCTGATTTCTTCGTCGTGAACAAAACTCCAGGACTAACATACTCAATCAAATCAGGGTTTCTGAGAGGGTGAGCCAGAGACGTGTTTGCACGCCTCATTCAACCATTCATGGTTGGCAAAGTGGCAATTGAATTTGGGATACTGGTCGATGGATCACATGATGGTCAGTGGGAGAAAGACCTCATTGACATCATCAGACTGACGATGATTTTGTAATAGAATCGAAATATCACAAACTCATTTCTCGTCTTGCTTCAATCCATATCTTGGATTTCTCAAGATGCTGATCTTCGGATTATGTTTTGTTTTATATTTTTGCACCAAAAGTTCCTTATAAATGAACAAGTGGCGCTTTATGCCTAAAGTCTTTTACGTTACATCCCCGCGTTCACCAAAAAATTCCTTTTTTCACCCAAAAAATTCTTCTTTCACGCGTTAATTGAAACCTAAAGTACAGTTCTCAGACTTATATCCCAATGTGCTCCCTCAAAAATATAGTGGGGCTTTTATCAGTGGATGATGTACCAAACTTTAAAAATCATTTTCAACAAATCACGTAAATAGAAGGCAAGCGAAAATCTCTAGCGCAAAAAAGAGGGAACTATGTCCTGTTTATGGTTTGTCGTCCTTGCTAACGACTGGACTTTTTGGCGAATTCGGAAGATTCCTTTGATAAGTGTTGAGTTGACGTTGACCGTAAGTGGCTGATAATAATCCCTATAACGATCACAAGCGTTTTTTGCTAACTGACCTCTTGTTCTCGTATATGCGTTAACTGATTTCTGTCTGTTTCATCGACGTGCTCCAACCCACATTCAGATGGAATGCGGTAAAACCTAGGATCAAAGGAGGATTATTTTCCCAAGAAGGGCCAAGTCCGTTTTTCAAGCAAGATCAGGTTTTTCAGCAAGCTTAGCTTTACTGAGATTTATCTGTCCTCACCAGTCTAGAAGTGGTCACTTGAACTGTACACACTGTGGACTTAGGATTGTTTTGAATATCTGTTACCCAGTGGGCTAATCAACATGCCGTGTTTTCACGAAATCAACAATCCTTTTTGCCATTTTGAGTTGTCTACCTTGGGATCATTTGTTAAATCAAAGCCAGCCGTTGTGGTGCAGCGGTCACCACAATGAGACCCAAGTCCTGTCCCTGACGGAACTACTTGTGAAAGTCTTTAAATAGCTGAGGAAAGTGCTGCCTTTGTGTCAACATCATCACATGCATGACAATCCGCCCACAGAAGAGAGAGCAAGCCGAATATGTTAGAAAAACAATAGAACCACCTGTTCTAAAAAAGCAGCCCATGTATGTACCAGATAATCCTTTCCACACTAGATCATTTATGTTATAATCTGTTGTGAAAGTTGGACCGATTACCAATTATTCCTTTTCAATTACTGGATTATTTTACAAGTAATGCCTTTCAATATTATGTAAACAGTGGGATCAATACGACCCTCAGAAAACTGGCGTCTTTATGCACAAAGGTTAATGTTGCCACGTGTCGGCACAGTCCAAAGTTGTCACTTTAAGTCATCATATATTATACCAGCTCATGGTCGAAGCTTTAAGTGCCAGCTTCCGAAAGGTCAAAAGTTCAATTCCTGCAGAGATTTATTTTTAAAAGCCTTCAGCAACCTTCTACCTTTGATACAGAAAACCTTTAAAGGTATTACTCTGCCACGGACACTGATGAAGAGCCATAGCTCAAAACGTCTCTACCTTGCTCTCTCGTTTTTTCGCAAAGTAAGACTTTGAAACGTTTTCCACTTGCATTCAGAAGTGCCTGTCCGGCACTTCAATTTTTGATCATCTACCTCTGAGTCTGTTCCTGTTGTCTTCCATTAATCGAGCGCGTGACGATTTGAATTATTTGCACAACAACTCCCTACCTTGGGATGACTCGTTAAGTCATCTATTCTGAAAAAATGGTTTATGTTTATATTTATAATACTCCTTAAGAATTCGCAAAGAAAAAAACAAGAGAAATGACAGCCTGATTATTAGTTATAAATCCGTGTCTCAATCGTCCTTATTTAAATAAACTTTTCTTTCAATTTTCTTGACCCAGATTGCATGTAACAGCACAATAGTCGCTTGTCATAGACATTTACATCCTTTTGTATGACGAATAGTATAAAATTTTCGCACGCGAACTGTATTGGATTTACTGCGGCTAGCCTTACACATCCTATGAACAAAGGTTAATGTTGTCGTGTGTCAGTATAACTCAAGTTATAAAAATACATGTCATCATGCGCCATCTCATGATCGGTTAAGTCTTCGTTGATCTAATGAAGTACTGTGCCAGCTTTCTAGAGGTCGTGAGTTCAAATTCCGCGAACATTTGGTTTCCAGCATGACAGCATCTAGAATGAGCCTTCTGTCTTGATGGATCTTCTCGTGTTCTTTGATAAAACTTATCAAGTATTAATAACGTGTTTGGTTGTCTGTTTTTGACGTCTGCATGTTACGAAGTCTTCTGCCTCTTTCATTTTAGTTTTTTGTTCTTTCCAATAGGTTTGGTTCACCATTGGCAACGGATTTGTGAAGTGTTTCTCATTTATTACAAACATATAGTTAAATACCTTTATTTTATACAACATATAATTATATCCAGAACCAGCCGACAACTTTAGCAAATATAGGAAGAAACAAACTCCGAACAATAATGCCCTCTTGATAACTCAAGATATGAGTTAAAATCAAGAGAATTGCAATGAAACTGATATTTCGTCTTTATTTCAAAGACATCATCAGACATATCATAGTTTCATTGCAATTCTCT
Organism: Heliopora coerulea; assembly: GCA_030142905.1. Taxonomy (NCBI): domain Eukaryota; kingdom Metazoa; phylum Cnidaria; class Anthozoa; order Scleralcyonacea; family Helioporidae; genus Heliopora; species Heliopora coerulea. The sequence continues at coordinate 1,505,122 of JASJOG010000035.1, read as the reverse complement.
TGATTTTAACTCATATCTTGAGTTATCAAGATGGCATTATTGTTTGGAGTTTTTTTCTTCCTATATAATTATATATTGCATCAAAATCTCCGAGATTATGTCAAATTACATACATAACTTTCGACTTAGTGCTCCAGGAATCCAATGAAAAAAATTTTCTTTCTTCAACCTGGTTCTATTTTTAGGAAGGTTAATGTGTTAGAAAAGCCTTAGAAACTTTAAACATTAAGAAATCCAACTTTATAAATGTAAGCTTAAATGAATAAACAGATAAATTAAATAAATGATTTGGATTGAAGGTTAGCAGAGATGTACTGTCTTTTCCATTGGAGAAACTTAGTGGAAAACGTTGAATCAAAGAAATCGATATCATTTTTTGCAGTTTGGATTGCTTACTAAACGATCTTTTGCCACGGGATTATTTTATACTATCTGTTTTTAAGGCGGTTTTAAACCATCTCATGAGACGTTGTGTAGATATTGAATGATTTTGTTTCACACCAGATCATATAATATTGTATAATCTGCTCTCAAAGTGGAATTGCATACCAAGTAATCCTTTACAATTCTAAGATTTTTTTTCGGTAAAACTCTTTCAGTATTGTATAAACAAGCAGTGATCATGCATAATGGCATGCTTGCCTCTTATACTTATTTTAAACTCTCGAAATATCGTTTGAAAAGATGAGTCTCGAAATGCCACCGGTATTGTTTGGGTTAGTTCATGTCCACATGGTTCGAAATAATTATAGCTTTCGGAAAGCGATTGAGTTTATGTTCAGAGATTAATGTTGTCGCGTGTCGGTAATAGCCAAGTTATTAATGCATGTCATCACGCACCATCTTAATCACCATGCCATCGGCAAAGACCTTGTGGCTCAATTTGTGGAGAACCATGCCAACTTCCCAGAGGTCGTGAGTTCAAATCTCAAAGATTTGGTTTTCAGCAGCTCCACGTAGCCTTCGACAAATCTGTTATCGTTCCTTTGCGAAGGTTGTAAAGGAACTCAGTTGCTCGTCTGTTTTTCTGAGCAAAGTTCTTGAACGTCTGTTTTTAAGTCCTCCTTATGTCCACTTTTATGGAATTTATATGTTAGATATATGAGAGCTTGGAAATATCTTGAGATGATAGATGAACAATCACCTATCATCTCAACTTTTATTTTAGTGGTCTGTTTTTGGTCAGTCTGTTTATCGCCTGCTCTTCATTTTTTTTTACAAACATACAAGTAAAGATCTCTTGCTCGCACATGAAAAATACTCTTAAAAAAGACAATTTACACACGTCATTCGATCAGTTGAAAGTCGAAACTTTGAAATCGTCCTCCAGGCACTTGAGGGGTTAGTTGTTCAATGTTCGGATTGCTTAATTATTTGGCGGATAAGTCCAGGCAAGTGAACAGCGATATTCATACTTTGAAAAAAAAAACAAACTTAAATTGTATCCGTCAAATAGCGAGTTATCCACGGGGTAGAATTTAGGATAAAATAGAGCTTGCCACTGTTCTTCAGAAGGTTCTGGGTTGTACACATTTGTAACCTTCGTCCTCCATCTCAAATGTCGGTCGCTCAATGGTCAGAGTAGTCTCAGCGAGCATTAGAAGGTTAAAGATTGTACACAATTGTAACCTTATCTCGCCACCTGGAGCTCAATATTTCCATGTTAGAGCGTTTTACTGGCGATGAAAAGTTTGCGCGTTCGATCCCCGTCTGGGGCTCAAAAGACGTTTCCTGGGAATGTGTGATTGACAAGCGATCTTGTATCAACTGTCGCAACGGCTAACTTATACAATATCAACGCATAACTTTTTCTCTTCATGTTACCCTGAGAATGATTCTATAATGTAATCGAAACACTGCACGTCGTCACGGATATGCTTAAGTTGCCACGAGGATCTCTGGTGCGCTTGCGATGGATAAAACGAGCGTACTGTTTCCAGTTTACTCGGTAACTTAACTGTTAGAGCGACATTGATAAAAAAAGGAGAGTGCTGCTGCATGCGTAGACAGCGATGAACGACGAGTTTCATAGAAACTGCTGAAGCTTCAGAGAGCAAGGAGATATTGTTAGAGCGGTAGTCCGGCAACCCGAAGATACGAATTCGGATCCTGCTCTAATCAACCCAATTTTTCGAGTTGAGGATGGTATTCAGGTTAACCCTTTACCGGCAGTAGCTCTCCCTTTTCATGAGTAAAGTCGTCTGGCGTTAGCCTGAGTAAAATAGCAGAAGTCTTGTCCAGCCAGAAAAGAGTTAATCATGAAATTTTCTGTTCATTTTACTCTGAGGGGGGCTATTTATACTCGCGATTTTGTACCTTGCAATTGACATCTTTGTGTGTGTATTAAACTGACGAGAGCATCGAGGACAAACTGCAGCGAATCATTAGCGGATGTATTACTGCATAGACTGTCATGGGTTTATTGCATACACTAGGATGACAATCGTAATGTGGAAAGTCGCATTTGTTAACGGATCTTGAGGATGAAACGAAAGCGCCGCACAATATTAAGTAATTGACACTAAAATACGACTCGGCTCCCGATTGTAAAATTTTATGTATTCCGTTACGAGTCTTTTCAGTTCGTAAGATTCTTTCGCCCACATAATGACATAGCTCGCCGTATTTTTGATATCTTCAATGTTCTAGGAGCGACGTTCCCGACTCAGCACGACCGAATGGACAGGAGTGGAGAACCACAACCAAGTTGTAAGAGAGACAATTCACCGTAGACACTTCACCAGGCATCGAGGTAAGCGCTTCCATTATCATCGATCAACCTGGACAAATCAATGTATATTTTCCACTTGTGATTATGCTGTATGATCATTTTAATAATCGCTGAATCTTAATACACTTAGAGCACATTCTTTGGTTTTGCATGCAAGGACTTTAAATTGTTTTTTATTGTAATCCGAACTTACGTGTTTGGAATCCCAGTGCTCTTGGTTTTTAAGCGGAATTCCGGAACAAATCATTAAGCAAGGATTCTAGAACGCCAGTAATGAATATTTTGTAGATATCGTGGATCACTATTTTTATGTTTTTTAAAGATGGCTTTGTAGTTTAATTTCTTTTGCTTTCGACTTTAAGTAGAAGGTTGTAAAAAGAGTAGAGAGATTGCAGACATTACTGTTGTATACTCTATAATGTAATAATCAACAATGCACAGAGCAAAAACCAATGGTCTTAGTTTAAGAGAAAAAAACTACTTGTTTCAAGAACTTCCTTGAAGCAAATATTCCTTTTCTTGGGAAGTACTGTGAGAATATTTTTATCACTAAGAAAATCAAGAAAAGTTTTCGGAAGATGATTAGTCTTACGACATGAAAATCATGTTCTGTTATTAGTAATTTGTGGTCAACAAAAATCTCTCGCGTCACTTATTGAGCTCATCAATAAGGGCCAACCTCTTTCCTCAGTAACAAAACGAATTTTTTTGTGACAGCACACCATCACTTGGCAATCACGGTTGCCTTGACTTGTTCTCGGAAGCGGTCCACTCGCCACAAGAGCGAACCAGCACATAATTGTTGACATCAATGTCAACATCAGTAGACGTAGCTCTGCCGTTATTTGCCGAAATATTCACCGGTCATCAGACGTTCACGAGTTCGATGTCAGCCTTTGAAGATCGGGAAGTTTAACCTCGTAGTGAATGTTGAATGTCGTCGTCCGATCTTCGAATTTCGAATTTAATCTAAAATAAATAGATTAAGCTCTACAGCTTTGGTTTACAAGAGAGCGGTGTCACTTTTGTAGTATCTTAAAAGCGGCTGGTGTAAGCGAGATGGTTGTCCCCCGGAGATGAATGATCCCCGGAAATGAATGATCCCCGGAAATGAATAACTTGTGATTTAATCCTAGTCAGTAATCTTTAAGGATGAATGTCCCCTGGTGGAAGTTCCTGGCGTGTAACACCCCCTAATGTTTGAAGATCTTAGTTTTATCGGGCAGTTTGTCCGACAGTGCAATAACTTTGCCATACATTTTGTTCGACAATGCACAAATGTAGAACTTGGGGCCAATATCTGGGAAACGGCCTTTGCATTTATTTATTTATTTATTTATTTAATAATATTTTGACATGGTAGCCCATCAACCATCCTAGCTAATCCTAATGATAAAAATTTAAAATGAAAAGGATGCTTTTCATTGGGCGGTGTTAAATAAAAGCAATATAGAAAATGTGCCTGAATAAACTAATTTACTACTTCATTAAGGTATAGGTGTGCATTCGATAAGAATATATCTCTAGTTTACACATTTATATAAGGTATAAATAGTTCTAAATTTGTTGAAATCAACAAAAAATATTAAAAATAGTTGAAAATATGTCGTTAATGTATTACACGTGACATGTAATTGGTTTGTGATTGTAAGGATTGTTTAGTCCAGAGTTTGGCACTTGACCAGAACACTACAATCGATTTGCTGGATCGTGGGTTCTAGAGTTGCATTTTTTGCAACTGGCTCCTGTTGAGTCGTAAAATGTCCAATTCTGACACTTGAAAATTCCTTTAAACTAACTTTACCAGGCAGTTTATCCGACAATATGCTAACTTCCGTGGGCAGTTTGTCCTACAGAATTTCTGAGAAGCAAATCCTCAGGGAAACTATGCTAAATTTAAGCCGGAGTATTAAAATTATTACGATAATGGAATATTCAACTTTGATAACACGCATAAAATGCCGTAAGAGTCTAATAGTATCGGTTATTTCGCATTCAAAATGCGCTTTCCATCTCTAAATAGCGACTAAGATGTACAAGCCTCACTCATTCATTGGAGAGGGACAAAATCGGGGAGGGGGAGCAAAAGGTTTCTCCCGAAGGCAAATAACCCCATGTTCCCCTTTCGCTCCCCCCTGGCCTTTCTAACCGTCCCATTGAACACTTCGTCCTTGAGACATTAATATTTTTTTGACATGTAGATAACAACCTGGCATGTCACACTGTGTGATGAGTTACGGAGAAATCGTGTATAACTTTGAGATTATGCAATGAGATCACTCGAAACTTTTTTCGTGTCATGGGACCAATGTACCAGCATATAGAATTTCAAGTGACATTGTTCAGTGACTTCAACATCATCCTCAACTTTGCAACACGTTATTGACGATAAGCCAAGTGACGTGTACAGCGTGTTATTTAGATCCAACAGATCTTGATATCTCAAAAACGATGTAAGCTATAGAGAAACCGTCAAGGCAAATTATAATTTAAAAATTCCTGTAAAATAAGGGGGTTTGTTCGTGGTGGAGTTTCTTCTCCACTCTATATGCACTTCAACCGAGGTATTTAGAGAGTGATTACGTACGCCAGACTGGTTTAGTTAGTCAGGTTGATTTCTTGGATCAAACCCTTACGATGGCTGTAAAATTCGCTCAAAATGAAACTGAAAATCAGAATTAGTTGAGCTTGGGTTTTAGAATAGTCCCAGAGGTAAATAAAATGATCTTTTTTATGGCCATGGAAAGATTTTCGTGACTTGAATCTCTCCAGGTTATATAATCGACCCTTAGATCCACTGTTGAGCCTTTCAAGCCTTTCAAACACCGTCAAGGATAATTAATTTGAACACTTAGATCCCGTGGGAATCTTTTACCATTCTATTGAAACACTCTGACTGAATTTCGCAGCTTGTTAAGCCCTGGCCAAACAAATGCAACATCGCAATTCAACGTCGTTCGTCACTGTTGAATGCAACATGTTGAACTCGTTTGGCCACCATGTTGCATCAAGTTGTATGATGTTGAACGAAGTTTGACTTCCATCAAACAATTGATGCGACATCTTTCAACATTTTTGCACTCGCGCGCACCTCGCGAGTCATCTCTCAGGCAAGAGCAAGCGGTATTTGGGCCTAAAATTTTGCATCATTTTCCTCCTAGATCTTTGATCTCCACAGTTCGCGTCCGCACTGTGCAACATGTTGCATTCGTTTGGCCATGCATCCAACACCATCCAATAAAGTTAAATTCAACAATGTTGAGTGATGTTGCATTCATTTGGCCAGGGCTTTACGCCTATTACACTTCGGTGACATTGCAAAGACGTGGATGCATTTAAGAGAATGGTTATTGAACTACTGTTCAGACTTCTGATTTCAACTGGGTTTATGTGCGTTGGCTTCAATTTTGCTTTTATCTACGACGAATACACCGCTGGAATCGAACTTTCCTGGCTTGTGATGAAGCGCAGACACAAACTACTAATATGCATGCCAAATTGATCGAAACAAATAGCTCATTTTCTAAATAAACATCCCGCACTTTAGACATTACCCAGTCCATAAAGACCCAATCCCTTCGTTCCTTATATAAATAAAGCTCAGGAGCAACAACAGAAAACAATGAGAAAACTCGGCTTTTTCATTGCATTATAACAAGTTCAGGGGTTTTTTTAAAATTTTGGGAAACCTGTTCTGAGACAGACAAGAATCCCTCCGTTACCCTTACGTCAAATATTTAAAGTATTATTTGCTTATGAATAATTTATTAAATCATTTAATGAACCTGTGAAGTTGTCACCCGATTATATTGCACTGGTTTTAAGTTTCTCCCAATAAAACGCAAATAATCGAAGTCAAAATTCTTACATAGTGATCGCCCTCAATTCGTTTTCAAAGAAATGAAGTGAAAATGACCTATAATTTTACAACTTGCTCTTTTAATACCATGAAGTCTGGAAGACCCAGACGTTTTAATCGTCTTAACTCGTTTTGGTCCGTATCCGACTTTTTGATTTTACTTCAGCTAACGTCAGATATTTTTACTCTGGCTGAGGCCAGACAAGTTTACTAGTCAAGGGAAGATGTCTCAGACTGGAAAGGATTAATCTTCTTTATCTACTCCACCTCTATCTTCTCCTCCATTTCTTACTGCTTTTCCTTCATTCCTATTCTTCTTCATCTTTTTTATCTTCTCTATCTCCTCTTTCTCCTTGACCTTCTTCCAGTCACTTTCTGCTCCTTCATCTTCATTTTTACTTTTACATTCATCTTCACTTTCACGTTCCGTCTTGATCCTCATCTTCACCTTTATCTTCACTTTCATCTTCATCTTTACCTTCATCTTCACCCTACATTTTTATCTTCATCTTCACCCTCATTTTTATTTTCATCTTCGTCTTTATCTCCATCTTCATCATCATCTTCATCTTCCTTTTCACTCTCACTTTCATCTTTAACACCTTTGTTTCTTCTTCTTGACATTTTGTAGTTGTTGTTGTACTTGTTGTAACTGTTACTGCTGTTGTTGTTGATAATGTTGTTGTCGTCCTCCTCTTATTTTTCTTTCTTCTTCTAATGCTATGCGTTTCTCATGCTAAACGTCACTGGAGCTGACAACCCTATCGTCTGCCTAACTCATTAGCTTGAGCCAAAAATTATCCTCGGGGCTCATAAAGTAGATATCTCAAGCCGCCTGACACTTGCATGATGTACAAGGTGTATCGGACTGTTAAAACCAACGATATGTTAAGCCTGATGGTACAAAAAGCTGTACCAGGCTGCTGTATTTTTGCATGTCTTAAACTAGAAAATATTCGCCAGGAACTTGGCGACTATATAGAAACAAGGTATAAACGATTGTCTCTGGGGAGGTCCAGTCTCATTCGCCCGCCCCTTAGCTTCAAGAGCATTCTACGAAACTCTGTCCCAGACTCGCAATTCCATAAAATCTTTCGATCAAGAAAAAGGTTAGTAAGTTTTGCCGCAGTAGGAAACTTCAAGACTGTTGAGGTTAATTTATTTCCTGGCACAATTTTGTTCTTCGTACGTAAGACATTCCATGTTTACCTGCCAGAAGCTTAGCCAAGGAATTAGGGATGATCCCAAATCATCTTCCAGTGCGCGCACTTCGCTTATCTATTAGAAAAACAATCGGGCGAAATTTTAAATTGTTACGCTGTTGATGAATATTAAGGGAATGAAACGATTTATTGGTGTATCTTAAGTCTGTTGAAAAATAAGCTAACAAAAGTGCTGTAATGCCAGGAGACAGTGAGTCTCGCTTTCAGTAATGTTCTGTGTTCATGAGTGCAAATTGGGTGTCTTGTGCCTCTGAAAACAAAACCAAACGAGGCATTGGTATTATGTCCATTGGCTTCCATCATCTATGGAGAGGTCGATAGAGCGTTAGGAGTAGTGTTGACGCTGTGTCGCGTGAATTTGAGGGGTCGCTGATTGAGGGTATCGAAAGTCTATCATTCAACATCACAGACTGGAAGATGTGCACTTCAGTCTCACTACATTTATAAGTTGGTGTCTGTCGTGTGGTCTATGTAGGTTACTTATAAACGAAGTTTTGATTGCCATTCTCAGGCTTTTCCAACGCTGAAGGAACTTTTAAACGATAAATTAGTGCGGCAAACAAAACCATTCATCAGCGAATATACGCCATAGGGATGGATGTTCCCTACGTAATCGTGTTATCGTGAGCCTTTTCACAGCTGTTTTTTGGCTCTGGCTGTAAGCCAAGGCTACCAATCCAAAAATCCACAAAGATCTCACTAATCTAACGGAGAAATACTTATTAGATTAACACCAGATGATATGACTGAGGTGTGTCTTTGGAGAATCATTGTTAGAGGCTGTTTATGTAACCTTCGCCATGTATAATGCTAGGCGAATACAAGATAAATAAAAATATAATCAAATTGGTGATGCGTAGTATACTTTTGCCGCTTGCTATTATCATAGGAGCTATTCTTTTTGTACGAAGGAAAAGGTTGCTTTCTAGTTTCATTGAAGCTCGTCCAAATCACGTATTGATCTTGAACAGGAGGTTTATAAAATAGCGCCCTGTATGTTTCGTGTTAAAATCCGATGGCTGGATTGTTCTAATCACGGTTTCCTGCTGTGCAAAGTTAACAGTTTTGAAGAAAATAGTTACGTGCGGCTAAAGTTCTAAATCACATCGAAATCGTGAACATATTTCTCCATTTAGGAGTCGCTCATTTCTTAGAACTTTTCACAAATCTGCAAAGTCTTTTGCACAACTGCGGAAAGGATTCATGTGGGGTACAACTCCATCATAATATATAAGCAGCTATCCGGATTCCCGAAGCTATGTGTCCGTTTTTCGTTGCTGTGAACTGCGATTAACTAGGATGATAGGACCGGATTGCGGAGACGCTCGTGCTGCGTCTCACGAACTAAACTTGCCTGCGCAACTTGGTATGTGAAGAATTTAGTTAATACGCAATAAGTCCAATGACGACGGACGAGAGGTGCAGACTGCACGACTAGCACTTATGGACTTAATTGATTTCTTGAGTCCGTCACCTGACGTTTATCAGCGGGGAATGTCCTTTGTGTACACAGCATGGCGATGAATGTGCCAAAATTAAAAACCGCACGCGTCATGACTTGAACGCGGGGGAGAGGACATTGTTATGCATATAGTGGAATACCGTTCTCACGATATTTATAATCTTTTTGACGGGTAAATGGAAATCGTGACATTCCTCAAGAAATGGTGTTATTAGGGAAATATCACTTTTGATTGAAACCGACTGTAAATTAGTGCTGTTGAAATATTTCGAAGTAACGCTGCAGTCTAAATCTGTAAATCACGTATTATGTAACTTCCAGAATCGCGGCGGGCCATTTTCTGCATGTCTTGATGTTCTTAACGAGATCAGTGATCGAATGCGCACAGTTGCTACAGAATGTTATTGCACGACTATTAATAATCTGAAATCTCGAAATCGATTAAAAATTGAAAATATTCTAACGTCTGGTTGGTCTGTCAGCCTGTTGGTCTGTCAGGTTCATCGGAGCAACCATGAGGTAACTCAGGATGACTTTAGTGCACTAAAAACTCTTGACAGCCGAACAGTATTTACGCCAAGAATGTGAGGTGTATTTGTCCTATTTTAGGATATTCCTTAGGGTAATGTACAAGGTGAAACCCAACACTCAAGTGTTCGACCTTGACACCTGAAAACCTAGTGAAATATTAAATAACCACATTCCACGAACTAGTGGTCTTTCAGTACTCTTTCGAATCTTTGAAAAAAGTGACGTCTAAATGGATAATGGTCAACAAACAGCCGCGTGTATAAAACAAACATAACCGCAACTGACATCAGACAATCTAATAAGTTCTGTACTTTCAAAGAAACTGTTCTAAATCTTTCCAGAACAAGACGTACTCCAGTGAAACGGGGCCTTCTGAGAATGTATGGGACCTTGAAAACGAGAAATGCGCAAGAGATCCCGTCTTTTAAAATTGATTGGTCGGTGGTGAAGCGTGCTGCAGCGTATAGAAGTGAGGGAAAACGTTGCAATTTGTTTCTCAGGAAACAGCTTCAAATCATGAAAGCCGATACAAAAGATATAAAAGATGGATCGCCAAATATTGCCTGATGGCCGCTTTTGCATGAAACGCAGAGTAGCAAATAACATTTTGTTAATTCCAGTACTGCCAGCGTATGTATGTACATATACACTCCTAACTCACTTCAAGTTTAAAGAAATTTATAAAACAAGTCACCTGTTTCATAAATATCTGTAAATGATTTAATATATATATATGTATATATATATATATATATATATATATATATATATATATATGTATGTGTGTGTGTGTGTGTTTGTGTGTGTTGGTGTGTGTGTGTGTACGTGTGTGTCGATAGCTCGAGAAAGCTGCTTTTTCCTATTATGTCCGTCCATCAATGTTTCACGAAAGAGCATGATACGTTTCCACATCCACTTGATCATCGTTTCAATTGCTCCTGATCCGAAGCGAAGACCTTGTCACACCTTGCGTACACCGTTGCGCACTATTTTTGACTGAAAGGTGGGCTGGTTTGGGGTGGGGGGCGTTTGGAGGACAAGTCATCGCAATCACCAGAGATTTCATCACAGGTCAGAAGTAATAGTTATGCACTGTTGCGATGTTTCCGGAGGTGTCTCTTTGCATTTCCAAACTCGACTGGTCTTTAGACTCCAATTAAATCTGTCTGCCAGGCTACCATCACAGCTTTGATTCTTTAAATTGGTGTGTGTCCTTCAATACAAACACTTGCATCCAATGATTTTTCACAAGTCAACATGCAGGATGAAGTGTTACGTTTCCGCATCCATTTGATCGTAGTCTTCAATCGCCCCGGATGCGAACAGACTGAACGTTGGCCTTGTCACACCATGTGTACATCGTTGCACACCATGAGTGTTTTGATCGAAAGGTGGGTTGGTTAGGGGCGGGGCCGCGTGTTGAAAACCGGACATCACTATAACCAAATCAATTATCAAAGACCCACAGTAACTGCGCATCTGAGAGTCATCTTCCCAGCAAAGTTGGTGCAAATGCGAAAGTCACGCAAGTTATTACATTTTTAAACAATGGCCTATCCACATTATGATGAATGGACAATATTCATGAATACACATGATTGTTTATTTTTTTGGCTTACTGAGAAGTGCTAGCGTCGTGGGGCAAACTTAACTGACAGCGCTCTTCTCTATTGCCAACTTAACAACGAACCCTTTTGAGTCTCAGTAGGCCATGGTAGTACTTTTACTAAAAAAAATCTTTATTAGTTGTTATTGCTTGTGAAGTCTAACAGGACTGCTGCGGCTCCTTCTTAGAAACGTACTAACTGCGTCGAGTGTCGGAACGTTAGGTCATGAACGGTAGTTTTCTTAGCTACGTTCAAAACTTTTCAAGCCAGAGTATTGTGTAACCATGTTTAATGAGTGCTCTGTTTGATTAAATGTGATGATATTGAATCTTTGATCACTATGTCATAGGTTCCATTTCACGATCCTTGTCAGTACACGCGCCAAATCGTTCAATCAAATCGTGATATAGACATACTTTTCAACAAGTAAAAATCAAAACTATACCACCATGAGTTGTTGACATTCGTGAAGGAACAAAGCTCGCCAAAAATATAATCGCTTTAGCAAGTTCACTAGGATCAAGTACTGTGAATTCATAAAGGAGATGTCATGTTTCGTCATCTATAGTCCATATCATTCGTAATTGATTATTATTGACAGCTTGTATGCTTTCGTAAACGCACGACGATGTATCATTAATACGTCTGTGCTAAAATAAAGCTTTAGCTGACAATCACCACTGGCTTAGTGTTTTAATCAAGTTCCGCGATCTGTCAAAATATTTGGACTTGGTTTCCCTTCAGTAGGTAACCCTGAATGCGTTAATTTTGGTCGTTCTCACATCGAAAACCATATCGAATTTTTCATCTCTGAGTAAATATGTGATAATGTTTAACGGTAACCATTTGTAGTACGAGGCTTGTGAACACTGAGGTTTAGTTGCCAACGTCCGGTGTTATCAAAGTGACATGTCCAGCGATGACAACGAAATACCGGTCTTATGGTTTTCAGAGATGAGTCTGTTGTCTTCGTATATTGAACTAGGTTCTTTTCATACTTAAGATTTCCACCTGGTTAATCATTGGTTACATTGGTTGCCGTGTATTCTCCGGAAAAAAGTCCATTAAGGCCATTCATTAGGAAAAATCCATTATGTCCCATCCATGACGATATATGGGCAAAGACATCGCGTAGTGTGATTGCTGTTGGTTTTAGCTGCCTAACAGACTGTCTAGAAGAAGGCTTTGAAATTCTTGGAAAAGGAAAATCCACGTCTGATATTATACTCAACTAATATACAAGCTGTCTGAAATTACTCGATAAAAATAGTTTTGGCTAGAAGTGAACGATTGTTTTTTCGTCCAGTTTCAATCTCCACAACGATATTGATACGAGATTGTCGTAATATTAACAGTCGATATCTGTTCAATCTTTCAAAGGCGGATGATAACTGGGATACTTTCTAACGTACAATGTCTGATTATATAATTCATTTAAGCGATATAGATTTAACGTGAGACTCGTATTTACTTGTTAAGGTTTCTGAACCCAAAGGTTTCCATTCAATATGATTGATCACACAGACCTATGCTGAAATTTACTTGAGGTAGCCTTATTCATTCACCGCATCAAGTGAAGTGGATTCAGTCTGTAGAGCCTCAGTCGTTATCAAAGAATTTTTTTGGAACTGCGTCTAAAACGATTGAATTTTTTTTAGTCGTACAGTCATTATTAAATACTTTTTAAATTAAAACAAAATGAATGTGCAAAGGCTCCGACGGTACAACCAAACGAGGAAATGGCGTGCAGAAGTCCAAACTTGTTTTCTCACACCTGATTGGGCGTGCTTATTCGCGTCGGTATCTGAAAAACAACTGTCGTATCGTCATCTAGATTATCAAATATTTCGTTATAAAATCATATGGGACCTTATCGTTTAATTTGTTGACGTACGGTCTTGTTGTAAAGCAATAGAATGTTATTTTTTTATAACTATACTGATATTAAGGTGAGATAATTCTCGCATACCCGGTTATATAGTGAGAGAAAACTAGCAAGCTTTTTAATACTCTTCCTCTCTTAAATCCTCATTGACAGATATATTTGAACTGTAAATGCCTGTTTGTTCTTTAATTGCAGTTAACCCGATATTAAAATTTCACAGTCGCGGATCAGTTTTACTTGGTTTGTTTTGTTAACTTTGTTATCCGAGAAGAAAGTTTTCGCGTAAGTGGGTATAATTCCGGTTTTAAAATCTCGTATCGGAGACCAAATGCGCGTTACGAAAATTGCGACGTTCGTTGAAAAACACAAAACATTTCCTCTGCTAGTAAAAGTTAGGTTAATAATTTCAACCTAATCAAGTTGTCATTTCATTAAGATAACCAACCTTTCCAAATACTCGAGACAATGACAGCAAAGCGATTTTTCCGAGAAAAGAGTATTGACGTCATGTTCTATGGGGCATGCTTGTCTTTGCATGCGTTCATTTTTCGTTAGAGTGAGTGTCCCATGCACTCCTCTTTCTTCTGCCTACGTTGGCATACTCCTTTTAAAATTTAAAACCCACGCACTTAGCACAACAGGTGACTTTGAAATGCAAATCAGGCACTCATTCTGGCTCAGTCATTATTACGCTATCTGTAGGCGTTTTGTTTCATGTTTGTCAAGTTGTTATTTGTCAATCGCTAGTTAGGAACAGTCATCTTCACATGTGTAGGACTTTGTAGTGCTTGTCTTGTCTTTTCTTTTCTTCTTTAACCCACATTGCTTTTATCAACGAACGTGTTCAAGGGGTGCAAACCTTGCGGTTAGAAAAAAACGTCCACAAGTATTTTAAATGGTTGTTGACATCATAAAAAGGTTGAATACTCATTAGGGGTTCTGTAATATTGCCTTGCGCCTTTTAATTAAATAATTTCAATGTCTGACTGAAGACTTAAGCCACTGGGGCACTAATGGTGCTCGGAGTTGGTTCTTGATATTGCAGGTTTGGTGTCCGTTGCCTCAGTTGACTGTAGGTACATGCTAAGTCTCACGCGTGTGTTCTATACATTGTCTGTTTCAAAACTGTGGTTAATTCCTGATGCACGAGCGTCGAATGGTTAAACAGTGCGTCAAATAGTTGGTGGCGATATTGCTGGGAAGTCTTCAATTTAAGACAGTTGTCTTCCCATTGTTAAGGGATCTTCGTTTCAGTGTTGCAACATTGGATTTTCTATGCACATGTAGTTGTCACATCTCGTGATGCATGTGGCGCTTGTTTTATAAGAACATTGTGCATCACAGACGAAATGCGAAGGTCTTTTAAGTTCAAATACTCAGCCAAATGCTTTGGGCCCCAGATGGGGAGCGAACTCGTACCGTTCTCATCGCTCTTCAGAAGGTTAAGGGTTTGAGCTACTTTTGGGGCTCAGAGACATTTTTTGAGGATTTGAGCCAGACAAACGGTTGCATTTTGTCTGAGTCTTTCCCCTCGCTAGCGCTGTTAAATTCAAACCATATAGCCCTCGTCTGTTTAAAGGAATGGCCTATTCCTGTTTTGTGCAAAATCTTGATTATACTGAAGAATAAAAAGTTTAGAAAGCCTAAACAAACGCAAAGTGCTAAAATCCTAGGAGTTCGTGGCTACGAATCACGTTTGTGCTTTTCAAAACTCGCGTTCTCTACAGTATCATTTTACCCAAATATAGTCTGTGGGTTTTTCAGATATTTCAGAAACACTATAACGTTTGTAACTATTCACATATAACCAAGTATCGGCCAATGATACTGGGATGTTTTATAATGTGATAACGTCATAACAGCGCGATTAGTTAATGTTCATGTACAAATCGATCACTTTGTACAAGTACATAAACACCAAACCTGCACTGACCATCGCTGACATTTGAGTTTGAGTGTTTTTGCTACAGCCCTTTGTTAGATTCCATTAATTCCTACCGTAGGAAAAGTCGCGGTTTCTAATTGCTTACTGTTGCTAGGATGTAGTAAACATCACAAACTTTCGAGTTCCCTCGTGCCATGTTCTTCGGTGGCTTGCTACCCTTGCCACATGTGAACCAATGAGAAGGCTGCACTCTGCACTGACCTCGATCGGAATAACTTCCGTTGGCAACGCAGCGACCAACCAGGACGCGAGTTTTTGTTTATCGCTCATATTGAAATTGGTTTCTATTATATGGATGTAAGTAAACCTCTGCTAATCATTCGTTTGTCTCAGCCATCGAGCTAGTCGTCCCGGATTGGAACCGAGCAGCTGCCTTCGTTCTCGTAATTACGTCTGTGAGGATCGAGAAATCTCCAAACCCGTTCTTTCCACATCGGTTGAAAGACATAAATTTGACCTGCTAGCGTGAAGTGCATTTCTTTCTGATTTTCCAATCCGTAAGCCGAAATCTTGGCGTCTTCTCGTTTTGGTTCACTTATTATAAGCCGTGTACGAGTTTGGGACCGGCTTCAACGAGCTTACACTGTCACAGCGACTTGTTATCCGACTTCTTCGTGTTGTCTTTCATCCGGCGACTTGGAAAACGACATTCTGTGGGTGTGAGAATGTTTGGACGGTTCGAACGCACGTTAGTTTGATTTCTTAAGGAAACGGCCGAGACAGCTTGTGTCTTCAAGTAAATCTTTGCGTAGAGATTATCCTTGGCTTTAAATCAGCATTCCATTCAGCGAGGTCGGCTTAGCAGAGACGATCGTACCAAAGTTAGCGGACGCTTATCATTTCCTCCGGTATACTGGGAGAACTATGAGTGTTGGCGGACCAACGTTGGCAACTTCAAAATTTGCGGAAAAATTTGCGCAGAACTGGAAGGAGAAGAACGCGAGAGAAGGTACCGACGAGGCGAACCAACTAGATGACAGCTTGACAAGCCTTCAATGGCTTTCAAATATTACGATTCTAGACATTACTCCAACTGGTTTGTCGACCGAAACGTCCCCAGTTAGTTCACCTCGTTCCTCAGCTACTGACGAGGACGCCGATACTTCAAGCGAGAAATCGGATCCCTGTGTTGTGAAGGAGGCGAAGATCGACTACACCTCTGACCCCCATCGTAAACCTCCATATTCATATGCAACGCTTATCTGCATGGCAATGCGAGAGACGAACAAGAGTAAGATTACTCTGAGTGCGATCTACAAGTGGATCAGAGAGAACTTTGTCTATTATCGACATGCGGACCCTACATGGCAGGTTAGTCAAACATTTTTTTGTGAGTAGGTGATCCTTTTTTATCGGTCCAGACACTTAAATTTATTTATCGCATCTCACTCTGTCAATATTAACCCGAAATCCGACCTGCCCTGCGTCAGAACAAACAAAAAAGGACCCCACGGTGATTCCGTTTTGGTTTGCCCTGAGAGAATTTTAAAATTGTTGTTCAGGATTGACACACCTGAGGACAGCGTCTCTTACAAGAAACATTGAAAGCAACGCCTTTCACCTAGGGTACTTTAAGTCAGTGAATCGGCATATTCAAACGCTAGAGAGAATTGATGTCTTTCGGTGACGAATTTGCGGTAAATTAGTTTGCTGGCTTGTGGTCTACATGCCATATGCATTAACTGGGTGGCGTTTGGCTGGCTTGGTTGACTTAGACCGATGCGTGTGTCGCAAGTTTTGGGGAAGTGACTCTCGAACTAATTTGTCTTCGATTGTTATCTGAGTCAAATTCATGGACGATTGTTAATATCGCTTTGTCTGTCATCGTCCTCTCATCAATAATAGAACGCCGACAGGTCACAGCAATTAAACAGTACAACAGGCAAATTTGCCAGCACTTCGAATCCTCGTTGATTCAAAAACGGAATTTGATGGCGACTGAACAACAAGGCTGATCGAATCTCCTCGGACGAAGTTTGCACAATTTTCTTAACCAGTCAGCCAGCTTGAATTCAAGAGTATTCGTCAATGTCTGACTGTAGGAATAGGAAAAAAAACCAATTTTGAGATCGTCTAACCCTTGTTCGTTTTAATAAAAGCTGGATAGCGTTTCTGGAAGACCGATTCAATCGCTTTGAAAAAAAGGCCTACGATTCTTTGGCAACAGTTACTGTCAAAAATCGTCAACTGCTGTAAGGCTTAGATAATTTTTATAACGTTGAAAGCTTAACTTGACATGGAAAGGAGAACGATTTGATGGCCCATTTACCCAAAGGTGAAAACGCAGGATGTTTTTCGCTGCAAAGTTAGTAACATATTGTACCACGATCCCGTAAGGTGTTGCATAGTCAAATTAATAATTCACAGGGATAAAAACCGATTGTCAGATTTGCACGAATATCACATGCCTTATTACATGTTCCACGAGAAGTGAAAACAAACGTCTACAAGTGGTATTTTCCGGAAAATGATACTGGAATTGACGTGTGTCCATCAGTCGGCGCTTCTGGAAAGGCTTTTCGCGCCTCTTCTTGTCTTACGAGCAACACCCTTGAAGGCGATTCCAGCGATGAATAATTAAAACTGTTTAGAAACCGAAGGGAACGTTTTGATGTAAATTGCGCTTTAATGATTAAGTTCCGGCTTCCTTCTAGGCACGTTGTTGTTTTGGGGAAACCATTGTCAATGTACTATTAGTTGAGTTTTCCGTTTTCTCGTTAACAAAACACAGGCGATGGGAATGTCAGGTTTAAAAATCCAGCGTAGACAATTAAGGAGTTCGATTACTCCGAGGGACACTGTCGATATTGAACTCGTGAATTTAAATGAAAAACTTAAAATACCTTTGTACCATGTAATTATTAGCGACTTAGCGGAAATGCAACGGGCAGGTCAAAGGGTAGCTTGAACGTGTTGAATGGCAGGTGTTCGCTTGCCTTCGGCAAGACCAGGAAAGTGCTCTGAGAAACTTGGCAAGAAAGCATATAATTGAAATAGTTTTGTAATTGGATAAGACACTGCTTTAATCACAAATCCGGTTCCGGACTCAATTTAGATCATCGGTAAAAAATTCGCCATTAAACAGCTAGTTTCGTGGAGATTTCGAATGAATAATGAATTCATCGTTGGATGTAACAGCGACTGCTCTCATTCGAGCATCCATTTAAGATATCCTGGGCTAATCTATGTTTGCTTCATTTCACCCTTGCCTTCGCCGTCGTACCTCAGCGTTCTTCCAGTTCGTAAATATTTATATCGCAAGTGTCATGTTCGTCAGACCGCCCTTGAATGAAATATTTACTCGTGGGGATTAAACTTGGCTCGACCTTGAGTTAAACCAAATTGATATTATCAGCCCCCCTTGGTTAAGAGTCGCGTGCCATAGATAAACGAACGGAAAGAAGCGATTAGGGAGCGTAAACTGCACCTGAAAAACACACTCGGACAACTTTCTCGAATCACATTTGTTTATACAAATGAACATATGTCCCCGTATGTTCACTGCATGATTCATGAAATTCGATTTGACAGCCTTGTTCACAATGTGTACAGACTAGCTTCTCTCAATATAGGCCAAACAAACTGTTGACATTTCTTTAACGTCTTGTTCTGATAAAAGTTCTGCGGTTGTAATCCTGGGATTCACTATGAGGCGATCCTTACGACGCATTTTGCGTGAGTTAAATGGGTAAGACCTTTTTCAAACTCATGCTTGGGGAATACAGTTTTGTAGTGAAATAAAAACCTTCCTTGTAGGATAAACAGGCTCTACAACTCTAATCTACCGAAAGCCGACAGTGTACCCTGCAATTACAGACGTTTCACTCTCATTGGTGGAGCTACAATACCCTTGTATTATTGGTTATCAACCGCTTGTGCTGACCTAGAGAGAAGACAAAGGCAAAGCCAATTTTCAGAAAACAAACAAAACGATGTTTTCATATCTTTTCATCGGCATTTCTCCATAATGAAAGACTACAGCTGGTTCTCACCGGCTTAGAACCCAAAACAATATTCAAACACCAGACCAAATTTCTCCGGATTTGTAGGCAATCCGGAGACTTTTTCTCTGGATTCCAAGTATCCATTCACACTGCAAGTAACGAATCCGGTATAGAAAGTCTTCGGATTGTTCACGAATCCATATAATCACGTCTGTAATTGCAGGGTACACTGTCGGCTTTCGGTAGATTAGAGTTGTAGAGCCTGTTTATCCTACAAGGAAGGTTTTTATTTCATTACAAAACTGTATTCCCCAAACGCGAGTTTGAAAACAGCCTTACCCATTTAACTCACGCAAAATGCGTCGTAAGGATCGCCTCATAGTGAATCCCAGAATTACAACCGCAGAACTTTTATCAGAACAAAACGTTAAAGAAATGTCAACAGTTTGTTTAGCCTATACTGAGAGAATCTGGAGAGATCTTTAGTCGTTTTTGTAAATGACAGCCGAAGTAGCCAGTGATGAGACAATTTCTTTTATCAAGACCTGTAATAAACGAAGAATGGAAAGAAATTTTTCGGTTGTCCAGGGTTACTTTCAATGAAATTTGTGAAGATTTACGTCCGTTCTTAGATGAGAAAGCACTGTTTTTGTTAACACGAGCATGTAACTAACCCAGATACTTTTTTTCTGTGTGAACGGCCAACGAATCCGAATACAATTTTGGTGTTAACCCGAAGACTTTTTGAATCCGAAGACTTTGGCTGTAGTGTGAACGTACCCATAAACAGGCTACATAATTCAGACGGCGAGGTTACAGACTAATGTGTAAGCGTAATTGTCTGTCTGAAATTATTATATATTTATATATGCGAAAAATCTGACTGCCAAACCAGGAATCGAACCCAAGGTCTCCGAATCTACGTATCGGTGCTCTGACCTCTGAGCTATTGAGGCACGGCTAGGACAGTCAGAAATTTTGACTAGCCGTGTCTCAGTAGCTCAGAGGTCAGAGCACCATTACGTAGATTCGGAGACCTTGGATTCGATTCCCGGCTGGGACAGTCAGATTTTTCGCGTATATAAATATGATCGTATCAAATCCTCTCTTCATATATATGTATAAATTATTATATACTTCGATAACTCCTTGATTTGTTTGAACCATTTTTTGACTCAGTAAAAAGGTCTTCGGGTTGTGGAGGGCAGACATTCACTTGTTAGTGCGCATGAACATTTTGGTGTCTCTATTCATCAACGTCTGAGAAATTAGAATACATGTTAACGGGAAAAACAATTCAAAGACCGAACTAAAAGCGAAACTTTTCCTTCACAAACATTTCTGGCATTAAATATTACACCAAAAATTCTTGAATGTTAGTGCCAAGAGGAAATATTCTGCGGTGAAGACTTAGTCGAAAGCATGCCTTCCATTTGTCGTTTGCTTTGGAAGCGGTGACACCATATCGGTAGAACTCTACAGGAGTTGGATAAACATTTGAAGTCGCTCAACTTTTTCACCATTTGAGTAATGAGTTTTGAATTGTTTACTTAAAGAGAAACTGGTTAAAAATCGAGGCAGGTTATCTTGTGCATTATTCATATTCTCAAGTATTTTTATCTGTAGTTCTTCCATCTTGTTTTGATTTTGATGTTTCTGTCTTCATGTACTTCCTGCTTCTTTGTCTTTAGAATTCGATCCGACACAATCTGTCGCTGAACAAGTGCTTTGTTAAAGTTGCCCGTCGGAAAGACGAACCTGGGAAAGGCGGATTTTGGAAAATTGACCCAGCGTACGCCGATATGTTTGTCGACGGCGTGTTCAAGCGACGTCGGAGCTCCTCGAAGGCCCCCAGAAAAACGTCGTCGAATAGGTCGATGAGAAGCAAATCGACATCAAGTCTTCCTCACAAACGGACTTCCACATGGAACGATGTGGGAAGTGAAGCGAAGCGCTTCAAGAATGATCTTGCTCCTTTGAACTACGTGAGGCATAGTGTCAGTAGTGACGTCAGTGATACATCATACATCGAAGAGGAAATCCCGCCGTACTCTGGGGGCCTGAAGCAGGATCTCAGCTGGAACTCTCTGTTAACCGACTGTGATACTGACTTCTGTTTTAAAGAGACGGTTGACACCCAAGGGATCGTTATAGATCATAATTTCCGCGTTGTTAATAGTCCCTTTACTTCCCCCAATACTATGAGCCCACCTCCTCACTACGGTGGCGAGGTGTTCATTCCCGACGACAACTTAGATCTGACAATTCGTGGTATTGGCTTAATGCCGTCACAGAGAATGCCTCCTTCTCCTCCCAGGATGCACAGTGAACACCCATGGGCTGAGGAATCTCCAGATGACGTCATGGCTTCTTTGGACTTCATAGTTAGTCAAGACATTAGTAGCTCGTATTGAATCGAGGTTACTTCGAATTCATACATTGAACCCCGTCCGAACATTGCAGTTTGGCTGAATCCTTATTCCGCTTCATCCAAACAATAGACGTGGGAGTGTAGTATGCCGGGCGCATGCGTGTTATTATTGTTAATATTTTAATAATCAGTGCAAGAGGTGCAGCTTGCTTTTATCACGGGATAGACGTAGATTAATACTCATTTGAGTGGTATGATTGGTCGTAACGATGAACGTTAGAGGGTGTTCAAGATAGACTCAATGAGTAAATAAAATTCCAATGATTTTTACGATAACGTAGAACACAAAGGTTGTATATTTATTGATGGAAGTACTTCGCTGGCTTATAATTATTCGCATAGATCTTAAGTTATTCGCCGCTGACGCTAAATGTTTGTAATATGTATCAAAATAATTTATTTCAATATGCGTGGAAACGACACCTAAATATTTGCTTTGTAAGCAATATTGGCTGTAGAGATGGCCATCTTTAAATAGTCCTTACCACGTCTTAAAGATTAAATTTACCTTCACCTTCCAAGTCAAAATGACTCGTCGTGCTGTGAATAAATTTTGCTATTGCATTTAAATCCGTTGGTCCGAGGTTGGTTGACTTTGACGGCTGACTTACAAATGTGTTTTTCACCGAAAGTGGACGCTTGTTTGGCGTACATGATTTTATACGCACGAGAGTTCAAATCTTGTTCCTCCTCTCACTTGATAACATTTATGTTGCACAATCTTCGTCTAGTTGTGCGGCGCTCGCTCGTTAATTCGGTAGATTCTACTCAAGGGACTGTATCTTTCTTTTATTTTGCGAATTAAGGCGTCACTCTCTCTGTACATTTCTCTCTGACTTCTATTCACACCTTATGTATATTTCACAACTTACTTCAACGGTGTCCAAAGGACAAGTGCCAAACCTAGGCTTTAGGGTCAGGGTCCAGGTTGGCTTACAGTAGTTTTTTGTTGTCCAGTATAATAACTAGTCGTTTACAACAGGTTCTTTGTTCTAACATCTTAAGTGTCCTGCAGCGAGAATCATGTTTTCACAATTTACCATTTGTTACGAATTTACTTAAATCTAATTTAATCTTTTAGCGGTTACAATTTTACTCCAAACTATTCTGCCACAATTTATTCTCAAATGTTAATCAAGAATATTACTTGGTGGCAAGGGCTGGTTGTAGTTAACTACTTTAGCGAACTACATTTTTTAAGTAGCGAGCGATTTTTGACGATTTCTTCGGCGAACTACAATTTCTGTGTAGTAATGTATTCGGGTGGTAATTGGCAAAATAACACGACGATCGCTTTTCGATGCGGTTGAAATTTCTCAGGAATAACTCACAAATGTGAACAAAAATGTTCAGTGATAATGAAGGGCCTTTGCTCGAACCGTTGGAATCCTTTCGAAAATATGAGGAGAAAAGTGAACGTGTTTTCATTGCATTTAAAGACACGACACGGTTGTGATTTTCCTTTTTATATCTTCCTCAGGAATTGTTAACCAGTTTTTCAATTTATTATAAATCCACTGGCTTTAATGTAATTGTCGTGTGAATATCGAGAATTGCCAAAATACTCGGCATGATGATCGTAATATGTTTTATATTGAGTATTTCTTAACACAGTTTCTGTTCCATAGACATCGCCACTGACATAGCAAAACTTTTGTTTTCTACATCGCAGCATCTTGCCAATAAAGTGTGTCTTGACTCCTTGCGGCGAAATCCCAAACCTAAATAAACCAACATTAACACTTTTTAATCGGTTTTATACAGCGTGTGGAGGTTTGGTTCAAACATTTTCCATTACTTTCCCGCTCAAGTCAACCCAATTTTTCGAGCTGACTTTCAAAGTGTGGGTTGATCGTATAATCTTTTGTTCATGTTACCCTAAGGATGATTCTGGAGTAATATTTCAGCAGTCTTTGACACCTTTCCATTCTTATTAATGGTATACCACAACACTGTACCCATACTTGACAACAAGAACTTGACAAAAAGGTCTAAGGTGGACATACCTTAATTTCACCTTGGTTATCTCCACTGACCACCCATTGGTCATTGAAGGTGACACTTGTAACTCCGGAGGAATGGTTTTCCGGAAGTGTTAGCTGACAATTGCCAGTTTCAAGTGACCATACCTGACGTGGTTCGAACGTAAAGGAAGCGAAATGATCAAAGGTACTCAAGGTAGTGCACACCGAGAAAGAGAAGGTAAGAACAGGAAAGTCACGAAATTAGTGATTGAGGAGGGTGGCGGCTTAATGGTATCGTGTTCATAGTAATGGTTTCTGAGTATACTGGTGCCGTATTTGCGACGCACCAATGGTATGGTGACAATTGTGATGACACAATAGTGTTGAAGGGTTAGGTATTCTACATAGATGTGCTGACTTTGATGTTGTAATGTAAGCACAGCTGTGGTAAGGTGGTGAGGGTAATATAGTCGTGGAAACAGTGAGTGTTGTATAGCTGTGGCAGTGGTGTGATTACATAATGATGATAGAGTTTTAAAACGAATTTGCGTGGGGGTGAAATGATTGTGGTTCAAGGTTGGTATTACTGGTATGATGGTAGTACGCTGACGTCAAGAGGTGGTGCTGGTTACATTCGTGACGATGCGGGTGCTCTTAGGGTAGTTATCACTCTATAGGTGATACGGTTCGATGTTTGTGTGACGTTTGTATGATATTGCAGTGAACTTGTATGTCTTGGTGACCATTCTGACGGTTCTGGGAGTAAAAGTTGTTACGGGAATTTACTACGGAACAAATAAATCGCAGAAATATTCATTTACATTGCTGACGATTACCTTAACCTTACGGTCACGCGAGCCGCTGACAACTTTGTGAAAATCCACTTGCACACAGGTAACCGCTCCTTAAATTATCAGAAGAAAGATCAGGAATGTTCTAATTGAAAGTACTGCGCAGCTTAACTGGCTATCGTGTGAAAATTTCTCCTTTGGAAAAACGTTGCGAGAAGAAGGACCATATTTTATGCCCCTACAGAGTGCCCGGAAGCTTTCAACGGATAGCTTGGAAGAATCCTGTTCGTTCGGTCACTCAGTGAGATAGCCTTTTCATCCACGCGTCCAGAGCAAATTTTACCAGCCAGTATTGATATCAAATTGAGCTGTATGGGCAAACGGTAAAACATGCATGCGTGCTAAATATGTCTTTTAATTTTGAGTTTAAATTGATTTTAACGTTTGCGCGGCGGATAGGGTCGTATAAGTTCCTACATTTGTTCTTCTGGGTTCTATCCACCGACAAATGAACGAATTACGCGGCCAAGTGCCAGTTTAAATTTGTTTCTTGTAACATAATTAAAGCGAGTAAGATTGGCCCCCATCTGCGTTCCTTCACGTATCTAAATCCTCCACTTGGGGAAAGAGAGAGGTACCACTGGAACAAAGTCAGTGCAGAGTTCCAACCGCACGGTGAGACTTATTTTTGCGAAACAGTCTAGTTTGTGATCGGGGATAGAATACTGCGTAGACAATGATAAACAAGATGAAAAGTTAAAAGGTTGACAACTGCCGGGACTGATCTCAAAGAATTCAACGTTTCGAGCAAATGTCCTTCGTCAGAAACACGTTTCTTTCCTTTTGGAATTCTTTGAGATCAGTCAATGCAGTTGCCAACCTTTTAACTTTTTACCTGGTTTGTGATCGCTGTGAATAGCAGACAAATTGAATCGATCTCAAAGGGCTAATTGTAGTTGGATACCTAAAAAACTATTACCTTCTGCAATACGTACCAGTATGTCCAAACAAGGTGTGGGTTTTGCTTCTGGTTCTTGTGTCCCACAAGTGAATGGTATTGTCGCTTTGACCCGACGTTATTATGTGGGAACACGGGCTGATTGATAAACACGATATGTCGTGCCGTGTTCCCATGAGCTTTTTGAAAGACAAAGAGACAACTTTAAATGTTATTCTCAAACTCATTAATAATTCACGAAGAGAAAACAAAAGAAATACATAATTAATCAGTATTTAGAAATCGGAGGAAGATTACAGCTGAATTTTTCCAACTTTCGGCTGGATTTTCGCCTAAAATACTGGTTCGTTTGAGAAGTAATATTTCAAGTACGAGTTGGTGTTCTTCCTCCGATTTCTAGATACCTCGAAACTCGTTAAAAAAACTCGGCTTCGCCTCGTTTGAACTCGTACTTGAAATATTACATGAATGGCACTAAGCCTGAGGTAGTCTATCCGTTGGAAACGTCTTGGTAATGAAACAGTCCTACTCATGTTTTGAACAACCGAACTTGAATGTTATTCGCCGAACGAGGCCCAGACGGGGATCGAACTCGTAACCTGATGACCAATGAGATGCTCTTACCATTCAGCTACCAAGACTCAGATTGTGAGCTAAGGTGCAAGTTCGACATATGTGCGACCTAAGCGACAGCCACGATATGTGGCTCACCGTTCATCTATCATTCATTCAAGGGATCTCCAAGCTCGCACATTTCCAATATATACATCGCAATTTTATGGTGTGTTGGCAGCAGTGAGGTAGTACCTTTGTCACTCATTTCTGCCACTGGGCTTTGATTCGTACTCCTTGCAGTTGTGCAATTAAAGTAATCTGTATCACATGTGAGAGGAAATTTGTCCACTTGGACTCTATCGAGGTCCGCAAGTTTCTCCGGTACTCCAGTTTCCTCTATAGTAACACTGGCTGGACTTATCAGAGATTGTTCTCGTTGGACCTCTACGGACAGCAGTTTAGTTTTAACTGACATATGGTTGTCCAGTATCAGTGAAGATACTCCCTTCTTCACTGTAATACCTCTTGGCATTTGCTTTGATGAAAACAAAATGTCGGATGAAAAACAAACGAAAAACAAAATGTCGGATGTTGAACTACATATAATTTCCAGACGTTGTCATTCTATCACATATTTCTACAAACTCTTAACTTTACCGGAATAATCGATGAGCGTTGTGGTTGAAAACGTCTCATGACTTAATAAAGTTGAAAAAGCTGAAAAAAATTCACCTGTCGCGAACGGGAATTTTCTTCCAAAAAACCATGAGGATTGCCGTTGCGTTTCTCTAGGGGAAAATTAACATTTTTAATTAAAGGGTATGTCGTTTACGGAACTTAAAATTAAGAAGAGGATGGCAGGATCATTTATGTATTTATACTTGTTGCGACACAATTGATGCAAACGATTGCTCACCCACGCGACTGCAATTTACTCTGACAAGCACAATTCCTGCTGGCTATTCGCTCGCAAAATCCCAGGCCTAAGGCGGCGCATTGACACGTGTGATTTTGTGACTCATGATTGTCATTCCGACGTATGCATTGCATTCACGAGTGCCTAGACTGTCTTGGGGCTACTACATACGCCAAGATGACAATCGCCAGACAAAATCCGACGTCTTAATGTGCCTTCATGGTAAAATCACGTTGAACTTACCGTGTTCCTGTCCATAGCTGGTTTCAACAGGACACTCAAAATTATCTCCACGTAAACGACTTCCTTCAAACGAAAATTTCTGGAAAAGTTAAACATATTTATGAGAAATGTTAAAACTCACAGAAAAGTTGGAAGTGGTTTGAAAACCCACTTATCCTCATCGAAAGATTAATTACATTACCTCATCAGCAAAGGCATTCGGCTTTCTATAATCTTAATTTTATACCTGAAATCCAATTAAATTCCACTCTTCTGAAGCCTCGACAACGTACGAAATAGTAAGCCACCAAGCATCCCTATTAAACGTTCTAATACTGTCACATTTTCCTGATTTCCAGCTAAAAACTTTCGCTTCTTTCTGTCCCAGATCTTCACTTCCTTCAGTCGAGCACCCCATCTTGCTTGTTCTGGGAAATCCCTTCTCCTGGCTTTTCAGTTGAACTTCTAAAACTTTGCACCTGGTGAATTAAGAATGATGTTCTCATCTTCATGTTTTTAAAGTAACTTGAAAAGAACTTCAGTACAAACCAGTGGGTTTATTTAACATTTGCAATACCTTCTATCCACTGTTGTCAAACTACACAAACAGCTGCACATCCAATTTCCAGTCCTCTTCACATTAATTTGCCACAGTCGCACAACAGAATTATTAGAAACAGTGACAAGTTTATCGTCTCTCAGATTTATTAAACTAATAGAATTGCCAAAGTTATTTTGTTCATTCCCAGTTCCAGTTCGAGGGTTTGTCAGTCGATTATCCTGAACTGCTACGAACGTCTTTTTCTCAAAGTCCCAAAGTTGGAACTAGATGATTGACAAAGGAGAGAGAAGAGTTAATACAATGTGCGCAATGACTTTCTCGGAATGATTTTCTTGGATGGACTTTCATAATTAACCCATGGTCGAAGGAGAACAAAAGTCGATGGCAATCAAAGAAAACTTTCTTAACTCTTGTATTCAGCTCGCGCTACAGGGTCGCCAAAATGCGTCGTGGCTCGTAAAGTATCCGGCCATATTATACACCAAAATATCTAATAAGGCTTTATATATTTCAATTTCGTATATTTTTTTATCGTGTTGCTATCCTGCATGGTAACGAAACGTCAGTTTTAATCTCCATCGTCCTTTTTAGTTTTTCTCAGAAAAAAGCCTTTAATCCGCCTTTAATCCGGTTTGTGCAGTTTTGCGGTAATCCCAAACAGGTTACTGTATTACTAGTTAAAATTAGTCCTTTAAAGTCCAAGTGACAGTTGAATTAATGCAAACGACCATTGCATTTTTCAGAGACTTTGCACAAAATTTCGCGTAAACACACACGTACCCTGATGGTGACGTCATGCCAAGATTTTCAATCTCACATCAAATTTCAAGTTTGCAGGCGTAGGAAATATCGCAGTCTTGGTGATTCCAATTTAAAAATTAGCCACAAACGTTAACCCAAAGAAAATGTCGTTTATGTTAACCGCCAAAAGAAAGTTTCAAAAAAAATCAATTTCAAATTATTTTTGCCAATGTTCTTTAATAGATACTTAAACAGTGAAAGATGTGAATCAGGACTGAAATAACCATTAATTTTGTACTCTTAATATAAAGTTCACCTTATTTCTCTCACACAAACGACCCTAATGTCCAGATTTTCTCAAGAATGCCGTGGATCTAAATTGTAAGCGCCAAAGTAATTACCTTTCCACTTTTTAGCCCAATAGCCAGAACTTTTGATGTCTGTTTGGAACCAAAGGCCAATGAAACTATTACATCATCACAATAAACCCTGTGATCATATGATTTATTTCTCAGACTCCATATGTGAACTGTGTTTGCATTATTGTTGACACTGGAAAGATATTCTATACCACAGTTTGAAATCTTTAAATGTTTTACAGCTTTTTGGAAAGGATCAATTGATGTTTTTGTCGACGTTGATGTTGCTGACTCCTGACTGAAAATTAAGTTCTGAACTTTGCAATGTCCAGAAGACCAGTTTGCTTTTAGTATAAATAGATCTTTCCATGAGGGTTGATTTGCTTGTCTGTGGCTTTCCTCATCAACAATATATTTCTTGAACTGCTTCAGGAAAAGAGACCTCCATCTGGGTTATAATGTTAAGAATACCTAGTACAAAAATTAACCCTTTTGGGGGGCCTGTGGTTAAAGGCATTGATATTAATGATAATTACATTGTGAAAATCAGCAGCAAAATAAATCAGAGCACAAATTGAAAACTGGAGGTTGAAATTTTTAGGACTTATGTTCTGCTTGAAAGATAATTGAGTTGACTTTTAATGCATTTGTTTCATATATTGTTTTCATTCAAGATAGTTGTGATGATGCAATGCTAATCAGTGATGGTGGGTGTAGTAATTCAACTTTAATATGTGGTGATTTTGTAATCACAATCAGATAATAAAACACACAATTTTTCTTCCTGGGGAAAAAACTTTCATACTCTAATGTTGATTACTCAACAGTAACAAACTCTCCTGACACTTCACTACCATAACTTCAGTGACCAACAACAGTCCTTCCTAACTTGACTTACTGGAGGGCCAAAATGGGTCAACAACTTCCAGTGCTCAGTGCATGTACCCTGTTTTCAGTGCTTTAATCCTTTGCAAAGTAAGACAACCACACGTGATCACACTACAGAATGATGAATCTTCAATGATGAAATACTGCAGTTTAGACAACAGATCAAGATACATTACTATTTTTATCATATCAGTAAATGATTGTTATGGTATAACTTGTTGTATATTCATGAATTTTTGATAGTTTAATCAAAGAATCGTGATGTCCATTTTAAGTAATTCAGTCAAAGATACAGGGTAGGGTCTTGAGTGAGGCGGTTCCAGCGTTTACAAACCTAAAGAAATAGCGAAGAGGTAGTTCAAGGCAGAATTATCGTAACATACTAACAAGTAAGTCACTCTTGAATAACACTATCTTAGTAACTCTTTCAAACCTTTGTACATTGACAGACAGCTCGAGGACCAAGGTAGCTGAATATTTTTACAAAGATCTCATCGCTGATGAACTGTATGTGCATCGCAGAGCGTCGTACAATAAAATGACGTGAAAAAAATTCAATAAAATAACAAAAAAACACAATCACTGTTTGTATTCTGAATGCTCTGTTTACGTTACGTCGTAGCACGGTCGTGTAACGAGAAACGAGAAAGCGACGATCAAAGACGACGACTTCAAATCCGAAAAAAGGAGCTTGGGACGAGTAAGGGGAAGAAAGGGGGAGGAGATTAGGAAAGGTTGGAGGAGGGGTTAGGTATATCTGCACAAGTTATAAACCCGTTGATGAGCTGAAACAGTTTTGTATCTTTGAAGTTTTGATTTTTAAAAGAGAAGAAAAAATGTTTATTTATCTTGCATTAACAAAGACTTGGCTTTGTGTTTGGGAATCAGACTCTACATAAAGTTAATTTAATGAAGAATTTCAAAATCTGAGAGTTGGGATCTAGCTCAATGACTTGTTTAAACATCTACTGAAAAAAAAAAAACACAACTAGAGTCCTTGAACACAAATGAATCCCAAAATAATTGAACAACGTAATCATTTTACCAGCGAACAAAACCTTAGAAAGACTACCTATCATTAAGTTTATTAACAGGAAGAAAGACCAATATTTATTTCATTTGGCGCAATGATGACGTATTTGCGTGCATGAACTGCATCGGCGGCAGGATTGAGTCTCAAATTCTCCTTCAATTCAATACCTGGAGAAGTTTAAGAACGTGCAGCACAGAAGTGCGAAACGTTTTGCAGGGAAAAATACTTAAAAGATGTCCAGGTCACGACTTATATTCCGCCAGGTAAGCATCAGAAATCGAGTAAATTTTGAAAAGTCCATGGTAGGACAGATTTTCTTAGAATATATTGAAGATTGGTCTTGGAATAATTCGAAATGATAGGAGCGCGAGCTCAACGACTCTGTTGTCGGCTGTGACAGTTTCAAGAGATTTTGTCTTTTGAACCGTTTCAAAATTCAATCCTGTAATTTTTGAACCGAAATTTTGCCTTTTTCATTTGTTGAGTAACAGAAATTTTTATAGCTCTTTAGTCAGTGCCTTAAAATTAAATCCTCAAGTACACAGGCTTTTTGGTAATTATAATTGTACGTATTCAATGTCGGGGGTATTGCATGGTATAAGTTAACATTTGCAATTTCGGAGAGTTACTTTGGCAACGGTTTGTGATGTTTAACTATCATACTTTGAGCAGAAGTTACATGTACTCCAATTCGTCATGTAGTTCTGCTCAGCTAAAATGACAACCTGCACGTTTTGAACTGACTTGAATTTTTGCTGAATTATTTTGAACTTGAATCATGGACTTATGTCCTAATGATGAGCAAACTTCACTTTCCGATTGATTTTGACTTTTTAGAAGAAAAACAACCCTTTCTGTAATTTTTTTGTGCGTATGGATTTAACTTATTATGAACATAATATACACTTGGCGTTCCTCTTTATTTCAGAGGGCAATTTTTAAAGCATTCGAAGCCCAATTTTCATAAATTTTTGTTGCAGTATACGGAGACATTCAGTTGATTTCTACGCCATTTAAGTTCAGGGTTAAACCTAGGTTTTGGGTTAGAGTAAGGATAAGGTTTGGGATTTGGTTTAAGGTGAGGATAGACATCAATTATAAAATTTCTGGGTCATTTCCCAGTTATTACGTCATCTCAATGTAAGATTGTGAAATTACCATTCATGTTCATTTGGGTGATTCAGATTGTTTAAAGTGACATTGAAATATTAATTAGTACAATGTCATGAATAAAATTGTCTGGCATCAGCCAGAGAAAATGCTAAGACGTATCCTTGCCCATTAATGAGTTAAGTGTTTAAATCTTGAGCACACAGGGCTAACCTCTATGATAAGTAAAATTATCTGGGGTTAGCTGTGCTAAATTCTTAGGTGTGCCCTTCTCCTTTAATGATTTAAACTGCTTTGTCAAATGTTTTGACAAGGACTAATTGACTTTTAAACAACAGAGTGACTCAGTCCTATATTGGTTGAGTAGAGTTAGAGATTCAGTTGGTAGGTGTTAGATGTGACTTGACTGGCTAAAATCATAAAACTATTAATAATTCTTTTGAGGAAGTTGATCATCCAGGTTAGTGTAGTCTTGAGAAAGACTGTTGGTTGAAGTGACTTCAGTCACTTCAACCAACAGTCTTTCTCAAGACTACACTAACCTGGATGATCAACTTCCTCAAACATATTCTAATATTCTCAAAACTTTAGTTTTCCCACAAAGTATTCTAATGAAAAAGACCATCTGGTCTGTATCTGACCTGATCATCCTACCTTTAGATTGATGTATGGTCTAATACAACATGAAATAGTCTGAATTACTTTAGTCATGGAAGGATTTTTCTTATTACAGTTTGAAAAGTTGTGTAATTGCAGCTTGATTGATTAACTGACAACAACCATGCATAATATCTTTAACTTTTGCCTAAAAAAGCTTCAATTTACCTGTTCACAGCTCATGGACATGGAGTCTTGCACTTACACATATATACTTGGGTGTGCAAAGACAAGAAAAGCAGTGATCATTGACCCAGTGGATACTAAGGTTAGATTAATGACCTCTTGAATGTTTAAACACTGTGGTTTTGAAGCATTTTAACTTTTCTTTGTGACCTTGGTACATTTTGAGCTGAAGCTAACCCACCAACATGCAAACTTTATTCTTTTAGCTTATCTTTCTTTATCCAATCCTCGTCCTATTGATCTAGAAAGCATTAACAATTAAGTCCTACAACTTACTTGCCACAGCACAGTTAACTAAACTGCTGGAAAAAAATTAAAACAATTAGGGAAAAGTTGGGACATATTATCCTTCATGAAATTTGTTTGCAACTTTTTAATTATCTCAAGAGCAAATTCTACTCTAATTCAATATATAACATAATTAACTTTTCTGATAAGTCACAAATTAAATAAGACATTACAATACAGTAAAACTTGCCTAAGTCAGATTTGATTGTACATGAAAATTTCATCTGAGTTAAGCAAAATCCAAGTTATGTGTTGCTCAGATATAAAGTTAGAAATCAACAGGACTTTTTGATGCATTCAAGGTAGCTGAAAATCCAAGCTTAGCAAGTCCAACTTCAGCAAGTTTTACTGTATTTGGTTTCAATGCCTATTTAACAGTTATTTTCTCTTTCAAGACAAACTTTTTTTGTTCCTTTTAGTAATCATTGATATTAAGCAATACCATCAAATTTCATTCAGAAGCACAATAATTATGGAAGATCTTGTGTTTAGGTTTCTCGAGATTACCACCTACTTAAAGAAATGAATTTAAATCTCCAGTATGCTGGTATGTGAAGCTGCTCTGTTAAATGAGTTGATATTAACTCCTTAATCCCAACAGATGGCTCCCCATATGGAATACTGTTCAGTTGATATGCAAACATTTGTCAACTTAAAATGCTCAACATTTTGAGAATCAAATCTGCAGTCTTCTGGTGATAGGTAAAAGGCTCAATTACTGCCTGGACCTCAGGAACATGTTCCAGGAAAATTCAATTTTGGTGAACATTCATATAAATTATGACTCCAAGCTTGTGGCATACCAGTACATAACATTAGAGACTGCATTACATTTGTAATGTTGAACCTGTCCTGTATCCCCCTTTATCAAACTCTAAAGGGCTGCCTTAAAGGTAAAACAAAGATTAAGCCTAGCTTGATAGTTTACTTAAAATTAACCCTTTCACCCTTATAATGGCCCTTCAGAACTTTATTCCATCTAATGCCAGATGACATTTTTTAAGTGAGGGAGATGACTGGTTATCAAA
Organism: Heliopora coerulea; assembly: GCA_030142905.1. Taxonomy (NCBI): domain Eukaryota; kingdom Metazoa; phylum Cnidaria; class Anthozoa; order Scleralcyonacea; family Helioporidae; genus Heliopora; species Heliopora coerulea. Next base: position 1,471,246 of record JASJOG010000035.1, on the reverse strand, counting down.
ACCAGGCCAAATAAGTAATCTTAAAGATAGCCTCATTTGGAATTTTGTTGAAGCTGATGCTGGGTCTAGGGTTCACTTCCACCTCCCCCAAGCTGGCAACAATACTTCTAAGGCTTAGTCACTAAATTTATGTATAGTTAGCCAGAATAGTATTGCAATAGCCTGACTATATTTTGGAAGGTTACCAGTAACAGATTTAATGACTATCAGATCCAAGCACAAACTGATCTCTGACCTCCAGATCCTCTTTTGCCCTGTGCTAGCTTAACCCACTTGTGCCTTATATATTAATTATTATTAATAAATTATCTGCCTGATATTGCACTCAGTAATTTTGTTCACAAAGTGAATGAAGTGGCAAAAAGGGTCAAAGTTGTTAGAGATCAGTGGTATGAAGTACCAAGTCCACTTTACTTGATGTCAAATGTTTGATATCAGTTTTGTGCAACATAATATTGTAATTCTTTTTGCAGTAAACACACATGTGCATGCTGACCACATCACTGGATCAGGGATCTTAAAAGCTCTTTTGCCTTCATGTCAAAGTGCTATTGCAAAAGTGGGAGGTGGACAAGCTGACATGCTTTTGGATGATGGACAGATGTTGGAGTATGGAGAGCAGGTGTGATGAAAATGAGTTCTTAAACATGACTATACATCATGAATGATTCTATGAAGTCTGTAAATATGGTTACTGATATGTGTTTGAATGACATATGAAGATGTATGTGGACAGTTAAAATTATGAAAAATGGCAGAACAGCTCTGTTCTTTGATATATTCTTTTATCATTCTGCAGGATCAAAATCAATTTTTTGTAATGACACACAATTTATGACAAACTTAAAAGTTGAGTGATATAATTATCAGTTTGTAATATTTGCCAAAATCACATGAAATTTTGTATATATACTTATTACTTTTGTTTTCTGTAAGGTGATGATAATCAGGGCTGTAGGAGGATGTTTCTTGTTAGGGGGGGCTAAAAAATTACTGGGGGGTCCACAGGCATGCTCTCCCAGAAAATTTTGATTTTGAGATTCTCCATTCTTCTCATAAGTGCTATTTCCTGCATTTTGGGGTGGTAATTAACAGAATTCTGAAGGTTACAAAATATCATGATTATGAAGAATACTCATTCTGAGGGAGGGATTGATATGGCATTGAGAGTGGTGTTGATATATATGGTAATGAGAGGCTAATGATTTTTCTAATTGAACCTTTTTTTACTTCTAGGCAACATATGCATATTTATGTCTGGATTTATTTTACATTCTAGGCTTTAGAATGCCGATCAACTCCAGGACACACAAATGGTATGTATTGGTGAGGTATTTTTAGAAGCCTGAAGGAATTTTATTGAAATAATCACTGCTTTTGAGGACATAAACAGTGGTCTAAAATGAGTGACACAGTTGTGAATAATCTCCCTGGAATCAACAGCTGGAGAAGATTGTTTCTAGGGTGAACAATCCCAGTCACTTTGATTGGGAAGGTACTGGAGAGATTTGCATGAATTTTCCTCATTTTCATCTGCTTTACTGTATGAAATTTTTTACAGATTTAATACTAACATGTTTGGTTTTTGCACAGATTTTTAATTTTCTTTTTAAATTTGAGGAATTTTCATGCAATAGCCCAGTGGGAACAACCTCATAATTGTTTCTGTAGTTTTTGTTCAAACTGTTTCTGCATGCAAAACACAGAGTGTGGCAGCTGATTTTCCTCTCAAGGGAGTACTATGGTTTCAAATTTGTGAAAAATTTGTTTACTAAGAAACTTACATGTTAAGCATGGTTTACATGTTCAACACAAGGATAAATATCACAGCAAGTGCAGATAGCACTTCATGGTCAACTGAACTCTTTGTACTTTTGAAGTACAAAGGAATGAACAAACCAATTGGAGTACTTTCTGCAAGGCTTTAGGCAGCTCTATAAATGTGGTGAGGCCATGGCATGCATAGCATCAGTCATTAATGTCTATAGTTTTTACTTTGTATTATGAATAATAAGTGCAAAAGAGTCAACAATATGCCTTGGCTGAAATGGCTCAAGTGGAAGGTTACCAATGTCTTTGGAATTGATAGCTCTGGCCATGGCAATCTCTTGACTTCACAATCGCGTATTACACTGGTGCAAGTATTACACTTGGGCAGTGTGTGCGACCATTGGCATTGACCTACAATTAATGAATAGTTAATCAACCAAGACGAAAAATGTGGTATGGCCATGGCCATACTGGCTGCACCACTGGCTACGGCCCTGTTCAGCACTTGCATATGTTGTTATACTTATGCTTATGTAGTACATGTAAACCAGGCCTTAGCTTTCACAACTGATATTTTAATATCTGGTACCTAACTCATTGTAAACATCATTTAAACAGACATTTGGTCTGAACCAATCTTTTGCAGTTTCTGTTGATACTATGTTTATGATTTAGTAGCACTGATTAAACTGTCTTGAATAAATCTGTTTTGTTTTAAATGTTTTGTAAGGATGTACAACATTTGTTGACTTTGCCAACGAGATGGCATTTACTGGAGATGCACTGTTGATCAGAGCTTGTGGAAGAACAGACTTTCAGCAAGGTCAGAGTACCTCATGGGAATTCTTATTGCTGTTACTGTAAACAATGGCATAGCCAGAATATGCCATAGGGGTGGTCACCCAACCACACTGGGCCCACAGCCAGCTACATGGGCTAAAAGGCCAGTTAACTGGCACAATTTTTTGGGTTAACATTTGTGATTCATTCAAAAGGGAAGACCTCTCCTAATACGTAATAATGAGTGCGTCAATCTAGTACATGCATATGTTTCTAATGCAGCACAGTATGAGGGGTGGGGGGGGGGGGGTCATGGCACCATGGGCCTCCCTCTAAATATGCCAGTGATGGTAAACTGGGTTTTGATCAACTTAATGGTCTTTGTAGGTTCGAATGTTACGTAATAGATATGAAGAATGTTGTAATGGACTTTGCATGCGATGACGGTTGTGCAAGTCATTTGTAGCTTTTACCTTCAAGTTTTAACAATTGCTCCCATCTTCAATACTGGTAAATATTATTTACTCGATCCTATCAGTCCGTTATCTTTTCTTTTATTTTCAGGGAGTGCTTCAACGCTCTATGACTCCGTACACAGCAAGATACTGTCTTTACCCTCCCACTACTTACTGTACCCCGGGCATGATTACAGAGGTATATAAATATAAAATCAATATTTAAGAAATAGAAACTGTTTTCCCGTGTTTGTATTCAACAAATATAAAATTGCTTGAGTGTCTCTGTGCTGTGATAGAAACATGAATGATGTCATTTCAACCAGAAAAATCCCTAGTGAAAACACGAGGTGTAGCTGAGTGTTTTCTGGTATTTTTCTGGTTGAATTGGCGTCATTCATGTTTCTATCACAGTACAGAGACACGAAAGTTATTTCCTATTTGTTTTATAAAATAACCAAGGTTTTCTCGAGTTTTCGTGACGTCATCCATGTCTCCGTACTCTAATACAAAACCAAAATGACGTCAATGTGTCTCTATACTCCGAGAGAAAATGAGGCTCGTCCAATCAGAGCATGCGTAGGACGCTTGTTATTTTATAAAGCCTGATGCAAACACGAGGAGAAGGTTGGCAGAACTCGAAAGCTGTTGTGTACGTCCGGGACTGAAGGTCGAGGGTTTACACAGCCGCTTGAGAGGTCTACCAACTTCTCCGAGTGTTTGAATCAGGCTATGTAAACACGGCAAAACAGTTTCTATTTCTTTCATAAAGTTAACAAAGAACTTTGTTTGCATAGTCTGATATGAACACGGTAACTGACCAATCACTACGTACGTAATGGGAAACTTATTTTATAATTTTACTGCAGCTTGCTTCGAGATGTATCTGAAATCTTTTCCCACTGGAGTGATTATAGATTTTCCTCACATGTCACATTTCAATGTAATGCGAAGTTTCAGTGTATCTACCCCCTGTTGTAGTGAGGAAATGAACAGGCAATTTAAGATTTAAACAACAAACTACCATTAGAATTTTTCCGTACAGAGGAGTTATCCAGTCGATATTCGAAATCATTTTTCTGCGTATTAAGAGGGCGTCGACAGCAGGAAAAAGTATTCTTAGAACCAATATTTGTCAATGCTCTTTCTATCTGGCAGATAATCGTTTTCATAGTATTAGTGCGTAGTGGAAATCTCAAATTCCAAGGTAATCAAAAAGCATGGATTTCTTATCTTTAGGTATGACTGTGACGACAGTCGAAGAAGAAAAACTTTACAATCCTCGTCTTAACAAGAGTAAAGAAGAGTTTATAGAAATTATGAAGAATCTTCGCCTTTCCCAACCGAAGAAAATAGGTAAAGGGAAAAAGGCTGAATGTAAAACATGTGTGTTAATTATTTTGTAATTGGTGTGAGAGCGTCTCGCCTCCCGTTTAGGCACATCAAATTTCATTCTTGTAAATGGTCCCAATAATTCGTCAATTTACTTTTTCAATATTCTATAGACGTAGCTGTCCCTGCCAACATGATTGATGGATCAGAACAAGTGGATGAATCACTGCTATCGCATATATTACATGGATAGATGGAAAACACGTTAGTTCGGCCTTTCATGTGTTGCCATGATACTTTATACCTAATATTTTTGTGTCGCTAAGCTGAGGTGTTGAAATTTTTACTTTCACATATCATGGACTCCAATACATTTCATGACCATGACTTCCAGTTAGGAAATGGTGAAAAATATATTTTGCGTAATTCGTCGAGTTATAGGAACTCGAAGTTATTGGAACACGAAGTTTGAAGTACGAGAAATGACGAAAAACTTCCACTCGTGTTTCTATACTTTGAGGGAAACGCGTAGAAAATGCTTTCTATTTCCTTTATAAATTAATTGTAGAAATCGAAGAGATTACGACTTCTTTTCACGGTCATGAAGACGTAAATTTTTCTTACCGGACACGATGGCATGTATGATAGCAGTGGGCTTTTCCAAGATTTCATCGAGTTATAGAAGCCCGGCCTTCAAATATTCACCGTGCACATTGGTTCTTTACAGTATACAGGATAATGTAACTTATTAAATCTCGGCACAGTTAATGAATGAAGCAAATATAACTTGTACGCTTCCAGTCTCAAGAGTCTCATTGCTTACATACGATTTAATTCCCACGTGAAAAATGCCGTATCAGTCTTCTGATTGGCCATACAATTTTTCTTCACCGGTGAAAAAAAGTCATATCAACGTTCTGATTGGCCAACGGTTTTCCCGCCACAACATTGTCTTTGGTGAGCTCGCTTCTGATCAGGTTTTACAGACCGTCTAAGCGCTCTAAACACAAGAATAATGAACCAGAATTTCATTATTAATATTTCGGGAAAGAACTAAAAGGTAGGTTACACGTTTGTGTTGCAAATAATGTACAGTTTTGAACTAAGAGAGCGTGTTGTGAAGCGTGGTGACTGTTCTGTTGCTGTTCTATCTACTGTGGACTACCGTGAGGAGTTCTCCAACAGATTTAGTTTTTAATCTCAGTTCTTACAGGTGTATATCATAAATCAGTTACATCAAGGCAAATACTTTGTGCGATTTTGTTCACTCGTTTCGAAGTATTATAAAACAGCTTATATTACACGTGCAACCTCTTTTGATGAATAAAATTAGAACAGAGTTGTCGAAAGTAAGTATCCATCTTCACGGTATAATGTGGTTAAAAACGAGCTAGCTAATCGACGAACCCTACTTGAAAATATAAAATCTAATTTACATACTTTAAGAGCAAAACGATATAGAACAATTATTCACCAAAGTGGAGGTGAATAATGGCGGATATTTACCGAGCCGCGAAGTGGCGAGGTAAATATCTACACTATTCACCGACAGAGGACATTTATAATTGTATTACAATTATAATTTCTATTACAATTATAATTTCTACTACAATTAGAATTTTTAGTACAATTAGAATTTGTGTTACAATTAGAATTTGTGTTACAATTAGAATTTCTATTACAATTAGAATTTCTATTACAATTAGAATTTGTGTTACAATTATAATTTCTATTACAATTAGAATTTGTATTACAATTAGAATTTCTATTACAATTAGAATTTCTATTACAATTATAATTTGTATTACAATTAGAATTTCTATTACAATTAGAATTTCTATTACAATTAGAATTTCTATTACAATTAGAATTTGTATTACAATTATAATTTCTATTACAATTATAATTTCTATTACAATTATAATTTCTATTACAATTATAATTTCTATTACAATTGTAATTTCTATTACAATTATAATTTCTATTAATGTTACTAGTATAATTTCTATTACAATTATAATTTCTATCCCAATTGTAATTTCTATCACAATTATAATTTCTATTAATGTTACTAGTATAATTTCTATTACAAGTATAATTTGTAGTACAGTTACAATTTCTACTACAATTAGAATTTTTAGTACAATTAGAATTTGTGTTACAATTAGAATTTATAATTTTTACCACAATTAGAATTTGTATTACAATTAGAATTTGCATTGCAATTAGAATTTGCATTGCAATTAGAATTTGTATTGCAATTAGAATTTCTATTACAATTAGAATTCCTATTACAATTGGAATTTCTATTACAATTAGAATTTTTATAACAATTAGAATTAGTATTACAATTGTAATTTCTATTACAATTATAATTTCTATCCCAATTATAATTTCTATCACAATTATAATTTCTATTAATGTTACTACACCTTTTTTCAATGAAATTCAGAAATTTCCAAAATGATTTCAGATATTTCCAAATGATATTCAGATTTTCTTATGGATTTCAGATGTTTGCAAATGATATTCAGAAATGTCCAAAGGGATTTCAGACGTTTCCATATGATATTCAGATTGTCTAAGTGAATTTCAGACATTTCCAAATAATGATCAGAGATGTCCAAAGGGATTTCAGACGTTTCCATATGATATTCAGATTGTCTAAGTGAATTTCAGACATTTCCAAATAATGATCAGAGATGTCCATAGGGATTTCAGACATTTCCAATTGATATTCATAATTTCTAAATAAATGTCCTTATCACTACTGACAATTTGTTGATGTGCAGAGAAATATGCAACGTGGTCCTTACTCTCGAATATCGCTTGCTGACCGAGAAAGAATTGTCAGGTTAGCTAATAATGGCGGAAATTGGCGAGAGCTTGCCGAACCGTTAGGAATGAAATACAAAACTGCGTATACCTGGATTCGCGCTGATGCTGAACATCTAAAACCCGAAGGTGGACGTCAGAAGAAACTAACTGATGATCAAATAGATGACGTTGTGGCCATGATCGAAAGGGACCCTGGTTTAACTTTAAACCAGTTGTCAGAGAGAACACAACAAGCATTTGGAGTTCACCTTAGTAAATCAACTATCCACAACTACTTGAATGGGAAACTCATAACCCTGAAAAAGGCACATGCTATTCTTGCAACAATGAATAGTGACGCCAACAAGGAGCTTCGGCGCCAGTATGTTGCAAGAATTAGTGAGCACATGCGAGAAGGCAAAATGATTATTTGGATGGATGAAACCAATATTAACCTTTTCTGTAGAAGGTCTCATGGTCGCGCACGTGTTGGTGACAGAGCAGTTATGCCGCTACCAACTTCTAAGGGACCAAATGTTCATGTTGTGTGTGCAATATCTGCATATCAGATGATTCACAGCACAAGACGTCGTGGAGCTTTTAAATCCGATACAGCAAAGACTTGGGTTTTGGAGATGCTACAGAATCTTCCAGCTGGGGTAAGAATTGACTCCGTAGTTCTCGTCTGTGACAATGCACCTTGTCACTCAAAGTTTGAAGAATGCGTAAATGACTACCCAGGGTTAATTATCTGTCGTTTGGGACCGTACTCTCCAATGCTGAATCCCGTGGAGACAATTTGGAGCAAAATGAAAGCCGTTGTAAGACAGCAAATGCGAGTTCCGCAAGTTGAACCTCCCGCAGTGGGTGAACAACGTTTGGCTTACGTCGAAGGACTAATTGGTAATGCTATGAGACAAATCGCTCCACGGGATATTGTAAATGCATGTCAACATGCACAAGGCTTTTTCCAGCGTGCGCTTAACTTGGAAGACATGGACGTAGGAGCCTAATGCTCCTACGTCCATTCTTGTTTTATCGTTGCGAGCCCCTGAGTAGATATACTTTGTTGTCGTATTGATCTTGTCCTTATGCTTATGTCGTTCGTGTGAACCAGGCTTTAAACACCTCGGTCACGGTATATGATCTTTACTTATTTGCCACATACCAACTGCATTCATCTTAATCATGCTTCACTTGCTTCCACTGTGAATACCTTAAACTTGGTTGTAGTTTGCCCTGTCGCTCTTTTAGAGTGAAGACTTAAACTTAACTATCAAGTGGAGTTATTTTCTCCTTACAGTGAGTATATCATCGTATTTAATATTTAATATTTTGAAGCAGGGAGAACTAAAGGTTTAAAAGGTGACACTGCTTTCCGCTTCTCGGAATGCTGCTTCCTTTGGTGAAAGTCGTCAGTTTAACGTTAATTCTATAATCGGAATGTGTGGATTCTGTTCTTATAGAGCTTTGGGCAGTCAGGAGTGTCACAATTTCTGTCAACGATTTACTATCGTTGAATCAGTCATCGTGCAACTAAAAGCGAACAATCTGAAATTTGGAGGAACATCTTCGGTGTTTGAATTTGAGGGGCGGATTCGGATACTTGTGACTGTTGCTGAAGCTAGTCAGATTTTCTGGTCAAAAATCAAGTAAGAACGAGCTTTTGATTGCCGCATGACTTTGCTTCCCCAGTAATCCTTGAAAAAAGCTATTCTCGCTTCTATGGCCACAAAAATCTCGAAAATCTCGCCTTTTCTTCAAAATGGGGTTTATTATGGTTAGAATTCATATTTCCTCGCATGGTCGGATTGCCAGCCTGCACGAGAGCCTGCAAAAACGAGCGCAGTCCGCAAAGAAATCTAGCATCGTTGAAAAGTTTAACGCGACATCGTGGAATTAGCGGGAGTTACAGTTGATACTAAAAGTAGCCTGTTGTTGGAAACGACAAACGGCGTTTTGGCATTTGAACCGGCTAGTTTACATCTGAAACTTCTGCTGCACAATCGAAGATGAAGCAAGGTAGTTGGCCCTTGAAACATCTTCCCCTGATCTCTTCGTAAATTGAAATGTAGCCACTTCTGTTGGCATTGAAAGAACTGATGGTTATTACAGACCTTGGTCTGTTCTAAAAATTCCTGTCAAAGCCTGGTTTACACTAGCGTCACGAGCACAACAACATACACAAGCACAGTAGGTACTTCATAGTTGGGAAATCCTTTTGTATTGGAGAAGTAGAAAGACTTCAGTTGACCATGAAGTGCTAACTGCGCTCGAGTATGTCGTGATGTTTATGCCGAACGTGTATGCTTTAGGTCGAACGTGTAAACCAGGCTTAGGACCCATTTACACGATATGATGGTCACATAGGATTGTTTGTTCTGCGATATGGAATGTTGTCTCAGAGACACAATTCCTGTTTTTTATTGGCTCACTAAAGTAGCCTAGAGGACTAATTTTTTTTTTACGCTCACTTCAAGGTGGCGGATACTTACCGTGAGAGCCTGAGAACTATTCGCGCTCGCGTTGTTATAATTGAACATGTCCTCTCACGTAAGATCATTGAACTGCCAAAGATACAGGTTAGGATTACAGTTGGGGCTAGGATCAGGGTTAGGATTAGGATTGGGGTTAGGGTTAGAGCTAATCCTATCTCCAATCCTAATCCTAACCCCAACCGTAATCCTAACCTGTATCTTTAGCAGCCCTGTATCTTTGGTGAGAGGACATGTTGAATTATAACAACGCGAGCGTGAACAGTTCTCAGGCCTTTCACGGTAACTATACACCACCTTGGAGTGGGCGTTAAAAAAGAAATCGCATCCGGAAGACTCCAGTGAATTAATCGGATGCATTAGAACGTACGGTTGCATACGACAATGGTATCGTGTAAACTGGCCCTTAAACATTCAACAAATAGCTGCAATGACTAATATCGTCCCACTGTCAGATACCAATCATGAACGCGCACTTGTATTTCTTTGTTTTTGTAAGGCGCTTGCGACTACACCACGGAGAATGGACGCAAAAGGAGAGCCTCATCCAATGGACGAAGCTTCTTTCATCTCGCGCGTCACCCTTTGGTGGATTTTTGAAACTTTACGAACGGGTTACGCACGTCCGCTGGAACACGAAGATCTATCCCATGTCCGAGATGATGATCGAGCAAATCGACAGACGAAGCGTTTGTACGAGAAGTGGGAAGATGAAAAAAAAAGAGCCAAGCTAGCAAAGAGAAGACCGCTCTTTTGGTGGGCACTGCTGAGATTTCTGTCGTGGAAAGACTATTGCCCTATTTTGGTAACAGGAATTCTAAGGATAAGTGGACAAAATATCGCAACATGTTGCATCATAAAGATGATCTATGTCCTCTCGGACAAAATGGATGCTGAGACGTTTAGGAGGGAAGCTGCTGTGGTTGCCTACGGCTTAGTTTTTGGACTGTTGGTGCGAGAAATTGCAATGCATCATTTTCACTTGAGTTGCAGTCTTCCGGCGATACGAGTTCGAGCTGCTACACTTGGATTGATTTACAAAAAGGTAAGTTTTGCAAACTTCTAGACGTAAAGTGCTCGAGAGTTTTATTCTTTCATACATATCAGATCTAGAACTAGCCGACAAGTTTAAAAAAAGGAAAAAAGTCTATAAAGAACGTGAGACAACAAGCCAGTAGGAAGTAATTTTCAATCGGCTCTGCTCCTACGTCCCTGCAGGGTTCTCTGTCTGAGGATGACTTTGAAATAAAGTCGAAATATCACAGTTTCAACCAAAATTTCATCTTGTCATTGAGTCGTATCTTGAGTTTTCAAGATGATGTTATTCTTCTGAATATGTTTTACCTTATGATGAGTTATGTAGATTGAATATAGACCACTTGCGTTTGCTCCTCTGTTGGAGGAAAAATACTGACAACAAGAGTTTCAATAAATTATCCGATCTGTTGAACTTCGGGACTTTGAAGTTGTCCTCCAGATGGATTGTTCACCACATGAGTGCAACATCTCCTCTGGGACTTGCGAAGATAAAACAACAAGAATTTTTCTTTGTTTCGTCTTTCGTTCGGTTCTTTGCTTATCCTTGGACTATGATCTTACGCTTACGCTTTCGGCGATCCTTATGTCGCAGGCTTGACTTTATTCCTTTGTTTTTCCTTTTGGTTTAATCTTATGCTTATGCTAAAGCCTGGTTTCCATATAATTGTAATTGTTGTAGTTCAGTCCGCGATTAACGCCGATTCCATTACGACAACCGTGTTTCCATTTTACAACAATTGTGTTTCCATATTCGCCACCATTTTCCCCTAGTACTCAGGACGTTTGGTCTTAGTGACGGCCGATTTATGTTGAAACTGCGCTCGCGAGTGTTTCGGAAAAAAATTAGACTTAGGCGAGAGCTACAATTTTGCTTCGAACAGTACACGTTGTCATAAAATATTCCTCAAAACTAGGATAACACCAAAAGGTATGACAACTTGCCTTAGCAAGGATTCGCAGAAAATCAAGGAAAAGGAAAAATAAAATTGTTGCTTTTTGTCGCAAAATGCAACCGACGATCTTTGGAAGGTGGCTGGGTACACCTGAGCAAGATCCATGAACCGCTTGTCAGTTAAACACGTTCGACCCATCTTTATGCAATATATAAAATATTTACTGTTGCTGGGGTCCAGCAAGCACGTGAGCTGAACAACAACTTTTGACGTTCATTGGTTATTGGCATCATATGATACTTTTCTGTCGCAGACAGTCGGCGACTAAACGGACTAATGTTTCCATTAAATATTGATTTGTTGGCGTCTATTTGTAATTGTTGTAGAAGTTGAAACTGATTCAACTTCTGCAACAGTCGCCGATTGATCGCCGATAGAGTTACAACTATTACGACTTGCGTTTCCATTAAGTCGTGGTTGTTATAAGATTTGATCGGCGATAATTGCCGACTGAATTACAACAATTATAACTATATGGAAACCAGGCTTTGTGTTCAAGTGTGAACCAGGCTTTATATTAAACATGTTGGTTTAGCATTTCGGAGGTTATTTATTTCTGACTTTATACATGAGTAATACTTTATTGTCCGATGGCTCCAAGCCAAGCTTTTTCAACTTACTATCGTGTACTCCGAGATGTCAAACACTTGGCACAAAATTGCAAGTGTAAACAGGCCTTAAGGGGTGGACAATGCTCAAGTGTAATAATCACTCGATTTGAGGACTCGAGGTTTTCATCGTTCTCTCGTATGTCCCAAGTACTGCAGAACAATCGAAATCACTCGGTCAGTGTCTTCGTAACTTCCATTCTACTCTGGTGTTCGTAACCCTCTTATAAGGACCCTTCCACGCATGCGATTTTGTACATTGTGATTGTCATCCTGGTGTATGCAATAAACCTACGACATGCACTCTATACAGCAAGATATCCGCTCATGATTCGCTCATGCCGTACGTAATTTGTTCAGTCGTCCCTCAGTAGTCGATGGTACAGCCGGAAAAAAACTCACTGGCCACACTATTCCCAGTATCCAAACAGAATTTTGAAAGAAAGTAGTTGTGTCGTGTAGTTCTCGGTCCTTCTTGGCCTTCCCACTTATAAAATGCTTGCTGTACCCCTGACATATCGGTTTAACATATGAATTCACTGTCTCGTAATCAAGCTTATGAAGAACGTGCTCGGTAGCCAATCAGAGCATGAGTTTTACGGTACTTAATTTGCTCACTTAATTTTTAAGTCACGTGACCTCAACCCTATTAAAATAACATGCATGGAAAGTTAACCTAAGAAAATTCATACAGTGTGATATTTTACGTAATAATCAGGAGTTTTGTCTTAAAAAGGTACATTGCCTTCGAGAAGTAAGTCATATTGTAGCCGTATGACAGATGAGGGCGAAAAATTTTTTCATCCATGCAAAGAAAATGTCATTCGAAAGCAATTTTTTCCCTCGAATCACGAGAAACCGGTAAAAAGAAGTTTTAATCTTTTTCTTGACGAGTTTTCGGTGAAATAATCAAGGTTTAACAGGATAAAAGTACATTTCGTTTTCGGCTGCCATGTCTGATGACAAATGCATCTCACCCAACATGGCGACCAAACACAGAACTTATATTTCGCTTTGCTAAGTATTCAATATTCAAGACTAAATTTGGCAAGAACAATATTAAAATATCTTTGTACCCATTTCTTGTGGTCACGAAGGGCGTTTTCCCACAGATGAAGAAATTTATCCTAGGCACCAGACACCCTACAAATTTAACCCATATCTCTACAGCAATGCCCGGTTTGAAAACCAAAACTCCAGAATTTTACTTAAATCACTACCCTGAATGCATCTTCTAGGTCTCTAATCCCAGAGAGTTGATGTTACGTGACTTGTTAGGACATGTAAACGATTACTTTTCTTAGGTTCTTAGCCTGCCTCACGAAGTGATCAACCCTGGGCACGTCATGGAACTAATCTCGGACGATTCTCAGAAACTGGTGACTTGCTCAGAATGGTTATTTCCAGATGCAGTCGTGAACATTCTAGAATCTCTGTCGATGTTTGGATGGTTGGTTTACTTTGTGGGTTGGCAAGCTGTCGTTGGTTCACTGCTTTATGTTGTCATCGGCCTTTTTCGAACGCTTGTGGTTAAAGTTGATTATAGATTACGGAAGGACGCTTCTCATCTTGCCGACCAGCGATTGGGACATCTCCGAGAGATCATCGCTGGCATTCGCTCCATTAAGTTGAACACTTGGGAAGAAGTGCTGGAAGAAAAAGTTAGAAATGTCAGACGGTAAGAAAACCGGTTGTGAACCTGATCAATCAAACGCGAAAGGACGTGCAGGGGCGGAAATATAGGGGGGCAAGGAGGGGCTTGAGCCTCCCATTTCTGTTGAAAAATGCAATATTTGTACCTTACTTATTAGTGAATCTTGACATGTAACAGCAAGTTGAAAAAGTGGCAGAAGGAACTGATAATTTATAGAGAAAACTAAAATTGTAGTGAGACAACCGTAGATATCACACAAAATTATCATGGCTACAAGATTTGTCGGAAAGATACACTGCGAAACCTTCCTGCACTTTGTTTAGCTTTTGTGCTGGGTTACATCCTAGTGTCATCAGTCCCCACCCCACTTTTTGGGAGCCGTCTCCGCCCTTGACGTGTTTGGTACAGTAAAACACCTGTTTTGTCTTGTGTTCCCCCCTTAGTGAAACAGCTGGACAATCTCACTAAATACTATTCACCAGGTATTTGTGGCATTTTTGCACAATAAAAGATTTTTGCTCCCTCCAACATTGCTTGTTCCTCAACTGCTACCCTCAAATTGGTGGACCAGGAGCCGTCGTGGTAACTACATATTTGATAAGGATATACTGGGATATTATGTTCACCTTTGGGATTATTCAATTAAATCATTCGAAACTGAGAGTGTACAATTTCCTGAAATACCTAATCAGACATGCACGAATTCCCACGATTCCGTCAACTAATTTCAAGGACAAACATAATTTTCCAAGAAATCATCATGTTGTATAAAGTCAAAGTAATGTCTCTTAGGGTCAATTTACACGAGAAGATTTGTCGCATACAGTTGTTCGCCTGGCGTATGCCATGTTGTCTCAAGCGTACAGATCCTGTTTACGATTCGCTCGCTAATGTCGCATTACGTCCTGAACAAGTTGCACACTTAAACGCATACATCACAACGAACAATCGTATCTTGCAGATTGGGCCTTATACATCGAACAAATTTTAACCCTTTACGTGACAGGTTTCTGGAAGGTCCCCCCCTTCACGAGTAAAATCGTCTTACGTTTGCCAGAGTAAAATAAATAAGTTGCCAAGTCGCAACAGTCCAGTTAAAGGATTATTGTAGTGTGGACCAAGTGAGACTTGGAAGAGAGCTTTTCTCGAAAATAATTTTTTCTTAATAAGCTCTTCGAGGTACAGAACCTCATCTGCATGTTTATTTTTTTTTCTTTCAGCCAAGAAGTAATAAAAAGAATGAAGATCTTGTCAATAATAGCTGTGTTTAGTTTTATCAATTTTTTCGGTAAAAGCGTGGTTACTTTCGTTTCCATTCTCCTACTGCTGTTTACCAGCGACGGAATGTTAACAGGTCAGATGATCCTTACTTTATTGTTGTGCACCGCTGTCGTCGATAATTCCTGGGGTGTGTACGTACCAACTAACATCACTCTCACAACAAATGTGGCCACCTCTTTAAAACGTATTCAGTCTTTCCTGGAAATCGACGAACTGTCTGCTCTGACTAGTGATGCAAGGATCACACGAAATGAGACAGACTACGGGATTGTAACAACAGGTGTTCTCTCAAAATCCATCATAAATCAACCCAGAAGCTATAGTCAAACTTCAGCCAATTGCCATTTCATTAATCTAAAAGGTGTTACCTGTGAACTGCCAAAACGTCTTGAAGCAAACAGCCCAACCATTCAACTGCTGAGCTGCGTCAATCTATACATATCACAACCAGGACTGACCATAGTTGTCGGACCTGTGGGCAGCGGTAAGTCCTCCCTTCTGACATGCGTCTTAGGCGGTGAACTGGTTGTATCGACTGGCATTGTTAAACGCTCGGGAAAGCTCGCCTATGTTTCGCAAACACCGTGGGTATTCCCGGGAACAATTCGTGAGAATATTACATTTGGCTTGCCCTACAATGAAGATTGGTATTTAAAGACTATTGAAGTTTGCGAATTGAAGAGGGACATAGCAATGTTTCCTGATGCAGACATGTCTTTGATAGGAGAACATGGTTCTACGGTAAGTGGTGGTCAGCGTACTCGTATAGTACTAGCTCGTGCTGTTTATTCCCGGGCGGATATCTACCTCCTGGATGACCCGTTGAGTGCTCTGGACGCCAAGGTCGCCGATAACGTCTTCCATCGTTGTCTTCGAGGATTGCTGGCGGATCGGATTGTCATTCTGGCAACGCATCATTTACGTTACCTCAAAGAAGCAGATTACGTTGTTAAGTTAGACAGAGGAGTGGTCATTGCTCAAGGAGACGTTTCGTCGATGATGGATCAATTCAGTGGCCTGTCCGTCAAAGAAGATGAAGAGATCTCAAGTACTAAAGATCCAGAAACTACTGGGCGTGAAATGGATGAAGAAGTGAATGGAAATGAAGCAACAGGAAAGGTGTTGCGTCAGGAAGAAGAAGATCGGGAGACTGGGAGTGTTCGATTAACAGTTTATTGGGAATATTTCAGAAATGGCGCACCTGGGGTATTCTTGATCATCATTATCATCTTGTTTTTTTTTGGCCAAGGTAAGTTGATAAGTGGATGGCATTTTGGCGATTCTGTATTTAGTTATTGCCAAGGAAGGAAAAAAAGTGCTGGGCCGACTGCATACTTTTCATTTTTCTTTTTTCCAATTCATTTGTCCTTCGTCTTCCATCTTGTTTTTTCTTTCCACTCCTCTTTTACCTGACTTATACTTTCCTTTTCTATTCTCACTTTCTTGTCCTTTAGTTGCAGTATCTTCTGTTTTGTTTCATTTCTTTTTGCTGCATTTTATGTTTTCTGTTTATTTTTAGCGTTGGTTGTCGTGGTGGACGTTACTTCGATTCGCCTCTCACACTTTGCGACGGAAGAGGCAACCTTTCACAAAATGATGACGCTGTACTCGTCTACACTTGGTCTCGCATGCCTAGTTCTAAGCATTGCAGTAGGAAGCTTTTACTTCTTCAACATAAACTCATCTCGTGTCCTCCACAACAAAATGGTCCAGTGTGTCTTAAAAGCTCCTCTCTTATTCCACTCTGCAAACCCAGTCGGTCGAATAATGAACCGCTTCTCTCAAGATATTGGCAATCTGGACGATTTTCTCCCAGTGTGTTCGTTTCAGTGTGTCATGATATCTCTACGAATCATGGCTACTCTGATATTCATTGGCATCAACAATCTCATGCTTATTCCATTTGCTGTTCTTCTTTTGGTCGTGTTTGTTCTCGTCGCTAGATTTTACTGCCGCTCGGCCATGGACTTAAAACGTATAATGTCGATCGCGTGTGGTCCCTTGTATTCTCATTTTTCCAACACGATGGACGGAATTAAATCCATCCGTGTATACCAGAGGAAAAAAAGATTTATCAACACCCTATACAGGTAAGTACTTTGTACTTACTGAAGAAGGTGATGGGCGTTTGATAATTGGGCGTCAGGAAAAGCGATTGTATAACACCCTCACGGTGAGATTTAAGCAGGCTTATATGAAGTATCATGTGACGTGATAGCAAAATGATATATAACATATAATGGCATTTTATAATATATAATACACTACACTACACTACGATACAATATAATATAATATAATATAATACAATACAATGCAATATAATATAATATAATATCATACAATACAATACAATGCAATATAATATAATATAATATAATACAGTACAACATAATATAATATAATATATGATACGATATATATGACATGATACGATATGATATGCGATATGATATGATATATGACATACGATATAATATGATATGATATATGATATGATATATGATATATATGATATGATATATATGATATATAATACATGATGTATGTGATATACGATATGATATGATATATGATATATGATATGATGTGATGTGATATAATATATGATAAGATATGATATAATTTAATAATCAGCTGTCTGAAATTAGGAATGTTGATATTTAGTAACACAGAAACCCATTCCAGTGGCCTTAAAGTTCAGATAGCTTAACACTTGGACTGCTGGAGCTCTCCCTTTGACGAGTAAAATCATCTGGTGTTAGCCAGAATAAAATAATGGAAGTCATATCAGCTGGGAAAGAGTTAATTTTATAACTTGCCGTAATACTCCGGCCTTTCATGATAAAACACTTAACATATAATGTAGCACTTGCTCATTCTGTTAGTCGCTGGATTAGATTCCCAGAGTTGTGGGTTTTTTCTAAGAAAGGAAGTTCGACCCCTCTCTGAGAACCATGTTTCCAAAAAGCACCTTTAATTTATCAAAGTTCTGCTTCAGGCTATCCTTTTTTTCTCTTTTCTTTAAACTCTCCGTGATTGTTGAGGATACTTAATCATTTAACACTAATTTAAATCTTAATGCCATGATCTGATCGTTGTGTAGCAAAAAACGCGGAATCTTGGAGGTTTTTTTTACGTTTAATCGTTTCAGCTTAATCGACGCTCACGATGAAACTTTGTTCGCCTACTACCCGGCAGTTCGTTGGTTTGCTCTTATCCTGGATATTTCTACTTTATTCTTTCTGACGATTGTTCTTCTTACGATCGTTCTCACCGCGACAAAGTCTTCAAATGCAGGTTAGTTTGAAATTTCAACATTTGTGATTGGAAAGGCATTGTTGAATGGGGCCCCTCGTGAGAAAACGTCGAAGGAGATAGACACGTTATGTTGTGACATCTTGTGTAAGGCTTAAACCCCAACGCTTACAACATTTCACGTGTCATAAGACATATTAAAATAATACTTCATATGCGAAAATGTTCCTAGCTCATGTTTTTCAAATGTGAAATTTTCGTAAGGGTTACTCTTGCATTTCATCACATTCTCATTTGTTGATGAAGTCCATATGTTTGCATCATATTTTCATCTTGATGACCATAAAACTGTGAATGGTTACAGTTTTTATACTGTAATATTAGTTTCCCAACTTATTTATCCCAATCTACCCCGTCAATTTTCTGTCTGTCGAAGAAAATGAGAGGAAATTCATGGCTTTCTGCGGCTAGGTCAAGAATTTTCGTCACATTCCATCAAATATCTCATGCCCATTGCTGAATTAGGATTTGAATTCTTCATCCTGAGTGTTGGGAGCCCGACACTGTGATGACTAAGCCAACGATATTGGTTTTACCTCGCGTTCAGCATTTCTGTACTTAGACAGTTGAAACGAAATGAATTTAAAGCGAACGAGCTTTTCTGTTTCATTTCCAGCCTTACTTGCTCTTGGCATAATTTACGTCTGTAGTTTGGCCGACGTTGCACAGTATGGCGTGCGAATGTTTGCCGAGACCCACTCAATCATGACATCGGCCGAAAGAGCCTTGGCATACACCAAAGTTGAATCTGAAAAGGGCCACGATATCACTTCAGAGCCACCCAAAGGCTGGCCGAGTGAAGGGAAAATCTACTTCAGAGATGTTTCACTGAGGTATTACGAGGATGGTCCAAAGGCATTACAGAACCTGACGTTTGAAATAAACGGTTCGGAGAAAATCGGAATTGCCGGACGTACAGGTGCTGGTAAATCGTCTCTGGTGACAGCGCTCATGCGCTTGTCGGAGAGCGATGGAGAGATCATTATTGATGGAGTGAATCTCAAGGAGCTGAACGTTCGACAGCTTCGCACCTCAATCTCCGTCATTTCTCAGTCACCTGTTTTGCTAAGGGGACGCCTTAGAGAAAGCTTAGACCCTCACGATGAATTCACGGATTCTGAGATATGGGATGCTCTAGATCACATGCAGATAAAATCGGCCATCTCCATCCTACCCAATCAACTCGATACGATTGTTGTGGGGAGCGGATCGAAATTCAGCGTCGGAGAAAGACAGTTGTTGCATCTTGCGCGCGTTCTGCTTCAAAAGAGTAAGGTATTAGTGTTCGACGAAGCAACTGCGAACGTAGATTTGACGACAGATGAAATGATCCAGCGAATAATTCGTTTTGAGTTCAAGAAGTGCACCGTGATCACAATTGCGCACAGGCTTACAACAATCCTGGATTGTGATCGAGTGATGTTGCTGGACCATGGTAAGATAGTGGAGTATGATGAACCAGACGTTTTATTGGAAAAGGAAGAGGGTTCGTTTAAGAATATTTACGAGATGTCGAAGTGAAGAGAAATTTCATTGGATAAAGTTTTAAGCCTTTCAACCTAAGACTTGTGCCTCAGGTGTAAACTCGGGCGTAGATCAAATTCGTGAGGCTTCAGAAAAAGTTACCGATTTCCAAAAGATTGTTGTTGCAGAACTTGTCAAGGTCTCCGCCACGCTGGTTTACTCGTACACAAATCAAAGCTCAAGGGACTGTATTCCATTCATTTTATTTCATTAGAAAGATTATTTTACAGTCGTGAGTTTAGACCTCTTAGTCTCGCCACGACCCGACCACACTTATTTTATATTTTTACCCCAATCAATTATGTTATTATATTACAATGAATCATTGTGACGTCTTCTAAGCTATATTTACATATTTACATGAAGTATCCCACCTAACTGCTGAGCAGAAAACTGGCGGCGCTGCACTGGGAACTTACAACAATTGTTCTCCATATCTCGGTAAAATTTCTGATTTTAATCGAAACGCAGGTAATTCGAATTATTGCGATGATTTGTGTAAAATCCCTGTATGAATATTCTGTCACTTCTTCCATTCGATAATCTTTTCCACAAACAAACTCATAATTAAGAAACTCAGAACTTGCGTATCTGTCTAAAGAATGACATTACGTATCTGTCTAAAGCATAAGAGTGGAGAATTTGCGAGGTATATGCGATGAAGTACTCTGTAGAGGAACAACATGAATGTTCATTCAATGCGCAAATCATTGCATCCTGTCGCACTAATTCCGAGCGACTAAGCATTGCATTAGTTCGCTCGACAGAAAATACAATATCGCCCAGGCGTCGCAGACAACCTTTGCCCCACTTTGGGAAAGTTGACGCTTAAAGAGGCTTTGAACTTGCTGTATAGTCTACAGTAAAGCTTAAGGATTTACCGAGGGCTACCTGCGCATGCAATTGTCATGACGTAATAGGTCGCAGCCCATAATTACTATGACCATATGTGGCACGTAGCAGAACGCTGGGATTGCATGAATTATTTGTGAAAGTACGGAGAAATTTTTAGGTTAGCGGGACAAAAGTATGTCTGCGGAGCTGCTGGTGAATTCAAGCCAGGCTAAAGAAATGTTTATGCATTTGCTAACCAACAAGGGCTTTAACACAACTCGTAAAAAAGTAAATGATGTGATTAAGGTCGGTATGAACTGTTTCTTTTGCTTGATTCTCTGTTGAAGTAATTTATTTCCCAATTGACGTTCCTACAGCGTACACAAGGATGTGGGAATGGGGAAGCAGAGAAGCCGCGCGCCTGTCTAAACTCCAATATGGGAGCGCGTGGAGTGTTCATTCTATGAAATAACATAAACGTACTGAGACAAAAATCATTTGCCCACAAAATTTATGACTAATAACCGGTGCTCCAACTTTCAAGTATTTACTTTTCAAGTTACGTGGAGGGTGTTTGATTTCAAAGGTCTGCAGTTCGTCACTACAGTACTCAAAGAAACGCTACCAATGCCTCCTAGTTGACCGACGTTTGTATTTATTAAAATGCGGTTAATTCATTAATTAGACGGACTTATTCTCATTGCGCTAATAGCTCAAGAATTCTTTCAAAACATTGAAACGAAACAAAAATATTTTATTAGATGTGTAAATATCCTTCACTTCGCCCCCTCCGCAAGTATTTCGAACGTTCCTACGCTACAGTGTTACACTTTCATTCTCGTTCGCTTGCCCTCTTGACCACCGAGACTGTCCTAATGTCTTGATTAATTTACATAACGTCAAGAACCTCTTAACATGCCGAATTCTTAATTTCGAACATCTCAAGCAGCTCGCCACTTAACGGTCTATACGAATCGAGAGATACCTGGTCGTCTAATTGACATTGCTCTTTTTCTTGGAAAACGAGTTTCCTTCAGAAGTCGTGAGGAGTATCTTCTGACAGCAGCTTGTTTTGTGAACTTCCGAGAAGTGGCGAGAACGCTTTGCTAACTGCGATTAACTGGACATTACAAAGAAAACAGCAAAGACGAAGGCAGAAGAACCCCATTAGTCTATTTCGCCAGATAAATGGTCTTACATTAGCTGCTATTTTTCGTTTTGCCTACCTGGACGGAAAAACTGTGGAGAATTTTCTTAGATTTTTCGACGCAAGTGAGGGCAGAACAGTAGGCCGGCTGAATCAAATGTTTGACCGTGCCCTCGACAAGCATCAATGCAGCTAACCTGATTGCTCACGTGTGCAATGGCGTTCTTCATGATTTGCAAGCAACAATTGGACAACACCGACGCGATCTTCTTATTCGTCGCAAAAGACATAAACCGTATTTTATTCCTGACCCAAGATGTTTCGTCAATCAAAGAGTGTGGAGTATATCATAAAGCCTTAACTGGCCCTTCATTTTTCTACGCCTTGCCGAAGCGAACAGGCTCGCTAGACGCTGCGTCTTCCCCGAAGTTGCTGTTCGGTTGTATCATCATCCCACAAAACTTTATACTATCCCAACAAAGACAAGCGATAAATTAGTTGAGTTTGTTGAATATAAAGGCTAAGAGACTTGAGTAATATTTCACCGACTTATGTAACTAAGAATCTTAACAATTTCATGTTAAATATACGGTTACTTGTTATTAAATATGTGGTTACTTGTTATTGAATTGTAATTTATTGTAAAATATGTTTCTCGTAATAAGCTAATCCAGGAAGTTCACAATGATTGAAATTTGTAAACGATGGCTTCAGTATTTATATTTTTTATGAGCTCAATCGGAGTCGTCTTCAGTCGCACGTTTTGTGTCTGACATAAAAAAAATGTATTCTTTTCTTTAAAATAGGAGATGTATACCTTACTTTTTCTTTTTGCTCTATCTAACGTAAACAAAATTTTTTTTTCTTGACTGCAGGGACCTAGTGAAACTAACCAGTTTTTCTTCAAAGTGCCTGAATGTCATCCTTACCTTGCAGATTTAATGATTCGGATCAGAAAAAAAAATCATTTTCGTTGGGGTTTTTGGATATTAGACTTTTTGGGAGAGGAAGGGAGTGGGGAAAATGCATTCTAAAGGATTCGCGGCAAAACTGCGAAATTAAACAAAAACTTGGGTGGGAATTTTACTGTTTATACTTACCCAAAAATTTTACTAACGGGAAGCCACTGGTTAAGCGCAACTTGTTCGAAAAAACATGTCGAGAAACAAGCAAGTATTCCAAGAATTGTCTTGAAGGAGTCACAGAATGCATCTGGACCTTGCACGTGGGAGACAAGGAGTTGTGTACACGTCTCTTCAAAGTGCCGGGACTTGGTTGTTTGTTAAGATATTTTTGGAAGAACATTTTCGTACGTCTTGGTAAGTCAAACCTTTATAAAAACTGTACCGAATGAGTTGTTCCTCGCTGCTATACGGCATTGTGTCCCTTGTTCTCACAGCTTTGTGTGTTATTGCCGTCTGCGTATGGATTCAGTTGAATCTGGTTTGACTTCGGCACAGTTATTGCTAATCCGATGTGGTTTCAAGCGCCGAACGTAATTCCGAGTTTTAAAGCATGTGAGTTTTGTGCGAGAGAAATCTAAAATGAAAAATGAGACGCAAAAATATACAAAAATCTAACAAAAAAACCCAAAAAAACATTTGACACGGGATATAACAGTTGTCTGAGACAAAAACCAGTGCTCTGCAAAGATTTCCATCCTTGGAGATTCGGCAATTGCACAGTGGATTGTAAAGGACGATCTACTGTATACTAGCTTGTTCGTCGTATTTCACGCACATTTCAGCAAGGTACAACGTTCACTGGGCTCAAAAGTTCATGGTTAAATGTACTATCGCCATGATTTTCAATACCGTCAAATATGGCGTCTTCCTTTCTCAGTTGCATGTTTCGAAAACGAGCGTTCTTTTAACTTCCCACAGGTCGACGAATGCAGCCGATGTAAAAAGAATTATGTGAAGCAACTTGTGAAAGTTAAAGGAAAGAAAAACTTCGAAATGAAGGCATGCGGCGTGCCGGCATTAGACTTTTGACATGGTGGTGTTGCGAGATTATTTTTCCACGTAAAAATCAGACCTATAGATGCATACGTGGAAATGTGAAATTTCTTGTGTAGAACATTCAAAATAAATTTTACATCTCCCCAAGTCCATGTATTATCCTCTATATAATAATTTATTTATCGTGAATAAACAAAATTTCGTATCTCATTCTATACCAAGATTAGTTGATCAAGTTTGACGCTGATTACAGAATAAAATTGGAACGGAAGGAAAGCTACATCCATACTACAGAGCATCCTTGATTTCTCGCATCACCCTCTGGTGGATCTTCGGAATCCTGCGAACCGGTTACGGTCGTCCGCTGCAACACGACGATCTTTATCCGGTCCGGGACGAGGAGCAAGCCGAAAGACTGACGAGACGTTTAATCAGGAAATGGAATGAAGAGAAAAAGATAGCTAAAGCTGTCAAGAAAAGGCCGCTGCTTTGGAAAGCGTTGTTGAGATTTTTCACTTGGAGCGATTATGCATACATTGTTGTCGTCGGAATTGTGGAAGCAATGGCGTATAACTTGGCATGGTGTTGTACAATTATGCTGATTGATGTCTTTGGATACGGGACTAATCCCTCCTCGTCTGAGTTCACAGGACTTGTTTTGACGTACGGTCTTGCTCTGAGTCAGCTGGTCAATTTGATCGCGGGACAGCATTTTCAACTGCATTCCGTTTTTCTTGGCCTACGGGCCAGAGCAGCGGCACTTGGGTTGCTGTACCGAGAGGTGAGTTGTTTGAATGCTTGGAAATCTTATTCTATTTTTATTCTAATTTATCGTTCTTTTATTCATTCTTATAAAATATTAAAAATAAAACTAAAACCAAACAATTATATTATTTCATATTATTATACTTGACCTTACCTTACCTCACTTTAGTTCACTAGACTTCACTAGACTTCACTTCACTTTATTTCACTTCACTTTACTTCACTTTACTGTACCTTACTTTACTGTACCCAACTTTACTGTATGTCACTTTACTGTACGTCACTTTACTGTACCTCACTTTACTGTACCTCACTTTACTGTACCTCTACTGCACCTCACTTTACTGTACCTCACTTTACTGTACCTCACTTTACTGTACCTCACTTTACTTTACTTTACTTTACTTTACTCCACTTCACTTCAGTTCACTTTACTTCCCTTCATTTCGCTTTGCTTTACTTTACTTCACTTTACTTTACTTTACTGTACTCACTTCACTTCACTCTACTTTACTTCACTTCACTTTACTTTACTTTACTTTACTTTACTTTACTTTACTTTACTTTACTGTACTTTACTTTACTTTACTTTACTGTACCTCACTTCACTTCACTCTACTTCACCTCACTTCACTTTACTTTACTTTACTTTACTTCACTTTACTTTACTTTACTGTACCTCACTTCACTTCACTCTACTTTACTTCACTTCACCTTACTTTACTTTACTTCGCTTTATTTTACTTTGCTTCAATTTTACTTCACTTTTAATTCACCTTACTTCACCTTACTTTACTTCACTTTACTTTACTTCACTTTACTTTACTTCGCTCCATTCCACTCCGTTTCACTTTAATTTACTTTTCTTTAATTCACCTTACTCTACTCTACTTTACTTCACTTTACTTCACTTTACTTGCTTTGCTTTACTTTCATCCTAAATTATTTTAATTTTTTTTAGTTAAAGTTAAAAATAGGACAAAAATGCTTTTTGTTTTATTTCGTCTTATTTTTAAAATTCAAAAACATTTGCCATTTTCAACGATTTAGATACTTTGCCGAGGCCAGTCATCAATGACAGCTGGTCACGTGATGGAGTTAGTTTCCGATGATTCACAAAGACTGGTAACTAATTTTGAGTAATCGTTTCAGTACGGAGCCAGATATGCCCTCAGGTGGGCTGGCTCACTAATATGGTTGTTCTATTTTGCTGGGTGGCAACCTGTCGTTGCTTCTTTGGTGCTGGTAATCGTCGGCTTCTATCGTTACCTCATTGCCAAAACCGATTATAATCTGCGAAAGAATGTCTCTAGGCTTGCCGACGAACGCTTGGGATATCTACGAGAGATTCTCACAGGCATCCAGTCCATCAAGCTGAACTGCTGGGAAGAAATAATCGAGAAAAAAGTTTACAAAATAAGACGGTACTCAAGAATAGAAAATTTGCCATAATTATGATAATCATCGTCATCATAGTTATCATCAGAGTTATCATTGTCATCTCAATCGCCATCAACACTATAATTGTCATCAGTATCAACATCAACAGAATCATTACATCATCATCATCACATCATTACATCATCATTGCATCATTACATCATTGTATCATTACCGTCACAATACCATTATGATCATCATCATCATTATCAGGATCATTGTTGAATCATTATCGCCATTATCATCATTATTATCATCACCATCATCTAAATGATCACCATTGATCATCATCATACCATCATTATCATAATCGCCTTCACAGTGATTATAACCATCATCGCCATTACAATGATCACCAACATACTCATCATCACCATATTCGCAACTAAACTCACTATCATCAATATCATCATTATAAACATCATCGTTATCACAGTCCTCATGATAGTCATCATCATCATCATGATGATTATTATCACGAGGTGCTGATAAGTCAAAATAGTCAACACTGTTGCCAAACCGAAGTCTTTATTTCCTTTTCTCAGAGAAGATTGATCCAGATATTCATGATAATTTCATTAAGAGAGAAATGAAAGCTACGGATAGGTAAACAAAGAATATTTTAGAACGTCGTCAAGAAAATCATGTGTGGCGGTGATAGACAACGAAAACTTCACAATTAACCTACACTGCCGAAGTCAACTGGAATTATGTTAACTCGAGCGGGGTTTGAACTCGCACCTTCGGAATACCGGTCCGCCGCTCTACCTGTTGAGCTATCTAGAATATCTTGTGTAATTAAATTGGATAAAATTCGCCTCCAATCCCTGTCGACTAGATAGCTAAACAGGTAGAGCGGCGGACCGGTATCCCGAAGATGCGAGTTCAAATCCCGCTCGAGTCAACATATTTCAGTTGACTTCGGCAGTGTAGTTTATTTGTGAAGTTTTCGTTTCATAATACCCTGAGGATGATTCTGAAATAGGTGATAGATAAGATGACCGCCGTTCATAACGTGCTACCCGTCGCTCTGGTGATGTCTGGCCTTTCTTTTTGGGACTGACTATCAGGCTGATTACCAAGTTGGTGATGAGCTAACCAGCCACACCTTAGCATATACTGAGCTGAAATTTTTTCACTTTCTAGTCAAGAGATAGTTGCTAAAACCAAGCGCTGGAGCATTATGGCCGTTTGCCGATCATTCAATTACAACGGTCATAGGTTGGCCACATTCTTCACGATCATCCTGATTCTCTTCACCAGCAACAAGCCACTCACTTACACTGCCATCTTTGCGATAATCATTTATTCAACGTTTGCCCGAGAAAACTTCTGCAACGCCATCCCGCAGGCTATACTTTCAGTAACTGAGATACGAGCATCTCTGGAACAGATGCAAGCTTTTGTGGATTTCCGAACAAACACCGCTGACCTCTATTCTGCCTATTCAGAGCATAAAGATAGCAAACAGCAACACAAGTTTGGTGATTCTCTTGAAAGTAAGATGGCTTCTGGCTATGAGATGGAATCTCTTGTGATAAAAAGAGATCGCTCCCATTTATCAAACGACACCCCTCCGCCCGCAAACGTGGGTCGTGGAAAAGAGGATTCTGCACTAGTGGTGCCCATTGTCAGTCAATTCTGCACCAGTGGTGCCCATTGTCACGTACAAGCTCCCGCTTCACTTCACTCACGAGTCAAACAACGGTAACAAACCTTTGATAAACTATTTCAGTTTAAACGTTTCGGAACGTGGGCTCATTTTGATTATGGGTCACGTTGGCAGCGGTAAGTCGTCCATATTAGCATGCGTTCTGGGTGACGAGTTGTGGTATGGCCATGGCCATACTGGCCGCACCACTGGCTATGGCCCTGTTCAGCACTTGCATATATTGTTATACTTATGCTTATGTAGTGCATGTAAACCAGGCCTTAGCTTTCACAACTGATATTTTAATATCTGGTACCTAACTCATTGTAAACATCATTTAAACAGACATTTGGTCTGAACCAATCTTTTGCAGTTTCTGTTGATACTATGTTTATGATTTAGTAGCACTGATTAAACTGTCTTGAATAAATCTGTTTTGTTTTAAATGTTTTGTAAGGATGTACAACATTTGTTGACTTTGCCAACGAGACGGCATTTACTGGAGATGCACTGTTGATCAGAGCTTGTGGAAGAACAGACTTTCAGCAAGGTCAGAGCACCTCATGGGAATTCTTATTGCTGTTACTGTAAACAATGGCATAGCCAGAATATGCCATAGGTGTGGTCACCCAACCACACTGGGCCCACAGCCAGCTACATGGGCTAAAAGGCCAGTTAACTGTCACAATTTTTTGGGTTAACATTTGTGATTCATTCAAAAGGGAAGACCTCTCCTAATACGTAATAATGAGTGCGTCAATTTAGTACATGCATGTGTTTCTAATGCAGCACAGTATGAGGGGGGGGGTCATGGCACCATGGGCCTCCCTCTAAATATGCCAGTGATGGTAAACTGGGTTTTGATCAACTTAATGGTCTTTGTAGGTTCGAATGTTACGTGATAGATATGAAGAATGTTGTAATGGACTTTGCATGCGATGACGGTTGTGCAAGTCATTTGTAGCTTTTACCTTCAAGTTTTAACAATTGCTCCCATCTTCAATACTGGTAAATATTATTTACTCGATCCTATCAGTCCGTTATCTTTTCTTTTTTTTTCAGGGAGTGCTTCAACGCTCTATGACTCCGTACACAGCAAGATACTGTCTTTACCCTCCCACTACTTACTGTACCCCGGGCATGATTACAGAGGTATATAAATATAAAATCAATATTTAAGAAATAGAAACTGTTTTCCCGTGTTTGTATTCAACAAATATAAAATTGCTTGAGTGTCTCTGTGCTGTGATAGAAACATGAATGATGTCATTTCAACCAGAAAAATGTCAAGTAAAAACACGAGGCATAGCCAAGTGTTTTCTGGTATTTTTCTGGTTGAATTGGCGTCATTCATGTTTCTATCACAGTACAGAGACAGGAAAGCTATTTCCTATTTGTTTTATAAAATAACCAATGTTTTCTCGAGTTTTCGTGACATCATCCATGTCTCCGTACTCTAATACAAAATCAAAATGACGTCAAACGTGTCTCTGTACTCCGAGAGAAAATTAGGTTCGTCCAATCAGAGCATGCGTAGGACGCTTGTTATTTTATAAAGCCTGATGCAAACACGAGGAGAAGGTTGGGAGAACTCCAAAGATGCTGTGTATGTCCGAGACTGAAGGTCGAGGGTTTACACAGCCGCTTGAGAGTTCTCCCAACTTCTTCGAGTGTTTGAATCAGGCTATGTAAACAGGGACGGATCTAAGGTTAATTTTGACCGGTTTGTGATAGTTCTTGGGGAGGGTCTGGGGGCATACCCCCGGGAAAATTTTGGTTTGGAGAATCTTTATATACCCAAGAAATTGCAGGAAATGCAATTTCTTGCGTATATAATACTTGACACTAGTTTATGATTACGTGCAAAAATTTTGAATTAAGTATATGCTTCCAGTTCTGTACCAATAGAAGCAATGAGATTGTGGAGGAGTTGAGATAACCATGGACTGTAGCTGCAGTTAACCTGGTACTTGAGTGTTACATCTTAACTGTGCATTCCATCATGTCCCATTTTACATGTATATCAATCCACCTTAATTCATCCTGCCCCACCCCACCCCATCCTATTAAATTTTTAGCCAAGATTTTGTTTAGTTCAAGTATAATACTGTAAGTCACTGCTTGTTAACTATATTTACACTCTTTATTAAGAAGAAACATTAACAAGTTGATTACATACAAATAAATGCAGGTTACTCTATATGGAGTATACTAAAACTTTTAAATTAAAAAAGAATTATTAATCATCTGAAGAAACAACATCAAGTAGATGCATTCTTCTTGGATGTGCTCTAGCAAAGTTATTAATGATGGGATCAACATCAAGATTTATATGTCTGTGAACATGCATTAGTGCCAAGCCAGTTATTTGTCATGAATGATCTTAACCATGTTTTTAGCCTTCTTAATGCAGAAATTGACCTTTCACATGAGCAAGTAGTGGCTGGAACAACTGCCAATATATTTAGTATTACATTTATATTTGGGTAGAAATCTTTATCAACAAGCAAAAGTGTTTCTGATATCTTGTCTGGAATTGTACAGTCATCCAAATTTGATTCTCTTAACCATCTGCCTTCCCACATTTCAAGCTCTGCACCAAGTCCTTCAATGTTTGGTATATCATTTTTATAAAAATCCACAAATCTTTGAAGTTCATTTTTCCAAGGTTTTTTGGCTTTCACCAATGTCAACATCACACTTGGAACAATACAGAATCATTCATAAATCACCATAGAGTAATTACCAAACTTGGTTTCCAATGATGTAATAAGATGGGCCAGAAAGTTCTCTGTTAGATTTATACAATCATAATAGACTTCAGGTATTGATGCTTCTATTGTTTTCATTACTGGCACATATAGCTCAATTGTTCTCTCTAAACCATCTATTCTTTCTATCCACCTAGTCTTACATACATCCTTTAAAATAAAGTGATTTGAACCAGGCAAATACTTTTTGACATTTTCAATCAGGTAGCCTTGCCATTTAGGTGATAAATTAAAGAAATCGGCAATAGCTTTGCAAGTATCCGTCATTTCCCTTACAATATAAACAGAAGATGAAGAAGCAATGCACAGATTCAACCAATGACTTGAACAGTGTATATAGACAGCCTTACTTAATTCAGACCTAATTAAAGCTGCTGTACTTTTGTTAATGCCTGCCATTGCACCAGCTCCATCATAGCCCTGTCCTCTACACAAACTAAGATCTAAACCAAAGCTTTTAATTGCTTTCAGAATTTCATCTTTGACAGCACTTCCACTGCAATCACAAGACAAGTGAAAGAAACCTATAAATGCTTCCCTTATAACCCTTTCAGCACCAACATATCTTAAGACAATTGATAGCTGTTCTTTGTTTGAGATATCTGCTGCCTCATCAGCCAATATACTATATAACCTAGAGCCAGTATTAATATCATTAATGATATTTTCTCAAATAAACTTTGCACAGCCTTCAATCAGTTGATTCTGTGTTGTTTTAGAAAGATAAGTTTAATTTCTCTTCATGTTTTCTAACTGTCCTTTCAATTTCACATCACTAGCATCAACTCTAAAATCAACCAAGGCTCTAAAATTCCCCTGTTGCTTACCATCATGTTTGGAATCATCGGGGTGACCTCTTAAACCTTGGTTTGTTTGCCCACAATATATCACACACTTCAGAATTGGTGCAAGTTTTTCACGATTCTCTTGTATTCGCTTTGCTCTTTGCACTAACAACTGTTGATCAATATCTAAGCTCCTTTACCTTTGCATGGAGACCTTGAAGGTTTGCAAATCTCGAACACTGTGTTTATGCATTCTTGAACGTGACTGATGAGCAGCAAACTTACTGGCTGCACTTGTCCAAAGAATTAAAGGACTTTTACAGAGCTTGTCGAGCTTTTCAGAGTTATTTCCAAAAAGAATGCAAGGCAAACAGAAAGCCCCATCATACATCTGTCTGTAACGCAGCCATGGATATATTCTAACTAATAAATGCCTGAAAAACCTCTGACTCATTTTCTTACCTTCTGCAGTTTTGGGAAAGCTATAAGAAGGATCTGGGTCTCAACATTTAAGAATTAAGTCATACTTTTGATCGTTGGTCAGACGTCGAGCATTTGGAAAGGCGTATAAACCAACATCAGAAGGGCTACATTCGGTGGCCGCAATACCTCGTCTGCTGGCTCCACGAGTAGCTACTGACGTTGTATTAGGCCTTTCACGACCGCCCCCGTTTGAAGATGTTGGCAGTTATTTATCTCCAGATTCACGAGGGCCAGGATTCTTCTCGGCGTCACAAGAGATGTCAACATTTAAAGCGGATGGACAGTAACTAGATGTCGTATTGGAATAATACAAACATCTTCTACTAAAATGTTTGATCCGGTATCTGACAGAAGAACATTGTGGACCAAGCAGTATATATTGGCAATTGTTCCAGCTCACTTGGGCAACGAGTAAAAGAAAATAAAACCTAATTAACATAATTTTTATGGAAAGCAGAAGATGAGTACCGATCTGAAACGGAAACGAC
Source organism: Heliopora coerulea (assembly GCA_030142905.1). Taxonomy (NCBI): domain Eukaryota; kingdom Metazoa; phylum Cnidaria; class Anthozoa; order Scleralcyonacea; family Helioporidae; genus Heliopora; species Heliopora coerulea. The sequence continues at coordinate 1,438,896 of JASJOG010000035.1, read as the reverse complement.
GGCCACTGTTCTGCAACTCTTAGCAACGGGGATGAATTCTTCACCAAACCTCCGAAGGAGTGCTCTGTCAAGAGGTTTACGACCGGTTTGCAGGAATTTTCAGCCAATGGCATTGCATCTTTACCGATTTGTAAGCTCACACGGTAAACACTGACCGGTTCGTTACCTCTCGCAGGCCTCTGGCTCTGTTACAAGGTTTGCGAGATTGCGTGTGGTTTGCGTGCGAATATCCTTCAACGCGTTCGTGTACCTTTCATTTCTAGCAAGAGAATGGGGCGACCAGGAAAAATTTTGAATTTTTTTCCGATAAAATTGACATTTTCATCCAGAAAAAAGTTGTGGTTATTAAATGCAAGGAAAGTTTTATATGAAGACATAATTTTTTATGATTTAACTATTATCTTTTGAAAAACACCACTGGTTCGTAGAAACCGGATAAACCTGTCTGAATCCGCCCCTGTGTAAACACGGCAAAACAGTTTCTATTTCTTTCATAAAGTTAGCCAAGAACTTTGTTTGCATGGCCTGATATGAACACGGTAACTGACCAATCACTACGTACGTAATGGGAAACTTATTTTGTAATTTAACTGCAGCTTGCTTCGAGATGTATGTGAAATCTTTTCCCACTGGAGTGAATATAGATTTTCCTCACCTGTCACATTTCAATGTAATGCGAAGTATACAGTAGTTTCAGTGTATCTACCCCTGTTGTAGTGAGGAAATGAATAGGCAATTTAAGATTTAAACAACAAACTACCATTAGAATTTTTCCGTACAGAGGAGTTATCCAGTCGATATTCGAAATCATTTTTCTGCGTGTTAAGAGGGCGTCGACAGCAGGAAAACTATTCTTAGAACCAATATTTGTCAATGCTCTTTCTATCTAGCAGATAATCGTTTTCATAGTAATATTAGTGCACTGTGGAAATCTCAAATCCCTAGGTAATCAAAAAGCATGGATTTCTTATCTTTAGGTATGACTGTGACGACAGTCGAAGAAGAAAAACTTTACAATCCTCGTCTTAACAAGAGTAAAGAAGAGTTTATAGAAATTATGAAGAATCTTCGCCTTTCCCAACCGAAGAAAATAGGTAAAGGGAAAAAGGCTGAATGTAAAACATGTGTGTTAATTATTTTGTAATTGGTGTGAGAGCGTCTCACCTCCCGTTTAGGCACATCAAATTTCATTCTTGTAGATGGTCCCAATAATTTGTCAATTTACGTTTTCAATATTCCATAGACGTAGCTGTCCCTGCCAACATGATTGATGGATCAGAACAAGTGGATGAATCACTGCTATCGCATATATTACATGGATAGATGGAAAACACGTTAGTTCGGCCTTTCATGTGTTGCCATGATACTTTATACCTAATATTTTTGTGTCGCTAAGCTGAGGTGTTGAAATTTTTACTTTCACATATCATGGACTCCAATACATTTCATGACCATGACTTCCAGTTAGGAAATGGTGAAAAATATATTTTGCGTAATTCGTCGAGTTATAGGAACTCGAAGTTATTGGAACACGAAGTTTGAAGTACGAGAAATGACGAAAAACTTCCACTCGTGTTTCTATACTTTGAGGGAAACGCGTAGAAAATGCTTTCTATTTCCTTTATAAATTAATTGTAGAAATCGAAGAGATTACGACTTCTTTTCACGGTCATGAAGACGTAAATTTTTCTTACCGGACACGATGGCATGTATGATAGCAGTGGGCTTTTCCAAGATTTCATCGAGTTATAGAAGCCCGGCCTTCAAATATTCACCGTGCACATTGGTTCTTTACAGTATCCAGGATAATGTAACTTATTAAATCTCGGCACAGTTAATGAATGAAGCAAATATAACTTGTACGCTTCCAGTCTCAAGAGTCTCATTGCTTACAAGAGTCTCATTGCTTACATTTGAGGGAAACGCGTAGAAAATGCTTTCTATTTTCTTTATAAAGTAACGTGTAGAAATCGGAGAAATTACGACTTCTTTTCACGATCATGAAGGCGTAAATTTTTCTTAACGGACACGATGGCATGTATAATAGCAGTGGGCTTTTCCAAGATTTCATCGAGTTATAGAAGCCCGGTGTCACAGGAAATATGTCCCACCCAAAAATTTGTCCCCCCCGGGCCAAATTTCCTAGGAAATATGTCCCCCCTTCGGAAATTTGTACCCCCTTTGAAACAAGTAATTCAAGGCTTTTTAAAAGTAAAATATATATCTATTTCTTATAACAACTGCGTTAAATACTGTATGTAATATTTACTAGAACGATGAAAACCTTGGTTCAACTCTTCCTAAACTAATCATCCTTTTTACTGCGTTTTGCCGATGGCGGAGCACATAAGTCACAAAGCCATTCCTGATCATCCTCAGGACAGGAACTTAAATCCAGACATGGAAGATGGTACCAGTTGTCACAAAGATCGCATTGAACCATATCACCGTATTCTGGCAAACAACACATACAAAATGTTTGTATCACCAACTCATTCGGTCCATTGACACGTAACGCGCCTGTTCCACAACTACGGGGGAACGGGGAGATTTCACCTCTTTCAAGGCAACCAAATAAGTGGTTTCTCATCTTAGACTGATCAAAAGACACTTCATTCAGATAGGTGTTCCCACTCGCTAGTTCGTATGCATACGCAATGGCAAATAAGCCACAGTCAACCGATCCTTTCTGTAGTTGTGCTGGGCACATCTCAATACGAAGCTGGCTTGCGACGTCGATGAAACCACGATAACACTCTGCAAGCTGTTTCTCGGTCGACTCCGTCAGGTCCTTAAATAAACTGTCGTAGACATCTATCGGCTGTCCCCCAATCGAAGAGGACGTTATCCAGTGGGTTTTTCCTGTGTAGTGTATTTGGACGCCTTCACCCGGACAGTATTCGAACGATGTCTGTGAAAGCACAGGGTCTTGAAGACCTCCGACTATATATACTAAATAAAGAGCTACTTTAAGTAGATTAACAAAATTCACACTTATAACTTAAAAAAATATTCTTCCTTGTTTACTCAAGTATTTTGAAACACCTAGACAGCTAGACAGCTGTCTAGACAGCTGAACAACTGTTATGACATTGCAAAACAATAAAAATTCTAATTAAAGAAAGTGATTATTGATAAAAGTGAAAACACATGAGGAGAATAGAGCTGAGTAGTAGTGGAAGAATCATGTCTGAAAATGGCTTGTCATCCCACGTTTGTGAGTCATCGAAATTGCGTCAAACCATTGTGCTTTTGACAGCTTTTTGTTGTGTGCATCATTAGCTATGGTTGGGAATTTTATAATATGCATGGTTGCGGATAGCTTTCGGATGAGTCATTGATTATTGAAAAAGTTTGTAGAAAGCCGTTATAACTTCTACCCCTTGAGCCAACATGCTTTTAAAAAAGCAAAAACTTTTTTTAAATTTTATTTCCGCATAAAATGAACGAAGCAGCATACATTCAATTACATGTTCTAAACACCTTTAGCAACAACAAGCTTCACAAGCTTACCTATTGGAATGGCTAGATGATCTCTGGGTATACGAATTAGGGGGGACAAATTTCCGAAGAGCGGGCCATATTTCCTAGGAAATATCGCCCCCTGGGGGGACATATTTCCTAGGAAACTTGACCCGGGGGGACAAATTATAGGGGGACAAATTTCCTGTGACCCTGGCCTTCAGAACTTCACCGTGCACACTGGTTCTTTACAGTATACAGGATAATGTAACTTATGAAATCTCGGCACAGTTAATGAATGAAGCAAATATATGTTGTACTCTTCCAGTTTCAAGAGTCTCATTGCTTACATACGATTTCATTCCCACGTGAAAAATGCCGTATCAGTCTTCTGATTGGCCATACAATTTTCCTTCACCGGTGAAAAAAAGTCATATCAACGTTCTGATTGGCCAACGGTTTTCCCGCCACAACATTGTCTTTGGTGAGCTCGCTTCTGATCAGGTTTTACAGACCGTCTAAGTACTCGAAGAAAATTATAAGGAAAGAATAACGGACCAGAATTTCATCATGAATAATTCGGGGAAGAACTAAAAGGTAGGTTACACGTTTGTGTTGCAAATAATGTACAGTTTTGAACTCAGAGAGCGTGTTGTGAAACGTGGTGACTGTTCTGTTGCTGTTCTATCTACTGTGGACTATCGTGAGGAGTTCTCCAACAGATTTAGTTTTTAATCTCAGTTCTTACAGGTGTATATCATAAATCAGTTACATCAAGGCAAACGGTTTGTGCGATTTTGTTCACTCGTTTCGAAGTACAGTCGCCGCCGCTTATAAGCAAGTCGCTTATATGCAAAAGCCGTTTATATGCAAAGATTTTGGAAATCCAAAACCAAACCTTAAGAAAATTCCTTTTTTTAATCCGCTTATATGCAAATCGCTTATATGCAAAAGTCGGTTATATGCAAAAGAAAAATTGAAAATTTTGCGCTAAAATCGCTTATATGCAAAGAAAAATTTTCAATGCATTGCTGCAAATCCTCCTTTCCTTTCGAAAGTATTTCAATGTTTCAATGATTGGAAACAGTAGAAAACCAAGATGCTTGGGCGGTTGCAAAACTTTACCGTGTACGAAGATGCGAGCGAATTTTCTAAGACGTTCGATTTGCTGGATGCTATGAATACGATTGTCGCCTGCTGGTCTGAGATAACCACAAAAACAATCGCAAACTGTTTCCGCCATGCAGGTTTTGTGTCCAAATATGATAGCGATGAAGATTTGTGGGCGGAAGATGATGATATTCCGTTGGCTCAACTGTTGGCGGCTCCACGTGGTATGGATCAGCAAACTTTCGATGAAATTATATCTGCAGACAACTTTCTCGAAACAGCGCCACCAGTTAATGAGAACTCAATAATCAACCAGTAACAAAGCATCCAGGAGAGTGACGACGAGCCTGAACCAAAGCCCGTAATAACTCATGCTCAATTTATTTCTAATTTAGCCGACATGAAGGACTATCTTTGTTTGCACGGCTTCAAAGACTGGAAATCATTCAACTCTCTTACAAATACCACAACCAGAGGACAATTTGAAAAAGTAAAGAATGAAACACAGACCGAAAATTGTCATCTCTAGTGTGACTTGATATTCAAGTTGGAACAAGAAACGGACAAGTTGAAAAACGGTAATATTTCGGTTCTATTTCAGAGTCATCATCAGACGAAATAGAGCCGAAATATTACCGTTTTTCAACTTGTCTGTTTCTTGTTCCAACTTGAATATCAAGTCACAAGATGACAATTTTCGGTCTGTGTTTTATTCTTTCTCTTTCAAATATTTCCACCGATGTGTGTTCAAATGTTGCAAAAAAGCAAACATTAATTGTTATTTCCAAACCTAAGAACAGCTATCTTGTATATTTTAGTTTATTAATAAATACAATTTTTTCTGGTTTTGGTATTTAATCTTTGGTCATTTGTCTATTATGCTAATAATTTTGCTGGATGCGCGTCCTGGGAACGAATTCGTTTATATGCAAAATCCGCTTGTATGCAAAAATTGAGTTGGCAAAAAGGATTTGCATATAAGCGGCGGCGACTGTATTATAAAACAGCTTATATTACACGTGCAACCTCTTTTGATGAATAAAATTAAAACCGAGTTGTCGAAAGTAAGTATCCATCTTCACGGTATAATGTGGTTAAAAACGAGCTAGCTAATCGACGAACCCTACTTGAAAATATAAAATCTAATTTACATACTTTAAGAGCAAAACGATATAGAACAATTATTCACCAAAGTGGAGGTGAATAATGGCGGATATTTACCGAGCCGCGAAGTGGCGAGGTAAATATCTGCACTATTCACCGACAGAGGACACTTATAATTGTATTACAATTATAATTTCTATTACAATTATAATTTCTATTACAATTATAATTTCTACTACAATTAGAATTTTTAGTACAATTAGAATTTGTGTTACAATTAGAATTTATAATTTTTACCACAATTAGAATTTGTATTACAATTAGAATTTGTGTTACAATTAGAATTTGTATTAAAATTAGAATTAGTGTTACAATTAGAATTTGTGGTACATTTATAATTTGTATTACAATTAGAATTTGTATTACAATTAGAATTTGCATTGCAATTAGAATTTGTATTGCAATTAGAATTTGTATTGCAATTAGAATTTCTATTACAATTAGAATTCCTATTACAATTGGAATTTCTATTACAATTAGAATTTTTATAACAATTAGAATTAGTATTACAATTGTAATTTCTATTACAATTATAATTTCTATCCCAATTATAATTTCTATCACAATTATAATTTCTATTAATGTTACTACACCTTTTTTCAATGGAATTCAGAAATTTCCAAAATGATTTCAGATATTTCCAAATGATATTCAGATTTTCTTATGGATTTCAGATGTTTGCAAATGATATTCAGAAATGTCCAAAGGGATTTCAGACGTTTCCATATGATATTCAGATTGTCTAAGTGAATTTCAGACATTTCCAAATAATAATAATCAGAAATGTCCAAAGGGATTTCAGACGTTTCCATATGATATTCAGATTGTCTAAGTGAATTTCAGACATTTCCAAATAATGATCAGAGATGTCCATAGGGATTTCAGACATTTCCAATTGATATTCATAATTTCTAAATAAATGTCCTTATCACTATTGACAATTTGTTGATGTGCAGAGAAATATGCAACGTGGTCCTTACTCTCGAATATCGCTTGCTGACCGAGAAAGAATTGTCAGGTTAGCTAATAATGGCGGAAATTGGCGAGAGCTTGCCGAACCGTTAGGAGTGAAATACAAAACTGCGTATACCTGGATTCGCGCTGATGCTGAACATCTAAAACCCGAAGGTGGACGTCAGAAGAAGCTAACTGATGATCAAATAGATGACGTTGTGGCCATGATCGAAAGGGACCCTGGTTTAACATTAAACCAGTTGTCAGAGAGAACACAACAAGCATTTGGAGTTCACCTTAGTAAATCAACTATCCACAACTACTTGAATGGGAAACTCATAACCCTGAAAAAGGCACATGCTATTCTTGCAACAATGAATAGTGACGCCAACAAGGAGCTTCGGCGCCAGTATGTTGCAAGAATTAGTGAGCACATGCGAGAAGGCAAAATGATTATTTGGATGGATGAAACCAATATTAACCTTTTCTGTAGAAGGTCTCATGGTCGCGCACGTGTTGGTGACAGAGCAGTTATGCCGCTACCAACTTCTAAGGGGCCAAATGTTCATGTTGTGTGTGCAATATCTGCATATCAGATGATTCACAGCACAAGACGTCGTGGAGCTTTTAAATCCGATACAGCAAAGACTTGGGTTTTGGAGATGCTACAGAATCTTCCAGCTGGGGTAAGAATTGACTCCGTAGTTCTCGTCTGTGACAATGCACCTTGTCACTCAAAGTTTGAAGAATGCGTAAATGACTACCCAGGGTTAATTATCTGTCGTTTGGGACCGTACTCTCCAATGCTGAATCCCGTGGAGACAATTTGGAGCAAAATGAAAGCCGTTGTAAGACAGCAAATGCGAGTTCCGCAAGTTGAACCTCCCGCAGTGGGTAAACAACGTTTGGCTTACGTCGAAGGACTAATTGGTAATGCTATGAGACAAATCGCTCCACGGGATATTGTAAATGCATGTCAACATGCACAAGGCTTTTTCCAGCGTGCGCTTAACTTGGAAGACATGGACGTAGGAGCCTAATGCTCCTACGTCCATTCTTGTTTTATCTTTGCGAGCCCCTGAGTAGATATACTTTGTTGTCGTATTGATTTTGTCCTTATGCTTATGTCGTTCGTGTGAACCAGGCTTTAAACACCTCGGTCACGGTATATGATCTTTACTTATTTGCCACATACCAACGGCAATGATCTTAATCATGCTTCACTTGCTTCCACTGTGAATACCTTAAACTTGGTTGTAGTTTGCCCTGTCGCTCTTTTAGAGTGAAGACTTAAACTTAACTATCAAGTGGAGTTATTTTCTCCTTACAGTGAGTATATCATCGTATTTAATATTTAATATTTTGAAGCAGGGAGAACTAAAGGTTTAAAAGGTGACACTGCTTTCCGCTTCTCGGAATGCTGCTTCCTTTGGTGAAAGTCGTCAGTTTAACGTTAATTCTATAATCGGAATGTGTGGATTCTGTTCTTATAGAGCTTTGGGCAGTCAGGAGTGTCACAATTTCTGTCAACGATTTACTATCGTTGAATCAGTCATCGTGCAACTAAAATCGAACAATCTGAAATTTGGAGGAACATCTTCGGTGTTTGAATTTGAGGGGCGGATTCGGATACTTGTGACTGTTGCTGAAGCTAGTCAGATTTTCTGGTCAAAAATCAAGTAAGAACGAGCTTTTGATTGCCGCATGACTTTGCTTCCCCAGTAATCCTTGAAAAAAGCTATTCTCGCTTCTATGGCCACAAAAATCTCGAAAATCTCGCCTTTTCTTCAAAATGGGTTTTATTATGGTTAGAATTCATATTTCCTCGCATGGTCGGATTGCCAGCCTGCACGAGAGCCTGCAAAAACGAGCGCAGTCCGCAAAGAAATCTAGCATCGTTGAAAAGTTTAACGCGACATCGTGGAATTAGCGGGAGTTACAGTTGATACTAAAAGTAGCCTGTTGTTGGAAACGACAAACGGCGTTTTGGCATTTGAACCGGCTAGTTTACATCTGAAACTTCTGCTGCACAATCGAAGATGAAGCAAGGTAGTTGGCCCTTGAAACATCTTCCCCTGATCTCTTCGTAAATTGAAATGTAGCCACTTCTGTTGGCATTGAAAGAACTGATGGTTATTACAGACCTTGGTCTGTTCTAAAAATTCCTGTCAAAGCCTGGTTTGCACTAGCGTCACGAGCACAACAACATACACAAGCACAGTAGGTACTTCATAGTTGGGAAATCCTTTTGTATTGGAGAAGTAGAAAGACTTCAGTTGACCATGAAGTGCTAACTGCGCTCGAGTATGTCGTGATGTTTATGCCGAACGTGTATGCTTTAGGTCGAACGTGTAAACCAGGCTTAGGACCCATTTACACGATATGATGGTCACATAGGATTGTTTGTTCTGCGATATGGAATGTTGTCTCAGAGACACAATTCCTGTTTTTTATTGGCTCACTAAAGTAGCCTAGAGGACTAATTTTTTTTTTTTACGCTCACTTCAAGGTGGCGGATACTTACCGTGAGAGCCTGAGAACTATTCGCGCTCGCGTTGTTATAATTGAACATGTCCTCTCACGTAAGATCATTGAACTGCCAAAGATACAGGTTAGGATTACAGTTGGGGCTAGGATCAGGGTTAGGATTAGGATTGGGGTTAGGGTTAGAGCTAATCCTATCTCCAATCCTAATCCTAACCCCAACCGTAATCCTAACCTGTATCTTTAGCAGCCCTGTATCTTTGGTGAGAGGACATGTTGAATTATAACAACGCGAGCGTGAACAGTTCTCAGGCCTTTCACGGTAACTATACACCACCTTGGAGTGGGCGTTAAAAAAGAAATCGCATCCGGAAGACTCCAGTGAATTAATCGGATGCATTAGAACGTACGGTTGCATACGACAATGGTATCGTGTAAACTGGCCCTTAAACATTCAACAAATAGCTGCAATGACTAATATCGTCCCACTGTCAGATACCAATCATGAACGCGCACTTGTATTTCTTTGTTTTTGTAAGGCGCTTGCGACTACACCACGGAGAATGGACGCAAAAGGAGAGCCTCATCCAATGGACGAAGCTTCTTTCATCTCGCGCGTCACCCTTTGGTGGATTTTTGAAACTTTACGAACGGGTTACGCACGTCCGCTGGAACACGAAGATCTATCCCATGTCCGAGATGATGATCGAGCAAATCGACAGACGAAGCGTTTGTACGAGAAGTGGGAAGATGAAAAAAAAAGAGCCAAGCTAGCAAAGAGAAGACCGCTCTTTTGGTGGGCACTGCTGAGATTTCTGTCGTGGAAAGACTATTGCCCTATTTTGGTAACAGGAATTCTAAGGATAAGTGGACAAAATATCGCAACATGTTGCATCATAAAGATGATCTATGTCCTCTCGGACAAAATGGATGCTGAGACGTTTAGGAGGGAAGCTGCTGTGGTTGCCTACGGCTTAGTTTTTGGACTGTTGGTGCGAGAAATTGCAATGCATCATTTTCACTTGAGTTGCAGTCTTCCGGCGATACGAGTTCGAGCTGCTACACTTGGATTGATTTACAAAAAGGTAAGTTTTGCAAACTTCTAGACGTAAAGTGCTCGAGAGTTTTATTCTTTCATACATATCAGATCTAGAACTAGCCGACAAGTTTAAAAAAAGGAAAAAAGTCTATAAAGAACGTGAGACAACAAGCCAGTAGGAAGTAATTTTCAATCGGCTCTGCTCCTACGTCCCTGCAGGGTTCTCTGTCTGAGGATGACTTTGAAATAAAGTCGAAATATCACAGTTTCAACCAAAATTTCATCTTGTCATTGAGTCGTATCTTGAGTTTTCAAGATGATGTTATTCTTCTGAATATGTTTTACCTTATGATGAGTTATGTAGATTGAATATAGACCACTTGCGTTTGCTCCTCTGTTGGAGGAAAAATACTGACAACAAGAGTTTCAATAAATTATCCGATCTGTTGAACTTCGGGACTTTGAAGTTGTCCTCCAGATGGATTGTTCACCACATGAGTGCAACATCTCCTCTGGGACTTGCGAAGATAAAACAACAAGAATTTTTCTTTGTTTCGTCTTTCGTTCGGTTCTTTGCTTATCCTTGGACTATGATCTTACGCTTACGCTTTCGGCGATCCTTATGTAGCAGGCTTGACTTTATTCCTTTGTTTTTCCTTTTGGTTTAATCTTATGCTTATGCTAAAGCCTGGTTTCCATATAATTGTAATTGTTGTAGTTCAGTCCGCGATTAACGCCGATTCCATTACGACAACCGTGTTTCCATTTTACAACAATTGTGTTTCCATATTCGCCACCATTTTCCCCTAGTACTCAGGACGTTTGGTCTTAGTGACGGCCGATTTATGTTGAAACTGCGCTCGCAAGTGTTTCGGAAAAAAATTAGACTTAGGCGAGAGCTACAATTTTGCTTCGAACAGTACACGTTGTCATAAAATATTCCTCAAAACTAGGATAACACCAAAAGGTATGACAACTTGCCTTAGCAAGGATTCGCAGAAAATCAAGGAAAAGGAAAAATAAAATTGTTGCTTTTTGTCGCAAAATGCAACCGACGATCTTTGGAAGGTGGCTGGGTACACCTGAGCAAGATCCATGAACCGCTTGTCAGTTAAACACGTTCGACCCATCTTTATGCAATATATAAAATATTTACTGTTGCTGGGGTCCAGCAAGCACGTGAGCTGAACAACAACTTTTGACGTTCATTGGTTATTGGCATCATATGATACTTTTCTGTCGCAGACAGTCGGCGACTAAACGGACTAATGTTTCCATTAAATATTGATTTGTTGGCGTCTATTTGTAATTGTTGTAGAAGTTGAAACTGATTCAACTTCTGCAACAGTCGCCGATTGATCGCCGATAGAGTTACAACTATTACGACTTGCGTTTCCATTAAGTCGTGGTTGTTGTAAGATTTGATCGGCGATAATTGCCGACTGAATTACAACAATTATAACTATATGGAAACCAGGCTTTGTGTTCAAGTGTGAACCAGGCTTTATATTAAACATGTTGGTTTAGCATTTCGGAGGTTATTTATTTCTGACTTTATACATGAGTAATACTTTATTGTCCGATGGCTCCAAGCCAAGCTTTTTCAACTTACTATCGTGTACTCCGAGATGTCAAACACTTGGCACAAAATTGCAAGTGTAAACAGGCCTTAAGGGGTGGACAATGCTCAAGTGTAATAATCACTCGATTTGAGGACTCGAGGTTTTCATCGTTCTCTCGTATGTCCCAAGTACTGCAGAACAATCGAAATCACTCGGTCAGTGTCTTCGTAACTTCCATTCTACTCTGGTGTTCGTAACCCTCTTATAAGGACCCTTCCACGCATGCGATTTTGTACATTGTGATTGTCATCCTGGTGTATGCAATAAACCTACGACATGCACTCTATACAGCAAGATATCCGCTCATGATTCGCTCATGCCGTACGTAATTTGTTCAGTCGTCCCTCAGTAGTCGATGGTACAGCCGGAAAAAAACTCACTGGCCACACTATTCCCAGTATCCAAACAGAATTTTGAAAGAAAGTAGTTGTGTCGTGTAGTTCTCGGTCCTTCTTGGCCTTCCCACTTATAAAATGCTTGCTGTACCCCTGACATATCGGTTTAACATATGAATTCACTGTCTCGTAATCAAGCTTATGAAGAACGTGCTCGGTAGCCAATCAGAGCATGAGTTTTACGGTACTTAATTTGCTCACTTAATTTTTAAGTCACGTGACCTCAACCCTATTAAAATAACATGCATGGAAAGTTAACCTAAGAAAATTCATACAGTGTGATATTTTACGTAATAATCAGGAGTTTTGTCTTAAAAAGGTACATTGCCTTCGAGAAGTAAGTCATATTGTAGCCGTATGACAGATGAGGGCGAAAAATTTTTTCATCCATGCAAAGAAAATGTCATTCGAAAGCAATTTTTTCCCTCGAATCACGAGAAACCGGTAAAAAGAAGTTTTAATCTTTTTCTTGACGAGTTTTCGGTGAAATAATCAAGGTTTAACAGGATAAAAGTACATTTCGTTTTCGGCTGCCATGTCTGATGACAAATGCATCTCACCCAACATGGCGACCAAACACAGAACTTATATTTCGCTTTGCTAAGTATTCAATATTCAAGACTAAATTTGGCAAGAACAATATTAAAATATCTTTGTACCCATTTCTTGTGGTCACGAAGGGCGTTTTCCCACAGATGAAGAAATTTATCCTAGGCACCAGACACCCTACAAATTTAACCCATATCTCTACAGCAATGCCCGGTTTGAAAACCAAAACTCCAGAATTTTACTTAAATCACTACCCTGAATGCATCTTCTAGGTCTCTAATCCCAGAGAGTTGATGTTACGTGACTTGTTAGGACATGTAAACGATTACTTTTCTTAGGTTCTTAGCCTGCCTCACGAAGTGATCAACCCTGGGCACGTCATGGAACTAATCTCGGACGATTCTCAGAAACTGGTGACTTGCTCAGAATGGTTATTTCCAGATGCAGTCGTGAACATTCTAGAATCTCTGTCGATGTTTGGATGGTTGGTTTACTTTGTGGGTTGGCAAGCTGTCGTTGGTTCACTGCTTTATGTTGTCATCGGCCTTTTTCGAACGCTTGTGGTTAAAGTTGATTATAGATTACGGAAGGACGCTTCTCATCTTGCCGACCAGCGATTGGGACATCTCCGAGAGATCATCGCTGGCATTCGCTCCATTAAGTTGAACACTTGGGAAGAAGTGCTGGAAGAAAAAGTTAGAAATGTCAGACGGTAAGAAAACCGGTTGTGAACCTGATCAATCAAACGCGAAAGGACGTGCAGGGGCGGAAATATAGGGGGGCAAGGAGGGGCTTGAGCCTCCCATTTCTGTTGAAAAATGCAATATTTGTACCTTACTTATTAGTGAATCTTGACATGTAACAGCAAGTTGAAAAAGTGGCAGAAGGAACTGATAATTTATAGAGAAAACTAAAATTGTAGTGAGACAACCGTAGATATCACACAAAATTATCATGGCTACAAGATTTGTCGGAAAGATACCCTGCGAAACCTTCCTGCACTTTGTTTAGCTTTTGTGCTGGGTTACATCCTAGTGTCATCAGTCCCCACCCCACTTTTTGGGAGCCGTCTCCGCCCTTGACGTGTTTGGTACAGTAAAACACCTGTTTTGTCTTGTGTTCCCCCCTTAGTGAAACAGCTGGACAATCTCACTAAATACTATTCACCAGGTATTTGTGGCATTTTTGCACAATAAAAGATTTTTGCTCCCTCCAACATTGCTTGTTCCTCAACTGCTACCCTCAAATTGGTGGACCATGAGCCGTCGTGGTAACTACATATTTGATAAGGATATACTGGGATATTATGTTCACCTTTGGGATTATTCAATTAAATCATTCGAAACTGAGAGTGTACAATTTCCTGAAATACCTAATCAGACATGCACGAATTCCCACGATTCCGTCAACTAATTTCAAGGACAAACATAATTTTCCAAGAAATCATCATGTTGTATAAAGTCAAAGTAATGTCTCTTAGGGTCAATTTACACGAGAAGATTTGTCGCATACAGTTGTTCGCCTGGCGTATGCCATGTTGTCTCAAGCGTACAGATCCTGTTTACGATTCGCTCGCTAATGTCGCATTACGTCCTGAACAAGTTGCACACTTAAACGCATACATCACAACGAACAATCGTATCTTGCAGATTGGGCCTTATACATCGAACAAATTTTAACCCTTTACGTGACAGGTTTCTGGAAGGTCCCCCCCTTCACGAGTAAAATCGTCTTGCGTTTGCCAGAGTAAAATAAATAAGTTGCCAAGTCGCAACAGTCCAGTTAAAGGATTATTGTAGTGTGGACCAAGTGAGACTTGGAAGAGAGCTTTTCTCGAAAATAATTTTTTCTTAATAAGCTCTTCGAGGTACAGAACCTCATCTGCATGTTTATTTTTTTTTCTTTCAGCCAAGAAGTAATAAAAAGAATGAAGATCTTGTCAATAATAGCTGTGTTTAGTTTTATCAATTTTTTCGGTAAAAGCGTGGTTACTTTCGTTTCCATTCTCCTACTGCTGTTTACCAGCGACGGAATGTTAACAGGTCAGATGATCCTTACTTTATTGTTGTGCACCGCTGTCGTCGATAATTCCTGGGGTGTGTACGTACCAACTAACATCACTCTCACAACAAATGTGGCCACCTCTTTAAAACGTATTCAGTCTTTCCTGGAAATCGACGAACTGTCTGCTCTGACTAGTGATGCAAGGATCACACGAAATGAGACAGACTACGGGATTGTAACAACAGGTGTTCTCTCAAAATCCATCATAAATCAACCCAGAAGCTATAGTCAAACTTCAGCCAATTGCCATTTCATTAATCTAAAAGGTGTTACCTGTGAACTGCCAAAACGTCTTGAAGCAAACAGCCCAACCATTCAACTGCTGAGCTGCGTCAATCTATACATATCACAACCAGGACTGACCATAGTTGTCGGACCTGTGGGCAGCGGTAAGTCCTCCCTTCTGACATGCGTCTTAGGCGGTGAACTGGTTGTATCGACTGGCATTGTTAAACGCTCGGGAAAGCTCGCCTATGTTTCGCAAACACCGTGGGTATTCCCGGGAACAATTCGTGAGAATATTACATTTGGCTTGCCCTACAATGAAGATTGGTATTTAAAGACTATTGAAGTTTGCGAATTGAAGAGGGACATAGCAATGTTTCCTGATGCAGACATGTCTTTGATAGGAGAACATGGTTCTACGGTAAGTGGTGGTCAGCGTACTCGTATAGTACTAGCTCGTGCTGTTTATTCCCGGGCGGATATCTACCTCCTGGATGACCCGTTGAGTGCTCTGGACGCCAAGGTCGCCGATAACGTCTTCCATCGTTGTCTTCGAGGATTGCTGGCGGATCGGATTGTCATTCTGGCAACGCATCATTTACGTTACCTCAAAGAAGCAGATTACGTTGTTAAGTTAGACAGAGGAGTGGTCATTGCTCAAGGAGACGTTTCGTCGATGATGGATCAATTCAGTGGCCTGTCCGTCAAAGAAGATGAAGAGATCTCAAGTACTAAAGATCCAGAAACTACTGGGCGTGAAATGGATGAAGAAGTGAATGGAAATGAAGCAACAGGAAAGGTGTTGCGTCAGGAAGAAGAAGATCGGGAGACTGGGAGTGTTCGATTAACAGTTTATTGGGAATATTTCAGAAATGGCGCACCTGGGGTATTCTTGATCATCATTATCATCTTGTTTTTTTTTGGCCAAGGTAAGTTGATAAGTGGATGGCATTTTGGCGATTCTGTATTTAGTTATTGCCAAGGAAGGAAAAAAGGTGCTGGGCCGACTGCATACTTTTCATTTTTCTTTTTTCCAATTCATTTGTCCTTCGTCTTCCATCTTGTTTTTTCTTTCCACTCCTCTTTTACCTGACTTATACTTTCCTTTTCTATTCTCACTTTCTTGTCCTTTAGTTGCAGTATCTTCTGTTTTGTTTCATTTCTTTTTGCTGCATTTTTTGTTTTCTGTTTATTTTTAGCGTTGGTTGTCGTGGTGGACGTTACTTCGATTCGCCTCTCACACTTTGCGACGGAAGAGGCAACCTTTCACAAAATGATGACGCTGTACTCGTCTACACTTGGTCTCGCATGCCTAGTTCTAAGCATTGCAGTAGGAAGCTTTTACTTCTTCAACATAAACTCATCTCGTGTCCTCCACAACAAAATGGTCCAGTGTGTCTTAAAAGCTCCTCTCTTATTCCACTCTGCAAACCCAGTCGGTCGAATAATGAACCGCTTCTCTCAAGATATTGGCAATCTGGACGATTTTCTCCCAGTGTGTTCGTTTCAGTGTGTCATGATATCTCTACGAATCATGGCTACTCTGATATTCATTGGCATCAACAATCTCATGCTTATTCCATTTGCTGTTCTTCTTTTGGTCGTGTTTGTTCTCGTCGCTAGATTTTACTGCCGCTCGGCCATGGACTTAAAACGTATAATGTCGATCGCGTGTGGTCCCTTGTATTCTCATTTTTCCAACACGATGGACGGAATTAAATCCATCCGTGTATACCAGAGGAAAAAAAGATTTATCAACACCCTATACAGGTAAGTACTTTGTACTTACTGAAGAAGGTGATGGGCGTTTGATAATTGGGCGTCAGGAAAAGCGATTGTATAACACCCTCACGGTGAGATTTAAGCAGGCTTATATGAAGTATCATGTGACGTGATAGCAAAATGATATATAACATATAATGGCATTTTATAATATATAATACACTACACTACACTACGATACAATATAATATAATATAATATAATACAATACAATGCAATATAATATAATATAATATCATACAATACAATACAATGCAATATAATATAATATAATATAATACAGTACAACATAATATAATATAATATATGATACGATATATATGACATGATACGATATGATATGCGATATGATATGATATATGACATACGATATAATATGATATGATATATGATATGATATATGATATATATGATATGATATATATGATATATAATACATGATGTATGTGATATACGATATGATATGATATATGATATATGATATGATGTGATGTGATATAATATATGATAAGATATGATATAATTTAATAATCAGCTGTCTGAAATTAGGAATGTTGATATTTAGTAACACAGAAACCCATTCCAGTGGCCTTAAAGTTCAGATAGCTTAACACTTGGACTGCTGGAGCTCTCCCTTTGACGAGTAAAATCATCTGGTGTTAGCCAGAATAAAATAATGGAAGTCATATCAGCTGGGAAAGAGTTAATTTTATAACTTGCCGTAATACTCCGGCCTTTCATGATAAAACACTTAACATATAATGTAGCACTTGCTCATTCTGTTAGTCGCTGGATTAGATTCCCAGAGTTGTGGGTTTTTTCTAAGAAAGGAAGCTCGACCCCTCTCTGACAACCATGTTTCCAAAAAGCACCTTTAATTTATCAAAGTTCTGCTTCAGGCTATCCTTTTTTTCTCTTTTCTTTAAACTCTCCGTGATTGTTGAGGATACTTAATCATTTAACACTAATTTAAATCTTAATGCCATGATCTGATCGTTGTGTAGCAAAAAACGCGGAATCTTGGAGGTTTTTTTTACGTTTAATCGTTTCAGCTTAATCGACGCTCACGATGAAACTTTGTTCGCCTACTACCCGGCAGTTCGTTGGTTTGCTCTTATCCTGGATATTTCTACTTTATTCTTTCTGACGATTGTTCTTCTTACGATCGTTCTCACCGCGACAAAGTCTTCAAATGCAGGTTAGTTTGAAATTTCAACATTTGTGATTGGAAAGGCATTGTTGAATGGGGCCCCTCGTGAGAAAACGTCGAAGGAGATAGACACGTTATGTTGTGACATCTTGTGTAAGGCTTAAACCCCAACGCTTACAACATTTCACGTGTCATTAGACATATTAAAATAATACTTCATATGCTAAAATGTTCCTAGTTCATGTTTTTCAAATGTGAAATTTTCGTAAGGGTTACTCTTGCATTTCATCACATTCTCATTTGTTGATGAAGTCCATATGTTTGCATCATGTTTTCATCTTGATGACCATCAAACTGTGAATGGTTACAGTTTTTATACTGTAATATTAGTTTCCCAACTTATTTATCCCAATCTACCCCGTCAATTTTCTGTCTGTCGAAGAAAATGAGAGGAAATTCATGGCTTTCAGCGGCTAGGTCAAGAATTTTCGTCACATTCCATCAAATATCTCATCCCCGTTGCTGAATTAGGATTTGAATTCTTCATCCTGAATGTTGGGAGCCCGACACTGTGATGACTAAGCCAACGATTTTGGTTTTACCTCGCGTTCAGCATTTCTGTACTTAGACAGTTGAAACGAAATGAATTTAAAGCGAACGAGCTTTTCTGTTTCATTTCCAGCCTTACTTGCTCTTGGCATAATTTACGTCTGTAGTTTGGCCGACGTCGCACAGTATGGCGTGCGAATGTTTGCCGAGACCCACTCAATCATGACATCGGCCGAAAGAGCCTTGGCATACACCAAAGTTGAATCTGAAAAGGGCCACGATATCACTTCAGAGCCACCCAAAGGCTGGCCGAGTGAAGGGAAAATCTACTTCAGAGATGTTTCACTGAGGTATTACGAGGATGGTCCAAAGGCATTACAGAACCTGACGTTTGAAATAAACGGTTCGGAGAAAATCGGAATTGCCGGACGTACAGGTGCTGGTAAATCGTCTCTGGTGACAGCGCTCATGCGCTTGTCGGAGAGCGATGGAGAGATCATTATTGATGGAGTGAATCTCAAGGAGCTGAACGTTCGACAGCTTCGCAACTCAATCTCCGTCATTTCTCAGTCACCTGTTTTGCTAAGGGGACGCCTTAGAGAAAGCTTAGACCCTCACGGTGAATTCACGGATTCTGAGATATGGGATGCTCTAGATCACATGCAGATAAAATCTGCCATCTCCGTCCTACCCAATCAACTCGATACGATTGTTGTGGGGAGAGGATCGAAATTCAGCGTCGGAGAAAGACAGTTGTTGCATCTTGCGCGCGTTCTGCTTCAAAAGAGTAAGATATTAGTGTTCGACGAAGCAACTGCGAACGTAGATTTGACGACGGATGAAATGATCCAGCGAATAATTCGTTCTGAGTTCAAGAAGTGCACCGTGATCACAATTGCGCACAGGCTTACAACAATCCTGGATTGTGATCGAGTGATGTTGCTGGATCGTGGTAAGATAGTGGAGTATGATGAACCAGACGTTTTATTGGAAAAGGAAGAGGGTTCGTTCAAGAATGTTTACGAGATGTCGAAGTGAAGAGAAATTTCATTGGATAAAGTTTTAAGCCTTTCAACCTAAGACTTGTGCCTCAGGTGTAAACTCGGGTGCAGATCAAATTCGTGAGGCTTCAGAAAAAGTTACCGATTTCCAAAAGATTGTTCTCCATATCTCGATAAAATTTCTCATTTTAATCGAAACGCAGGTAATTCGAATTACTGCGATGATTTGTGTAAAATCCCTGTATGAATATTCTGTCACTTCTTCCATTCGATAATCTTTTCCACAAACAAACTCATAATTAAGAAATTTAGAACTGCACATTTTGTCTAGAACTGCACGTTGAAAAACCTTGCCTTTTTTTATCACAATGCAACACAGTAAAAAAAGTATCTTTCCAATTGACAGCTTTTAAACCTTAAAAAATTTGTAATTTTCCTGACATGTTATCTTTGTTTTGTCAAGCATGTTTCACGATATTACGCTGCCATAGTGTTATACATAGGTTATAACACCGTGCTAAATTACTGCTTATTGCACGATGTTCTTTCTGTGTTCTCATACCTTTTATTTTTTGTTTCGTTAATTCAATGCCCTCACTTCTCAAGGAATATTCAAATTCGGCCTCCTCATTATTTCTAAGATAGCTTCGTTTTATGGGAAAATTGTTTGGATTGTGGTGCGTTTTTAGATTGTTGTGTTTTCAGAATTTTGTTCTCAAAGTTTCTAGTCGCAGGAACGTGTCGTTTTACTTGTTATGAAATGAAATTTCAAAACGAATTTTTTAATGCATAGTTTTAATATACCAGTAGAAGGTTTTATTTGCGTTGATGTGATTTCCCTTAAAGGTTATATCTCATCAAAAGTGATGTTTTTGTTTTTTTTCTTAAGATCAGTAAATAGATAGGGAATGTGGTTTGAGTAACAAAATTAGCTTTTCCGTAAAAATTAGACTATAATTGACAACTAAAACTCACCCCTCAGGTGGATACCTCCCGTATGTAGGAATCTTAGACCAGTAGTGTTAGGACATAGCAACAGCAGATATCATGGCGAAATTCTTAGACGAATGATTTCTACGGTTTGCGGGCGATAATATTGGTTTGGAACATTATATGGCATAGGGCATACACAATGTGAAGAAAGATACACAACACCCAACGAAGCTGTTGACGAGGTCTACGTCACAAAACCCTTGTCCCAGTTCCCTGACCTTACGCGGTAATTGTTGCCAAGAGAGCATAAAAACAACACTTCAACGCAAACTTTTGAACATTTCTGCTCCTAAGTTTTCGAGATAAACTTTCAAAACAAAATTCTCCTTGTTCAAACTATTGGAAAACGAAATATCGCAGTTGGTGAGATGCAGTAATAACTTTTGAATTGCGTGTGTTTTATGTGGGAAGGAATCTAGTTAAGAAGCTTATCTTCCTACCTCCGCTAATGTAATGTAACACCCTACATATTTTACTTAATATTATATCCTGATAATGAATTAATGTGAGCGGGCTTTGCGCATCATGCTTCTCGTTTACACCGGAGCATTTTACGTCGAACAGCTTTTTCTCAAACTTTTACGGAATTTTCAGCAACCTTTTCATGCCGCCTCACACAGGTCTGGTTGGCGAAGTTTTCTATCGGCTGGCTGTCAAAACTCCTAAGGCAACTACGAATTTTAACTGATTTAACAGAACAGGTTTTAAACGTGTTTAAGCTCACGAGGGTCACACCTTGTTGGTTGATTGGCCAGTTCTCAGCATTTCCAAGTAATGTGACGTATTTGCCTTCGACTATCCTTTAACTCGCACGTGATGGCAAGTTGAGCGAAGTAGAACAGTCCTGTGGTGATTTCATATGAATGAAGGTAATGAGTATGCTAGACTAGTTTCTTCCCAAGAAAAGCACATTGCTTACAAGCTTTTTGGGTCGATTTAGCGCCGTGAAAGTACGGGGACGCGAGGTCTTAGCACATTCCATAGTGCACGAGATATCGATCATACTTCAATCCCTGAACGTACCAGGATTTTGGAGAATATGCCAGGCGCAGTTTGCCTAGGTCGAAAAACGAGAAGAATGACATTACGTATCTGTCTAATACATAAGAGTGGAGAATTTGCAAGGTACATGCGATGAAGTACTCTGTAGAGGAACAACATGAATGTTCATTCAATGCGCAAATCATTGCATCCTGTCGCACTAATTCCGAGCAACTAAGCATTGCATTAGTTCGCTCGACAGAAAATACAATATCGCCCAGGCGTCGCAGACAACCTTTGCCCCACTTTGGGAAAGTTGACGCTTAAAGAGGCTTTGAACTTGCTGTATAGTCTACAGTAAAGCTTAAGGATTTACCGAGGGCTACCTGCGCATGCAATTGTCATGACGTAATAGGTCGCAGCCCATAATTACTATGACCATATGTGGCACGTAGCAGAACGCTGGGATTGCATGAATTATTTGTGAAAGTACGAAGAAATTTTAAGGTTATCGGGACAAAGGTATGTCTGCGGAGCTGCTGGTGAATTCAAGCTAGGCTAAAGATATGTTTATGCATTTGGTAACCAACGAGGGCTTAAACACAACTCGTAAAAAAGTAAATGATGTGATTAACGTCGGTATGAAATGTTTTTTTCGCTTGATTCTCTGTTGAAGTAATTTATTTCCCAATTGACGTTCCTACAGCGTGTACAAGGATGTGGGAATGGGGAAGCAGATGAGCCGCGCGCCTGTCTAAACTCCAATATGGGAGCGCGCGGAGTGTTCATTCTATGAAATAACAAACGTACTGAGACAAAAATCATTTGCCCACAAAATTTATGACTAATAACCAGTGCTCCAATTTTCAAATATTTACTTTTCAAGTTACGTGGAGGGTGTTTGATTTCAAAGGTCTGCAGTTCGTTACTACAGTACCCAAAGAAACGCTACCAATGCCTCCTAGTTGACCGACGTTTGTATTTATTAAAATGCGGTTAATTCATTAATTAGACGGACTTATTGTCATTGCGCTAATAGCTCAAGAATTCTTTCAAAACATTGAAACGAAACAAAAAGATTTTATTAGATGTGTAAATATCTTTCACTTCGCCCCCTCCCCAAGTATTTCGAACGTTCCTACGCTACAGTGTTACGCTTTCGTTCTCGTTCGCTTGCCCTCTTGACCACCGAGACTGTCCTGATGTCTTGATTAATTTACACAACGTCAAGAACCTCTCAACATGCCGAATTCTCAATTTCTAACATCTCAAGCAGCTCGCCACTTAACGGTCCATACGAATCGAGAGATACCTGGTCGTCTAATTGACATTGCTCTTTTTCTTGGAAAACAAGTTTCCTTCAGAGGTCGTGAGGAGTATCTTCTGACAGCAGCTTGTTTTGTGAACTTCCGAGAAGTCGTGAGAACGCTTTGCTAACTGCGATTAACTGGACATTACAAAGAAAACAGCAAAGACGAAGGCAGAAGAACCCCATTAGTCTCTATTTCGCCAGATGAATCGTCTTACATTAGCTGCTATTTTTCGTTTTGCCTACCTGGACGGAAAAACTGTGGAGAATTTTCTTAGATTTTTCGACGCATGTGAGGGCAGAACAGTAGGCCGGCTGAATCAAATGCTTGACAGTGCCCTCGACAAGCATCAATGCAGCTAACCTGATTGCTCACGTGTACAATGGCGTTCTTCATGATTTGCAAGCAACAATTTGACAACACCGACGCGATCTTCTTATTCGTCACAAGAGACATAAACTGTATTTTATTCCTGGCCCAAGATGTTTCGTCAATCAAAGAGTGTGGAGTATATCATTTAGCCTTAACTGGCCGTTCATTTTTCCACGCCTTGCAGAAGCGAACAAGCTCGCTAGACGCTGCGTCTTCCCCGAAGTTGCTGTTCGGTTGTATCATCATCCCACACAACTTTATACTATCCCAACAAAGACAAGCGACAAATTAGTTGAGTTTGTTGAATATAAAGGTTAAGAGACTTGAGTAATATTTCACCGACTTATGTGACTAAGAATCTTAACAATTTCATGTTAAATATACGGTTACTTGTTATTAAATATGTGGTTACTTGTTATTGAATTGTAATTTATTGTAAAATATATTTCTCCTATTAAGCTAATCCAGGAAGTTCACAATGATTGAAATTTGTAAACGATGGCTTCAGTATTTATATTTTTTATGAGCTCAATCGGAGTCGTCTTCAGTCGCACGTTTTGTGTCTGACATAAAAAAATGTATTCTTTTCTTTAAAATAGGAGATGTATACCTTACTTTTTCTTTTTGCTCTAACGTAAACAAAAATATTTTTTCTTGACTGCAGGGACCTAGTGAAACTAACCAGTTTCTCTTCAAAGTGCCTGAATGTCATCCTTACCTTGCAGATTTAATGATTCGGATCAGAAAAAAAATTCATTTTCGTTGGGGTTTTTGGATATTAGACTTTTGGGGGGGGGGGGAGGGGGAGTGGGAAAATGCCTTCTGAAGGATTCGCGGCAAAACTGCGAAATTAAACAAAAACTTGGGTGGGAATTTCACTGTTTATACTTACCCAAAAATTTTACTAACGGGAAGCCACTGGTTAAGCGCAACTTGTTCGAAAAACATGTCGAGAAACAGGCAAGTATTCCAAGAATTGTCTTGAAGGAGTCGCAGACTGCATCTGGACCTTGCACGTGGGAGACAAGGAGTTGTGTACACGTCTCTTCAAAGTGCCGGGATGTGGTTGTTTGTTAAGATATTTTGGAAGAACATTTTCGTCCGTCTTGGTAAGTCAAACCTTTATAAAAACTGTACCGAATGAGTTGTTCCTCGCTGCTATACCGCATTGTGTCCCTTGTTCTCACAGCTTTGTGTGTTATTGCCGTCTGCGTATGGATCCAGTTGAATCTGGTTTGGCTTCAGCACAGTTATTGCTAATCCGATGTGGTTTCAAGCGTCGAACGTAATTCCGAGTTTTAAAGCGTGTGCGTTTTGTGCGAGAGAAATCTAAAATGAAAAATGAGACGCAAAAATATACAAAAATCTAACAAAAAATATTTGACACGGGATATTACAGTTGTCTGAGACGAAAACCAGTGCTCTGCAAAGATTTCCATCCTTGGAGATTCGGCAATTGCACACTGGATTGTAAAGTATGATTTACTGTATACTAAGCTTGTTCGTCGTATTTCACGCACATTTCAGCAAGGTACAACGTTCACTGGGCTCAAAAGTTCATGGTTAAATGTACTATCGCCATGATTTTCAATACTGTCAAATATGGCGTCTTCCTTTGTCAGTTGCATGTTTCGAAAACGAGCGTTCTTTTAACTTCCCACAGGTTGACGAATGCAGCCAACGTAAAAAGAATTATGTGAAGCAACTTGTGGAAGTTAAAGAAAAGAAAAACTTCGAAATGAAAGCATGCGGCGTGCCGGCATTAGACTTTTGACATGGTGGTGTTGCGAGATTATTTTTCCACGTAAAAACCAGACCTATAGACGCATACGTGGAAATGTGAAATTTCTTGTGTAGAACATTCAAAATAAATTTTACATCTCCCCAAGTCCATGTATTATCCTCTATATAATAATTTATTTATCGTGAATAAACAAAATTTCGTATCTCATTCTATACCAAGATTAGTTGATCAAGTTTGACGCTGATTACGGAACAAAATGGGAACGGAAGGAAAGCTACATCCATACTACAGAGCATCCTTGATTTCTCGCATCACCCTCTGGTGGATCTTCGGAATCCTGCGAACCGGTTACTGTCGTCCGCTGCAACACGACGATCTTTATCCGGTCCGGGACGAGGAGCAAGCCGAAAGACTGACGAGACGTTTAATCAGGAAATGGAATGAAGAGAAAAAGATAGCTAAAGCTGTCAAGAAAAGGCCGCTGCTTTGGAAAGCGTTGTTGAGATTTTTCACTTGGAGCGATTATGCATACATTGTTGTCGTCGGAATTGTGGAAGCAATGGCGTATAACTTGGCATGGTGTTGTACAATTATGCTGATCGATGTCTTTGGATACGGGACTAATCCCTCCTCGTCTGAGTTCTCGGGACTTGTTTTGACGTACGGTCTTGCTCTGAGTCAGCTGGTCAATTTGATCGCGGGACAGCATTTTCAACTGCATTCCGTTTTTCTTGGTATACGGGCCAGAGCAGCGGCACTTGGGTTGCTGTACCGAGAGGTGAGTTGTTTGAATGCTTGGAAATCTTATTCTATTTTTATTCTAATTTATCGTTCTTTTATTCATTCTTATAAAATATTAAAAATAAAACTAAAACGAAACAATTATATTTCATATTATTATACTTGACCTTACCTTACTTCACTTTAGTTCACTAGACTTCACTTGACTTCACTTTACTTCACTTGACTTCACTTTACTTCACTTTACTTTACTTCACTTTACTGTACCTCACTTTACTGTACCTCACTTTACTTCACTTTACTTTACTTTACTTCACTTTACTCCACTTCACTTCAGTTCACTTTACTTCCCTTCATTTCGCTTTGCTTTACTTTACTTCACTTTACTTTACTTTACTTTACTGTACCTCACTTCACTTCACTCTACTTTACTTCACTTCACTTTACATTACTTTACTTTACTTCGCTTTACTTTACTTTGCTTTACTTTACTTTGCTTCAATTTTACTTTGCTTCAATTTTACTTCACTTTTAATTCACTTTACTTCACCTTACTTTACTTCACTTTACTTTACTTCGCTCCATTCCACTCCGTTTCACTTTAATTTACTTTTCTTTAATTCACCTTACTCTACTCTACTTTACTTCACTTTACTTCACTTTACTTGCTTTGCTTTACTTTCATTCTAAATTATTTTAATTTTTTTAGTTAAAGTTAAAAATAGGACAAAAATGCTTTTTGTTTTATTTCGTCTTATTTTTAAAATTCAAAAACATTTGCCATTTTCAACGATTTAGATACTTTGCCGAAGCCAGTCATCAATGACAGCTGGTCACGTGATGGAGTTAGTTTCCGATGATTCGCAAAGACTGGTAACTAATTCTGAGTATTCGTTTCAGTACGGAGCCAGATATGCCCTCAGGTGGGCTGGCTCACTAATATGGTTGTTCTATTTTGCTGGGTGGCAACCTGTCGTTGCTTCTTTGGTGCTTGTAATCGTCGGCTTCTATCGTTACCTCATTGCCAAAACCGATTATAATCTGCGAAAGAATGTCTCTAGGCTTGCCGACGAACGCTTGGGATATCTACGAGAGATTCTCACAGGCATCCAGTCCATCAAGCTGAACTGCTGGGAAGAAATAATCGAGAAAAAAGTTTACAAAATAAGATGGTACTCCACAATAGAAAATTTGCCATAATTATGATAATTATCATCATCATAGTTATCATCAGAGTTATTATTGTCATCTCAATCACCATCAACACTATAATTGTCATCAGTATCAACATCAACAGAGTCATTACATCATCGTCACATCATTACATCATCATTCCATCATTACATCATTGTATCATTACCGTCACAATACCATTATGATCATCATCATCATTATCAGGATCATTGTTGAATCATTATCGCCATTATCACCATTATTATCATCACCATCATCTAAATGATCACCATTGATCATCATTATACCATCATTATCATAAACCCCTTCACAGTGATTATAACCATCATTGCCATTACAATGATCACCAACATACTCATCATCACCATATTCGCCACTAAACTCACTATCATCAATATCATCATTATAAACATCATCGTTATCACAGTCCTCATGATAGTCATCATCATCATCATGATTATTATCACGAGGTGCTGATAAGTCAAAATAGTCAAAACTGTTACCAAACGCTTACGCATGCACCAATTTCCGAAGTCTTTGTTTCCTTTTCTCAGAGAAGATTGATCCAGATATTCATGATAATTTCATTAAGAGAGAAATGAAAACTACGGATAGGTAAACAAAGAATATTTTAGAACGTCGTCAGGAAAATCATGTGTGGCGGTGATTGACAACGAAAACTTCACAATTAACCTACACTGCCGAAGTCAACTGGAATTATGTTGACTCGAGCGAGGTTTGAACTCGCACCTTCGGGATACCGGTCCGCCGCTCTACCTGTTGAGCTATCTAGAATATCTTGTGTAATTAAATTGGATAAAATTCGCCTCCAATCCCTGTCGACTAGATAGCTAAACAGGTCGAGCGGCGGACCGGTATCCCGAAGGTGCGAGTTCAAATCCCGCTCGAGTCAACATATTTCAGTTGACTTCGGCAGTGTAGGTTAATTGTGAAGTTTTCGTTTCATAATACCCTGAGGATGATTCTGAAATAGGTGATAGATAAGATGACCGCCATTCATAACGTGCTACCCGTCGCTCTGGTGATGTCTGGCCTTTCTTTTTGGGACTGACTATCAGGCTGATTATCAAGTTGGTGATGAGCTAACCAGTCACACCTTAGCATATACTGAGCTGAAATTTTTCACTTTCTAGTCAAGAGATAGCTGCTAAAACCAAGCGCTGGAGCATCATGGCCGTTTGCCGATCATTCAATTACAACGGTCATAGGTTGGCCACATTCTTCACGATCATCCTGATTCTCTTCACCAGCAACAAGCCACTCACTTACACTGCCATCTTTGCGATAATCATTTATTCAACGTTTGCCCGAGAAAACTTCTGCAACGCCATCCCGCAGGCTATACTTTCAGTAACTGAGATACGAGCATCTCTGGAACGGATGCAAGCTTTTGTGGATTTCCGAACAAACACCGCTGACCTCTATTCTGCCTATTCAGAGCATAAAGATGGCAAACAGCAACACAAGTTTGGTGATTCTCTTGAAAGTAAGATGGCTTCTGGCTATGAGATGGAATCTCTTGTGATAAAAAGAGATCGCTCCCATTCATCAAACGACACCCCTCCGCCCGGAAACGTGGGTCCTGGAAACGAGGATTCTACACCAGTGGTGCCCATTGTCAGTCTTAATGATGTCACGTGCAAGCTCCCGCTTCACTTCACTCACGAGTCAAACAACGGTAACAAACCTTTGATAAACTATTTCAGTTTAAACGTTTCGGAACGCGGGCTCATTTTGATTATGGGTCACGTTGGCAGCGGTAAGTCGTCCATATTAGCATGCGTTCTGGGTGACGAGCTACACGTATCGCATGGGATCGTAAAGCGATCGGAAAAAGTCGCGTATGTTTCGCAAACTCCCTGGGTATTTCCCGGAACGATTCGCGAGAACATTTTGTTTGGATTGCCTTTCAATGAAGAATGGTTCCTGAAGACGATCGAAGTTTGTCAGATGGAAATGGATTTGAAAATGTTTCCCGAGGGAGATTTGTCTGTCATCGGAGAACACGGCTCAACGGTAAGTGGTGGTCAGCGCACTCGTATTGCATTAGCCCGAGCTGTGTACTCGCAGGCGGATATCTATCTCCTGGACGATCCCCTGAGTTCCCTGGACGTCAAGGTTGCTGATAATGTCTTTCATCAATGCATCCGAGGTTTACTGGCCGATCGCATTGTCATCCTCGCGACACACCACTTGCGTTATCTCAACGAAGCAGATTACATTGTAAAGCTAAAAAGGGGCGTAGCAGTGGCACAAGGTGATTACTCGTCAATGAAAGACCAGTTTAATGAAACAGAATTCGCTGAAAAGAAGGAAGAGACCTTGACTATGAAAGACGTAGAGAACACGTCAGGTAAAGTGAGTGAGGACATTGAGAAGGAAAAGCCGGCAGGAGAGGCGTTACGACAAGTGGACGAGGATCGAGAAACCGGGAATGTTTCTTACAAGGTCTACTGGGAGTATTTTACCACTGGCGCCCCGACAATCATTCTGGTCGTCGGAGGACTATTATGTTGCTTTGCTCAAGGTAATTATATTAATAACAGCTACCGTATTAATCACGACATGGGCAACGACAATAACTATACAGCGACAACTTAAATAAGAATAGTAGAAGCAAACGCAGTAACAGTAGCGACAGCAACAAAACAATTACGAAAACAACGACTAAAAGAAGAAAAACAATGACTACAGTAGTAGTTGGGACAACAACAGTAACAACTTTGTTATTTTTATTTATTTTATTTAAATTATTCATAATTTTTTTTTGTTTCTTGTTTTATTTTTTATTAATTTGTTGACTTATTTATTTTTGTATGTTGTTTTTTATATTTTCTTTATTTTCTCTTTATAAGTTTAGGTTTATTTTTAACTTATTTCTAGTTAATTGATTGATTGGTTGGTCGGTCGGTTGGTTGGTTGGTTAGTTAATTGGTTGATTGGTAGGTAGATTAGTCGGCTAGTTAGTTAGTTGGTTGGTTGGTTGGTTGGTTGGTAAGTTGGCTGGCTGCATGATTGGATGTTTGCTTGGTTGCTAACCCTGTGGAAGCGACTGCGTAAACCTTAAGTGCCGCTAGTTTAGTACGCACAATAGGTCATTAAAAACGTTTCCAGGCCGAGAAATTTTACCCATGATTTTTGATGATTTTTCGACCAGTCTTAAACTTTCGAAATAAGCTCAAAGTATGAAAGTTTAGTTTCAGAATCATCTTCAGGGTAATATAAAGAGAAGATTTCATGAATTGTTGAATTCAATGGGTCATTTCATTGAAATTTTCTCTTCATGAAAGTTTGGCCCAAGTAAGTTAGTTTTGGACTTCTCTGGTTCATTTCAAGCTAAAGTTTTGTTAAACTTTCGTGGCCGAATAATTTCATTAAAAGATAAAATATTTCACCCACGGTTTTTCAGCGATCTAAACTTTCGAAATAAGCTGAAAATACGAAAGTGTAGGTCGAATATAAATGTTTTTCACAGATTTGAGTCATTTTAAAACAAACTTTTAACGAATTAAAGGCTAAAGTTTGACTGATTTTTCTTATAAAATATGGGATATTGCAATCCCTTATTCAAATCAATTTGAAAGAGTTTTGCCGTGAAAATATCATCAGTTAGTAGACTAAACCCATTTTTTTAATCTGATAAATTTTGAGCCAAATTAGTCGAATACTTTTTCAGACTTATTGTACTCCTCTCATATAACATGCGAGACTGAAATCCCTTATTCTCGGCATTTAAAGAGAATTTTGCAGTGAAAATTCATCAGTTTGTAGACTGAAGTCACTGCTTTAATATGGTAAATTTTCGACTAAATTAGAAGATAGATAGATAGATAGATAGATAGATAGATAGATAGATAGATAGATAGATAGATAGATAGATAGATAGAACAACATTATTTTGCTACGCTTACCGCATTCAGGTATAACTGATTTTCAAGAGGGACGTAGGATTAATTCTACTTTACAAATATGAATAAAAAAGTACAAAAAAAGATATGAAGTACTTTTTCAGAATTACTGGATTCTTGTCATCACGTATCCAGTATTTAAGTCCCTTATTCTCAAAATCCGGAGTGAATTTTGAAGCAACATTGAAATTCTAGATTTTTTTGTGAAATCGTAAAAGAAAACCTTCACGCGATACTGCTCCAAGAAATTCTACAAATTAACTGAAATATTCAGCGAGCCAGCCCAGATGTGCAAGAAACATGGGTCAACATGACCAGGTTTTCTTTTCTTTACCTTTGATATAACACAGTCGGGAATCCTCGAAATCTGCTCGAAATATTGTTCGAAATTCAGGTTTTTGCGCAGGCGGAGCCCCCCCTTCCCCCAACTCCACTTTGGCTCCACCTTTTACCGTGCTTTGACCACGTGGATGAACCTGGCACGTGTATCTCAAGATGGCCGACTTTGCAGGTGTTGAATACCTCGGTTTTTCAAACGTTTGTGAAACTCCAACTCAATTTAGTTCATCAGTGGAAAGCACTGTAGAGATTGACCTGTTCTTTTTAATATTAAAAGCTGATTTAAAAGTGGAAAACGGAAGAAAGGTTACCGAACAAACCGAGGTTAGTTTAAAGAACATAGTTAAACTATTCATTCTGATCTTCTTGTATGTTTTGACGTAGACATATCAGGCGTCTCCACAACTCTATTAGTGCAAATGTGCAGGAACATCGCACAGTCTTCCATACAGAGTAGTTCTAGCGAATTGGGAATGGTTCAATATTATGTACAGTAGCAGGGCCCGAAATTTACGGTCGTCCAGTCGTCAGAGAAGACCAAAATTTAACACTGACGATCAAGTCCCAGAACATGGTTGCCCATTGGACGACCATATTTCAAGCTGCCAACCTCTGGGAGAACTGATACTAAGACGCAAAAAATAATAATCTCAGTTCAAGATATTTACAAGAGAAAAGGTACAATTATACAGCTAATTCATTTGTTTTTAAATATAACTGTTCGTATCAGTGGTTCGTATTCACCGCCATTTTGTTTTGCGTTTTA
The DNA here is from genome assembly GCA_030142905.1 of Heliopora coerulea. NCBI lineage: Eukaryota > Metazoa > Cnidaria > Anthozoa > Scleralcyonacea > Helioporidae > Heliopora > Heliopora coerulea. The sequence goes on along the minus strand of JASJOG010000035.1, from coordinate 1,406,977 downwards.
CCGCTGAGCAGTAGAACCCAAAGTTGGTGACGAGATTTCATCTTGGTCGCCTAGATTTGCAAAGATGGTTGCCCAAATATTTAAAATTAATAAATTAATAATAAATATTAAAATTTGGATTTCCCCTGCTGCCCCTCCCCCCCGCTATGTACGACCATGATTTGGTTGTGACCATATTTAAGCTGTGAAACGTTGGTATAGCTTCATGTATTAATCCGTAATGTTGTAACCGTAGTTGTAAAAAGGTAGAAATTGGTCTCCTTGTCTTTTCACTTGTTCTTGATTAGTCGTGATTAGAATTTTTACTGGGACTGGTTGTTGAGTCTGGACGACATATCCAGTTGTGTGCGACAGGCATATTCTGGCACGACAGCGAGGGTAATCGGTGTTACTTATGTTTAGAAGAACCAAACATGTTCAGTGGAGAAATTTTTGTCGACTGAATCATCCGACGTCAGGAGTAATATACCGGAGGCCAAGCTTTAAACAACCGACCCTATGTATATGTGACCAAATTAGGTTGTTCACTTGCGTATTTGTTAGCATAGTCGGTCGAAGAATGGTGTGGAAACTCTACTAACTTCAAAGTGGCTGGCAAAGAAAGATAGTGAAGCTTCCACTTATGTTTAAAGGTGTCTTACCATTCAGAAATGTTTTCTTTAGTGGCTGTTTAACATTCGAATAGCATGGTTGAGAGACTAAATTCAAACCTTTCTGTTGGTTGATTGGTTAATTATTCAAAACATCTATTATGTTGAGCACGTTAACTCTACGCCAAAGCGAACGAAAAAAAGAGTTTCCAGACCATTCTTTGAGTCACTGATCTCCGGCCATTTACATTCTTCGGCTATCATTGGTACGTTGGTAGAAAAGCCGAAGTATTCCTTCAATTGTGGTAAGTACTTGAGAATTGATTACTTGCGCATGGGCATTTTCATTTATTCATTGGTATTAAGGCATACTTTAGTTTGCACATTGCACCTTCAACTGTTCAGTACCAGAAAATATACAATTAACGCCAACTTGGAACTCAATACGAAACTAAATTTTATTGCAACACTCGTTTAAAATTTTTGCAGGAAAGTAACATTCATTAGCATAGCTAGGCAAAGGCATTTAAAAGTGTCAATAGATGACTGATTTTACCATACTTTCTAATTAGGCAACAGATTTGTCCGGTTTCTTGCAAGTCAGTTGAAGGTCACGTGGAAACTTAACATGTATATTTGATACTGTTGACCGACTTTAGTTCACAGCACTTTGCTAACCTACATTGTCCAGTAGTTATCTGTACTGAAAGCTTGTGCATACCTAAGTCAGGAGTATATTTCCGCTTGCAGTTTGGTGCCTTTGGCGTCTTTCTATTAGGGCATTTGTACTTGTGCATTTTATTCACTTGTGTGTAGTTCCCTAGGAACTTCTTGACTTGGGCTTCCTTTTACCAGCGCAAAGTTACGTCTTGTATATTTATGTTTGTGCATTTTCAATTGCTGTTATAAATCCCAGGGGAATTCCAATCCCACGAAATTAATTTTCCGAAGTTAAAATCGGCCAAAATTCGATTTTTCCCTTGGTGTAATAAATCTCAGGGAAATTCCAATTCTCAAGGGAATTAAAGTCAAAAGTGAAAACTTGGTTAGAGAGGGGATTCCAGTTCCCATGGGATTTCTTTTCCCAAGTCAAAATCGACCAAATTCGACTTTTCAGTTGGTGTAATAAATCCCAGGGGAATTCTTTTCTCATGTCAAAATCGACCAAAATTCGATTTTTCAGTTGGTGTAATAAATCGCAGGAGAATTCTTTTTCCAAGTCAAAATTGGCCAAAATTCGATTTTTCAGTTGGTGTAATAAATCCCAAGGGAATTCTTTTCCCAAGTCAAAATCGACCAAATTGCGATTTTTCAGTTGGTGTAATAAATCCCAGGGGAATTTTTTCCCAAGTCAAAATCGGCCAAAATTTGATTTTTTAGTTGGTGTAATAAATCCCAAGGGAATTCTTTTCCCAAGTCAAAATCGACCAAAAAGCGATTTTTCAGTTGGTGTAATAAATCCCTGGAGAATTCTTTTTCCAAGTCAAAATCGGCCAAAATTCGATTTTTCAGTTGGTATAATATATCCCAATTATGATTACTATCCCAATTATAATTTCTATTATTATTACTAGTATAATTTCTATTACAAGTATAATTTGTATTACAGTTACAATTTCTATTACAATAAGAATTTGTATTACAATTTAAATTTGTATTACAATTAGAATTTCTATGACAATTAGAATTTACTATTTAGAATTTTAATTTACTATTAGAATTTTAATTTCTATTACAATTATTATTCCTATTCCTATTATAATCTCTATTACAATTAGAATTTGCATTGCAATTAGAATTTGTATTGCAATTAGAATTTGTATTACAATTAGAGTTTCTATTACAATTAGAATTTCTATTACAATTAGAATTCTTATAACAATTAGAATTTGTATTACAATTGTAATTTCTATTACAATTAGAATTTCTATCACAATTATAATTTCTATTAATGTTACTAGTATAATTTCTATTACAAGTATAATTTGTATTACAGTTACAATTTCTATTACAATAAGAATTTGTATTACAATTTAAATTTGTATTACAATTAGAATTTCTATGACAATTAGACTTTGTATTAGAATTAGAGTTACTATTAGAATTTTAATTTCTAGTACAATTATTATTCCTATTCCTATTATAATCTCTATTACATTTATAATTTCTGTTACAATATCTATTACAATTATAATTTCTATTGACACTTGCACGAAGTTAGGCAAAATGATTGACATTTGAGTAACCTAACACCAATTTCGGCCTCGTCGCTCGAGCAGAGGAGCTCTTGAAATTTAAAATTCGAGTGTTTGTTTATCGCAATGTAAATGACTCGCTAATGCATTGCTTGCAAATGCTTCTTGGTTTGACAGTGGATGTAGCAAAGACGAAGACTTTGATAAACTGCGGCGAACATGCCATTATGCTAATCAAAATCACTTTGATCGGCCGTGAATCACGTTAGGTGGCTGCCTCATTTGCCTAACCCTAAATCCGCCCCGGAAAGCGCCCAGAAAATGTCCATGAGAAAAGATAGCTGGTTTGCCAACTCCCATTTATCACTACCAGAAATCATAAAAATGACGTACTATTTGGGTTTACCGATATTCTCTAGATTTTATTATTCATAAAATGAAACTTGGAAGTCGCCATACAATTGTGGATTGGTATAATTTTGCGAGAGAAGTTTGTGTACAAGTTCTTGAGAAAAACAGCCCGGCAAATAGTTGGTCCAGGAAGGGAAGTAGAGATTAATGACAGCAAATTCGGGAAGAGAAGTACCATCGTGGAAAAAAAGCTGAAGGAGTATTGGATGTTTGGAGGCATGGAGAAGCAGAGCAATAAGTGCTTTTTTACTACTCTAGAAAGAAGGGATGCCGAGACTTTAATTCCAATTATAAAAAGTCTTGTAAAACCAGGAACTACCATTTTGTCCAACTGTTGCTGGAAGGCATCTACTCTTCTTCACAAAATGAAATTGGAGCATGTACCAACAAGATTGAATCCACTTGGAATGCTGTGAAAAAAAAATCACTCCTAAATTTCGGCACTATGAGAAAAGAGCTGTGCAATTCGAATTTTGCATTGGGGTCTGTAGAGTTGCACCAGTATCAGAAGAGAAGAACACTAAGTTTGATGATTTGATCGACCAAATTTACGAAGAGATTGTCTCTGATCTCTTGTTGAAAATTTTTATTGTTGTTGTTATTAAAATGATTATGTCAAACGTTTGAATTGGTCATAAACCTTATATTTCAATCGTCGGCTTTCAAATTCACTGTTGATTTAAGGTTTGCTGTCAGATCGAAATCATTTTAGGCCATCGAAATTAGTCTGGATTAAGATTTAAACAGCTTTAACAAACGTTTAGGGTTAGGGTTACGGTTTGTGTGCGGATTAGTTTCTGTAACATCACTTAGACAAATGTTTTGGATTGGGTTAGGTTAAGGTTAGGGTTTGAATTGGAATTAACATTGATAAAATTGTTTTAAATATCGTAATTTATTTTCATTCGGACTCAACCACTCAATCGTTTTAAGCTCTTTCTCGAAACCGAGTGACGGCGTAATTTGCATCCACTAAACTGCACTTGTCCATTACCGATAATTCGTCTAACAGCACCCAATAGACTTGACGGCTCTGTTTTTATAATTTAAGACCAAGAATCCTTATATCATCGTTGGCTCAGTTTCTTTTATTCTCGAGAGGTTTGTAACTAGTTTATAAACCTCATAAAGATATTTATAAACTTTCTACCGAAATTTCGCCATGTCTATACGCTTGTCGGGCGAGTTAAATACTTGTTTGCAAACTTCACCAACGATAATATAAGTCGGTTATATACCTTGACCTCGGGGTTTCACCTTTTCATGCATACTGTTGTTGTACCACAACAAATTACAATAATAGAACTAAAGAAAGAACAAAGAAAAGACAAAGAAAAACAAAGAACAAAAGAAGAAACCATGCATGACAGGGTTAAGCGATATATCAACCCTCGGGCTTCGCCCTCAAGTTTATGTATCGCTTAAGCCTGGTTCACTCGTGAGCGTAAGCATAAGCATAAGGACTACACAAAAAGCAAAACAAAGAAACGAAGTGAAGCCTGCGACATAAGGATCGTCGCAATCATAAGCATAATGCCATGGTCCAAGCATAAGCCAAGAGCCGAACACGAAACAAAGAAAAACTCTTGTTTTATCTTTACAAGCCCCCAGAGTAGACATTCTTGCAAGCCTCTGAGTAGATATCATACTTTGTTTTTGTATTGATCTTGTCCTTATGCATATGTCGCTCGTGTGAACCAGGCTTTAAACACCTCGGGCACGGTATGTGATCTTTACTTATTTGCCACATACCAACGATATTGATTGTATCCACGCTTCACTTGCTTCCACTGTGAATACCTTAAACTTGGTTGTAGTTAGCCCGGTCGCTCTTTTAGGGTGAAGATTTAAACTTAACTACCAAGTGGAGTTATTTCCTTCTTACAGTGAGTATATCATAGTAATATTTAATATTTTGAAGCAGGGAGAAGTTAAGGTTTAAAAGATGACACTGCTTTCTGCTCGTCGGAAGGCTGCTTCCTTTTGTGAAAATAGTCAGTTTAACACTACTGCGGATCAAATTAGGAATTCTATGATCGGAATGTGTGGATTCTGTTCTTATAGAGCTTTGGGGCAGTCAGGGGAGTCACAATTTTTGTCAACGATTTACTATCGTTGATTCAGTCATAGTGCAACTAAAGGCGAACAATGTGAAATCTGGAGGAACATCTTCGGTGTTTGAATTTGAGGGGCGGATTCGGACTCTTGTGACTGTTGCTGAAGCTAGTCAGATTTTCTGGTCGAAAGTCAAGTAAGAGCGAGCTTTTGATTGCCGCATGACTTTGCTTCCCCCAGTAGTCCTTGAAAAAAAAAATTCTCGCTTCTATGGCCACAAAAAACACGGAAATCTCGCCTTCTCTTGAAAATGGGTTTTATTGTGGTTAAAATTCGTATTTCCTCACATGGTTGGATTACCAGCCTGCACGAGAGCCTGCAAAAACGAGCGCAGCCCGCAAGGAAATCTAGCATCGTTGAAAAGTTTAACGGGACGTCGTGGAAATAGCGAAAGCTACAGTTGATACTAAAAGTAGCCTGTTGTTGGAAGCGACAAACGGCGTTTTGGCATTTGAACCGGCCAAATGGTAATTAGTCTAACTATGGAAGGTGGGCTGAACTTGGGGGCCGCACTTGCAAGGCACGCAGTTGCAAGGCACGCACTTACAAGGCTGTGAAAATACCGAATTTATCACTATGTAATACGAGATATTGGAGTGTGTGTTGTGGCATGTGGCCTTGTCAAAATTACGTTTCCTTATTGATAATACGCTTTATTACTGACATGTTTGAGGAAGTTGATCGTCCAGGTTAGTGTAGTCTTGAGAAAGACTGTTGGTTGAAGTGACTGACGTTTCGACAGCTATAGCGGCGGTCATCTTCAGAGTCAAAAGGAGAGTAAAGGTCAGGTTCGCCTGTATTTGTATCTGGCTCGTCCGTGATAAGTGTAAGTCTATTACACTTATTATTATTACTATAGACTTACACTTCGACAAACTGATAATTAACGCCTACACAACCACACCCATTGCTTCTCGCCAAATATCACACCTCCATGACTAATACGACCGCCCACTTATCACGGACGAGCCAGATACAAATACAGGCGAACCTGACCTTTACTCTCCTTTTGACTCTGAAGATGACCGCCGCTATAGCTGTCGAAACGTCAGTCACTTCAACCAACAGTCTTTCTCAAGACTACACTAACCTGGACGATCAACTTCCTCAAACATGTCACGATTCTCCCAGGTTCAAACCATTTACTTTATTACGCTTTATTACTGTGCCCGTCATTTTGAATATCTGTGTTTCTGTTTCTCTGTGATGGACCCAGGTTTAAAGTTGTAATTTACCCTAACAATTGATCTTTTTTATGGTGACGCTTGTAATATTGTTGGATAAAATGACCTCAAAATTTGCGGAAAATAGCGTTTCCGAGCGGGAAAACATAACCCCGGACACCCCTAGGGGAATGCCCTGTGAGCAACAGTCAGATTTTGAGCTGGATCCACCCCTGCTGTATTACATGTATCATGGGATTGTATACATAATTTTGCTGTTGTAGGGATTATATAGACACAACTAACCACGTAAATTAGCTTGTGCATATTATACCTACACGTTAAACCAGTGGAGGTTAAACATTTTAGGATTTGAAAAATTGGAGTCAGGAGTGGTTTTGCACATAGTGAAACATTACTGAATGGGAGACAGAATGAATAGTTATATTTGTAGCTTTCATTGCGTTTTAGTGCTGGAAACAAACTATCGTGGACTAAGATTACAGGTCACCTAACACGTGGGTTGTGTGATGTTGATGACTAATGATTATGTTCAAATCAGAGTCGCGAAATGCTTTCTATGATACCTTAATATGGGTTAAGTCTTAACCTTCCACCTAACTTTAGTTTACCCTACAGATTATATTTTAACAAGCGTCGGCGTCGCACATACGTCCTCAACTCCCCATGAAGCCGCCACTGATTTAAACACGTATTTAAAGTCGTAAGTCTCGGGATGACATTACTCGTATTTTTTGATTATTTAAATATGTGGCTGAAAAGTTATTATGCAACAAGGCTAGTTTATATCTGGAACTTCTGCTGCACAATCGAAAATGAAGCAAGGTAGTTGGCCCTTGATCTTTTCTTCGTAAACTGAAATGTAGCCACTTCTGTTGGCATTGAAAGAACTGATGGTTATTACAGACCTTGGTCTGTTCTAAAAATTCCTGTCAAAGCCTGGTTTGCACTAGCGTCATGAGCACAACAACATACGCAAGCACAGTAGGTGCTTCATGGTTGGGAAATCTCTTTGTATTGGAGAAGTACAAAGACTTCAGTTGACCATCAAGTACTAACTACGCTCAAGTATGTGATGTTTATGCCGAACGTGTATGCTTTAGGTCGAACGTGTAAACCAGGCTAAGGATCCCATTTACACGATATGATTGTCATACACGATTGTTTGTTCTGCGGTATGGAATGTTGTCTCAGAGGCACAATTCCTGCTTTTTATTGGTTCACTAAAGTAGCAACACGTCTGGAGAACTCAATTTTTTTACGCTCACTTCAAGGTGGTGGATACTTACCGTGAGAGCCTGAGAACTATTCGCGCTCGCGTTGTTATAATTCAACATGTCCTCTCACCTGAGATCATTGAACTGCCAAAGATACAAGTTAGGATTACGGTTAGGGTTAGGATTGGGGTTAGGATTGGGGTTAGGATTGGGGTTAGGATTGGGGTTAGGATTAGAGTTAGGATTAGAGTTAGGATTAGAGCTAGGATTAGAGCTAATCCTATCTCCAATCCTAATCCTAATCCTAATCCTAACCCTAATCCTAATCCTAACCCTAATCCTAACCCAAATCCTAACCCTGATCCTTACCCTAATCCTAACCCCAACCGTAATCCTAACCTGTATCTTTGGCAGTCCAATGATCTTTGGTGAGAGGACATGTTGAATTATAACAACGCGAGCGCGAACGATTCTCAGGCCTCTCACGGTAAGTATCCACCACCTTGAAGTGGGCGTTAAAAAAGAAATCGCGTCCGGAGGACTCCAATGAATTAATCGGATGCATTAAAACGTACAGTCGCATACGACAATGGTATCGTGTAAACTGGCCCTTAAACATTCAACAAATAGCTGCAATGACTAATATCATCCCACTGTCAGATACCAATCATGAACGCGCACCTGTATTTCTTTGTTTTTGTAAGGTGCTTGCGACTACACCACAAGGAATGGACGCAAAAGGAGAGCCTCATCCAATGGACGAAGCTTCTTTCATTTCACGCGTCACCCTTTGGTGGATTTTTGAAACTTTACGAACGGGTTACGCACGTCCGCTCGAACACGAAGATCTATTCCATGTCCGAGATGATGAACGAGCTAATCGACAGACGAAGCGTTTGTACGAGAAGTGGGAAGATGAAAATAAAAGAGCCAAGCTATCGAAGAGAAGACCACTCTTTTGGTGGGCACTGCTGAGATTTCTGTCGTGGAAAGACTATTGCCCTATTCTGGTAACAGGAATTCTAAGGATAAGTGGACAAAATATCGCAACATGTTGCATCATAAAGATGATCTATGTCCTCTCGGACAAAATGGATGCTGAGACGTTCAGGAGGGAAGCTGCTGTGGTTGCCTACGGCTTAGTTTTTGGACTGTTGGTGCGAGAAATTGCAATGCATCATTTTCACTTGAGTTGCAGTCTGCCGGCGATACGAGTTCGAGCTGCTACACTTGGGTTGATTTACAAAAAGGTAAGTTTTGCAAACTTCTAGACGTAAAGTGCTCAAGAGTTTTATTCTTTCATACATATCAGATCTAGAACTAGCCGACAAGTTTAAAAAAAAGGAAAAAAATCTATAAAGAACGTGAAACGACAAGCCCGTAGAAAGCAATTTTCAATCGGCTCTGCTCCTACGTCCCTGCAGGGTCCTCTGTCTGAGGATGACTTTGAAATAAAGTCGAAATATCACAGTTTCAACCAAAATTTCGTCTTGTCATTGACTCATATCTTGAGTTTTTAAGATGATGTTATTCTTCTAAATATGTTTTACCTTATGATAAGTTATGTAGATTGAATATAGACCACTTGCGTTTGCTCCTCTGTTGGAGGAAAAATACTGACAACAAGAGTTTCAATAAATTATCCGATCTGTTGAATTTCGGGACTTTGAAGTTGTCCTCCAGATGGATTGTTCACCACATGAGTGCAAGAAGTGTCCCGTAGTAAAGCCTTAAATTTTACTATTGTAATATCTTTCTGTTTGAGTGATCTGGGTAGATCATTCCACAGTTTTGCAGCTGTGTAACTAATGCTTTTCTTCATCACATTAGTGTTAGGCTTTCCAAGTTTATATCCATATCATTTCTTCGTATGATGGACCTTATGCATAAATGGCGCCTTGTTTAATATTCTTTTATAAGCATATCAATTAGCCTTTATAGCCTTGTTGTTGTGTAAAAAATTCAAAAGAATTTTTGCTCTCAAACGAGATTACAAGGGCTAATTGAAATTCCTATAAAAGAATATCAAATAAAGCGCCATTTATGCATAAGGTCAATAGTTCGTATTTTTTCTTAAGCCTAGTTCACGCTAGCGACTTAAACATAAGGACAAGATCAATGCGAAAACAAAGCATGACATCTCCTCTGGGACTTGCAAAGATAAAACAACAAGAAGTTTTCTTTGTTTCGTCTTTCGTTCGGTTCTTTGCTTATCCTTGGACTATGATCTTATGCTTACGCTTGCGGCGATCCTTATGTCGCAGGCTTGACTTTATTCCTTTGTTTTTCCTTTTGGTTTAATCTTATGCTTATGCTAAAGCCTGGTTTCCATATAATTGTAATTGTTGTAGTTCAGTCCGCGATTAACGCCGATTCCATTACGACAACTGTGTTTCCATTTTACAACAATTGTGTTTCCATATTCGCCACCATTTCCCCCTAGTACTCAGGACGTTTGGTCTTAGTGACAGCCGATTTGTGTTGAAACTGCGCTCGCGAGTGTTTCGGAAAAAAATTAGACTTAGGCGAGAGCTACAATTTTGCTTCGAACAGTACACGTTGTCATAAAATATTCCTCAAAACTAGGATAACACCAAAAGGTATGACAACTTGCCTTAGCAAGGATTCGCAGAAAACCAAGGAAAAGGAAAAATAAAATTATTGCTTTTTGTCGCAAAATACAACCGACGATCTTTGGAAGGTGGCTGGGTACACCTGAGCAAGATCCATGAACCGCTTGTCAGTTAAACGCGTTCGACTCATCTTTATGCAATATATAAAATATTTACTGTTGCTGGGGTCCAGCAAGCACGTGAGCTGAACAACAACTTTTGACGTTCATTGGTTATTGGCATCATATGGTACTTTTCTGTCGCAGACAGTCGGCGACTAAACGGACTAATGTTTCCATTAAATATTGATTTGTTGGCGTCTATTTGTAATTGTTGTAGAAGTTGAAACTGATTCAACTTCTGCAACAGTCGCCGATTGATCGCCGATAGAGTTACAACTATTACAACTTGCGTTTTCCATTAGGTCGTGGTTGTTGTAAGATTTGATCGGCGATAATTGCCGACTGAATTACAACAATTACAACTATATGGAAACCAGGCTTTGTGTTCAAGTGTGAACCAGGCTTTATATTAAACATGTTGGTTTAGCATTTCGGAAGTTATTTATTTCTGACTTTATACATGAGTAATGCTTTATTGTCCGATGGCTCCAAGCCAAGCTTTTTCAACTTACTATCGTGTACTCCGAGATGTCAAACACTTGGCACAAAATCGCAAGTGTAAACAGGCCTTAAGGGGTGGACAATGCTCAAGTGTATTAATCACTCGACCTGAGGACTCGAGGTTTTCATCGTTCTCTCGTATGTCCCAAGTACTGCAGAACAATCGAAATCACTCGGTCAGTGTCTTCGTAACTTCCATTCTACTCTGGTGTTCGTAACCCTCTTATAAGGACCCTTCCACGCATGCGATTTTGTACATTGTGATTGTCATCCTGGTTTATGCAATAAACCTACGACATGCACTCTATGCAGCAAGATATCCGCTCATGATTCGCTCATGCCGTACGTAATTTGTTCAGTCGTGCCTCAGTAATCGATTGTACAACCGGCAAAAAACTCACTGGCCACACTATTCCCAGTATCCAAAGAAAATTTTAAAAGAAAGTAGTTGTGTCGTGTAGTTCTCGGTCCTTCTTGGCCTTCCCACTTATAAAATGCTTGCTGTACCCCTGACATATCGGTTCAACATATGAATTCACTGTCTCCAGTGGCGTAGCTGTGATTGAAAAACAGGGGGGCACTCAAGGGGGCATGACCACTTTTAGGGGTGGCACTAGATATTTTTCTATAACGCACTTTCATTAAATTTAGTGAATTTCGATATTGTGCATTTACATGGTTGGTGAATTATAGTACCAAAGCAGTTCCAAATACGTAAGTTGGCCCTAATGCTTTAATACCATTAGTCTTTGACACTCAATGCAAAAAAAACAACAACTCCATTAAAATAGCAACAAAGATTATTTTGCAAAAAGCATAGTTAAAAAAACTGGACTAGTCTGTTGTTATGTTTACTTGCAAATAGGTTGATAAAGTCATCCACGTCAATTTGCTTGGCTCTTTGATGATGGACCCCAATCACAGAAACAGAGGACAACTTATCACTTGACATGAAATTTCTCAGGAAGTTTTTGATAAGTCTTATTGATGAGAAACTTCTCTCACAGGAAGCTGACGTTGGGGGTAGTACAAGAGCAATAGTTAACAGTTTGTACTGATCCGGAAATGCATCTTTGTATGGCACTAAGAATGTTGAGAAATCCACAAGGTTGTCAATCTTGATATTTTCAGCTTTCTTGTTGGTAACTAAGCGTTTGGCCTGCCGGAGTTCAACTTCTAGAAAATCTTTGTTAATGTCATACTGAGTTACCAACGTGTCCAGTTGGTTAAGCTGTAAAAAATTTGTTGAGTCTGGATCAAGAGCTGAAATTGAGTGCAGAAGGGACTTGTTGGTGGAATAAAATCGTAACCCGATATCTGCTGAAAGTTTGTCCATCACGGGATAATAAAGAACGTTTCTGTAGCTTTATTCATGCTCACATGTTTCAGTATGACCAACAGGCTGCATTACCACGCTACTTTGCAGTCCTTTTACACTTAGAAGTAAATATGTTTCATAAGCAAAAATAGCAACTGAATTTGGTTCTGTAATTTTTTTCCAATTTCAAAATTTCAAATGGGGGGGGTCACTTGGAGGGGCACCGTCCTCAGATGAGGAGGCACATGCCCCCCCATGCCACCCCGTAGTTACGCCACTGACTGTCTCGTAATCAAGCTCATCAAGAACGTGCTCGGTAGCCAATCAGAGCATGAGTTTTACGGCACTTAATTTGCTCACTTAATTTTTAAGTCACGTGACCTCAACCCTATTAAAAAAACGTGCATGGAAAGTTAACCTAAGAAAACTCATAGAGTGTGATATTTTACGTAATAATCATGAGTTTTGTCTTAAAAAGGTACATTGGCGTCGAGAAGTAAGTCCTATTGTAGCCGTATGACAGATCAGGACGAAGAATTTTTTCATCCATGTAATGAAAATGTCATTCGAAAGGAATTTTTTCTCTCGAATCACGAGAAACCGGTAAAAAGAAGTTTTAATCTTTTTCTTGACGAGTTTTCGGTGAAATAATCATGATTTAACCGGATAAAAGTACATTTCGTTTTCGGCTGCCATGTTGGATGATAAATGCATCTCATCCAACATGGCGACCAAAAACAGAACTTATTTTTCGCTTTGCTAAGTATTCAATATTCACGACTAAATTTGGCAAGAACAATATTAAAATGTCTTTGTACCCGTTTCTTATGATATAAGAAAAAAATTGTGGTCATGAACGGCGTTTTCCCACAGATGATGAAATTTATCCTAGTCACAAGACATCCTACAAATTTAACCCATATCTCTGTAACAATGCCCGGTTTGAAAACCAAAACTCCAGAATTTTATTTAAATCACTGCCCTGAATGCATCTTCTAGGTCTCTAATCCCAGAGAGTTGATGTTACGTGACTTGTCAGGACATGTAAACGATTGCTTTTCTTAGGTTCTTAGCCTGCCTCACGAAGTGATCAACCCTGGGCACGTCATGGAACTAATCTCCGACGATTCTCAAAGACTGGTGACTTGCGCAGAATGGTTACTTCCAGATGCAGTCGTGGAAATTCTAGAATCTCTGTCGATGTTTGGATGGTTGGTTTACTTTGTGGGTTGGCAAGCTGTCGTTGGTTCACTTCTTTATGTTGTCATCGGCCTATTTCGAACGCTTCTGGTTAAAGTTGATTATAAATTACGGAAGGATGCTTCGCACCTTGCCGACCAGCGATTGGGACATCTCCGAGAGATCATCGCTGGCATTCGCTCTATTAAGTTGAATACCTGGGAAGAAGTGCTGGAAGAAAAAGTTAGAAATGTCAGACGGTAAGAAAACCGGTTGTGAACCTGATCAATCAAACGCGAAAGGACGTGCAGGGGCGGAAATATAGGGTGGCAAGGAGGGGCTTGAGCCTCCCATTTCTGTTGAAAAATGCAATATTTGTACCTTACTTATTAGTAAATCTTGACATCTGGAGGAAATTCGGTGTAACAGCAAGTTGAAAAAGTGGCAGAAGGAACTGATAATTTATAGAGAAAACTAAAATTGTAGTGAGACAACCGTAGATATCACACAAAATTATCATGGCTACAAGATTCGTTGGAAAGATACCCTGCGAAACCTTCCTGCACTTTGTTTAGCTTTTGTGCTGGGTTACATCCTAGTGTCATCAGCCCCCACCCCACTTTTTGGGAGCCGTCTCCGCCCTTGACGTGTTCGATACAGTAAAACACCAGTTTTGTCTTGTGTTCCCCTCTTAGTGAAACAGCTGGACAATCTCACTAAATACTATTCACCAGGTATTTGTGGCACTTTTGCACAATAAAAGATTTTTGCTCCCTCCAACATTGCTTGTTCCTCAACTGCTACCCTCAAATTGGTGGACCAGGAGCCGTCGTGGTAACTACATATTTGATAAGGATATACTGGGATATTATGTTCACCTTTGGGATTATTCAATTAAATCATTCGAAACTGAGTGTACAATTTCGTGAAATACCTAATCAGACGTGCACGAATTCCCACGATTCCGTCAACTAATTTTAAGGACAAGCATAATTTTCCAAGAAATCATCATGTTGTGTAAAGTCAAAGTAATGTCTCCTAGGGTCAATTTACATGAGAAGATTTGTCGAATACAGTTGTTCACCTGGCGTATGGCATGTTGTCTCAAGGGTACAGATCCTGTTTACGATTCGCTCGCTAATGTCGCATTACGTCCTGAACAAGTTGCACACTTAAACGCATACATCACAACGAACAATCGTATCTTGCAGATTGGGCCTTATACATCGAACAAATTTTAACCCTTTACGGGACAGGTTTCTGGAAGGCCTCCCCCTTCACGAGTAAGATCGTCTCGCGTTTGCCAGAGTAAAATAGATAAGTTGCCAAGCCGCAACAGTCCAGTTAAAAGATTATTGTAGTGTGGACCAAGTGAGACTTGGAAGAGAGCTTTTCTCGAGAATAGTTTTTTCTTAATAAGCTCTTCGAGGTACATGACCTCATCAGTATGTTTTTTTCTTTTTTCTTTCAGCCAAGAAGTAATAAAAAGAATGAAGATCTTGTCAATAATAGCTGTGTTTAGTTTTATCAATTTTTTTGGTAAAAGCGTGGTGACTTTCGTTTCCATTCTTCTACTGCTGTTTACCAGCGACGGAATGTTAACAAGTCAGATGATCCTTACTTTATTGTTGTGCACCGCTGTCGTCGATAATTCCTGGGGTGTGTACGTACCAACTGACATCACTCTCACAACAAATGTGGCCACCTCTTTAAAACGTATTCAGTCTTTCCTGGAAATCGACGAACTGTCTGCTCTGACTAGTGATGCAAGGATCACACGAAATGAGACAGACTACGGGATTGTAACAACAGGTGTTCTCTCAAAATCCATCATAAATCAACCCAGAAGCTATAGTCAAACTTCAGCCAATTGCCATTTCATTAATCTAAAAGGTGTTACCTGTGAACTGCCAAAACGTCTTGAAGCAAACAGCCCAACCATTCAACTGCTGAGCTGCGTCAATCTATACATATCACAACCAGGACTGACCATAGTTGTCGGACCTGTGGGCAGCGGTAAGTCCTCCCTTCTGACATGCGTCTTAGGCAGTGAACTGGTTGTATCGACTGGCATTGTTAAACGCTCGGGAAAGCTCGCCTATGTTTCGCAAACACCGTGGGTATTCCCGGGAACAATTCGTGAGAATATTACATTTGGCTTGCCCTACAATGAAGATTGGTATTTAAAGACTATTGAAGTTTGCGAATTGAAGAGGGACATAGCAATGTTTCCTGATGCAGACATGTCTTTGATAGGAGAACATGGTTCTACGGTAAGTGGTGGTCAGCGTACTCGTATAGTACTAGCTCGTGCTGTTTATTCCCGGGCGGATATCTACCTCCTGGATGACCCGTTGAGTGCTCTGGACGCCAAGGTCGCCGATAACGTCTTCCATCGTTGTCTTCGAGGATTGCTGGCGGATCGGATTGTCATTCTGGCAACACATCATTTACGTTACCTCAAAGAAGCAGATTACGTTGTTAAGTTAGACAGAGGAGTGGTCATTGCTCAAGGAGACGTTTCGTCGATGATGGATCAATTCAGTGGCCTAAATGGCAAAGAAGATGAAGAGGTCTCAAGCACTAAAGATCCAGAAACTACTGGGCGTGAAATGGATGAAGAGGTGAATGGAAATGAAGCAACAGGAAAGGTGTTGCGTCAGGAAGAAGAAGATCGGGAGACTGGGAGTGTTCGATTAACAGTTTATTGGGAATATTTCAGAAATGGCGCACCTGGGGTATTCTTGATCATCATTATCATCATGTTTTTTTTTGGCCAAGGTAGGTTGATAAGTGGATGGCATTTTGGCGATTCTGTATTTAGTTATTGCCAAGGAAGGAAAAAAGGTGCTGGGCCGACTGCATACTTTTCATTTTTCTTTTTTCCAATTCATTTGTCCTTCGTCTTCCATCTTGTTTTTTCTTTCCACTCCTCTTTTACCTGACTTATACTTTCCTTTTCTATTCTCACTTTCTTGTCCTTTAGTTGCAGTATCTTCTGTTTTGTTTCATTTCTTTTTGCTGCATTTTATGTTTTCTGTTTATTTTTAGCGTTGGTTGTCGTGGTGGACGTTACTTCGATTCGCCTCTCACACTTTGCGACGGAAGAGGCAACCTTTCACAAAATGATGACGCTGTACTCGTCTACACTTGGTCTCGCATGCCTAGTTCTAAGCATTGCAGTAGGAAGCTTTTACTTCTTCAACATAAACTCATCTCGTGTCCTCCACAACAAAATGGTCCAGTGTGTCTTAAAAGCTCCTCTCTTATTCCACTCTGCAAACCCAGTCGGTCGAATAATGAACCGCTTCTCTCAAGATATTGGCAATCTGGACGATTTTCTCCCAGTGTGTTCGTTTCAGTGTGTCATGATATCTCTACGAATCATGGCTACTCTGATATTCATTGGCATCAACAATCTCATGCTTATTCCATTTGCTGTTCTTCTTTTGGTCGTGTTTGTTCTCGTCGCTAGATTTTACTGCCGCTCGGCCATGGACTTAAAACGTATAATGTCGATCGCGTGTGGTCCCTTGTATTCTCATTTTTCCAACACGATGGACGGAATTAAATCCATCCGTGTATACCAGAGGAAAAAAAGATTTATCAACACCCTATACAGGTAAGTACTTTGTACTTACTGAAGAAGGTGATGGGCGTTTGATAATTGGGCGTCAGGAAAAGCGATTGTATAACACCCTCACGGTGAGATTTAAGCAGGCTTATATGAAGTATCATGATGATGATGATGATGATGATAGACTTTATTTTGACACGCTTGCCTCGTCAACTGAAAGTTGATTTCCACGAGAGGCGTGTATAGAATTAAAAAAATACAAGCAAAATGATATATAACATATAATGGTGATAGCAAAATGATATATAACATATAATGGCATTTTATAATATATAATACACTACACTACAATACGATATAATATAATATAATACAATACAATACAATGCAATATAATATAATATAATATAATATAATACAGTACAACATAATATAATATAATATATGATACGATATATATGACATGATACGATATGATATGCGATATGATATGATATATGACATACGATATAATATGATATGATATATGATATGATATATATGATATGATATATAATATATGATGTATGTGATATACGATATGATATGATATATGATATATGATATGATGTGATGTGATATAATATATGATAAGATATGATATAATTTAATAATCAGCTGTCTGAAATTAGGAATGTTGATATTTAGTAACACAGAAACCCATTCCAGTGGCCTTAAAGTTCAGATAGCTTAACACTTGGACTGCGGGAGCTCTCCCTTTGACGAGTAAAATCATCTGGTGTTAGCCAGAATAAAATAATGGAAGTCATATCAGCTGGGAAAGAGTTAATTTTATAACTTGCCGTAATACTCCGGCCTTTCATGATAAAACACTTAACATATAATGTAGCACTTGCTCATTCTGTTAGTCGCTGGATTAGATTCCCAGAGTTGTGGGTTTTTTCTAAGAAAGGAAGCTCGACCCCTCTCTGAGAACCATGTTTCCAAAAAGCACCTTTAATTTATCAAAGTTCTGCTTCAGGCTATCCTTTTTTCCTCTTTTTTCTTTAAACTCTCCGTGATTGTTGAGGATACTTAATCATTTAACACTAATTTAAATCTTAATGCCATGATCTGATCGTTGTGTAGCAAAAAACGCGGAATCTTGGAGGTTTTTTTTACGTTTAATCGTTTCAGCT
This sequence comes from Heliopora coerulea, assembly GCA_030142905.1. Taxonomy (NCBI): domain Eukaryota; kingdom Metazoa; phylum Cnidaria; class Anthozoa; order Scleralcyonacea; family Helioporidae; genus Heliopora; species Heliopora coerulea. The sequence continues at coordinate 1,388,778 of JASJOG010000035.1, read as the reverse complement.
TAATCGACGCTCACGATGAAACTTTGTTCGCCTACTACCCGGCAGTTCGTTGGTTTGCTCTTATCCTGGATATTTCTACTTTATTCTTTCTGACGATTGTTCTTCTTACGATCGTTCTCACCGCGACAAAGTCTTCAAATGCAGGTTAGTTTGAAATTTCAACATTTGTGATTGGAAAGGCATTGTTGAATGGGGCCCCTCGTGAGAAAACGTCGAAGGAGATAGACACGTTATGTTGTGACATCTTGTGTAAGGCTTAAACCCCAACGCTTACAACATTTCACGTGTCATTAGACATATTAAAATAATACTATATATGCGAAAATGTTCCTAGTTCATGTTTTTCAAATGTGAAATTTTCGTAAGGGTTACCCTTGCATTTCATCACATTCTCATTTGTTGATGAAGTCCATATGTTTGCATCATGTTTTCATCTTGATGACCATCAAACTGTGAATGGTTACAGTTTTTATACTGTAATATTAGTTTCCCAACTTATTTATCCCAACCTACCCCGTCAATTTTCTGCCTGTCGAAGAAAATGAGAGGAAATTCATGGCTTTCAGCGGCTAGGTCAAGAATTTTCGTCACATTCCATCAAATATCTCATGCCCGTTGCTGAATTAGGATTTGAATTCTTCATCCTGAGTGTTGGGAGCCCGACACTGTGATGACTAAGCCAACGATTTTGGTTTTACCTCGCGTTCAGCATTTCTGTACTTAGACAGTTGAAACGAAATGAATTTAAAGCGAACGAGCTTTTCTGTTTCATTTCCAGCCTTACTTGCTCTTGGCATAATTTACGTCTGTAGTTTGGCCGACGTCGCACAGTATGGCGTGCGAATGTTTGCCGAGACCCACTCAATCATGACATCGGCCGAAAGAGCCTTGGCATACACCAAAGTTGAATCTGAAAAGGGCCACGATATCACTTCAGAGCCACCCAAAGGCTGGCCGAGTGAAGGGAAAATCTACTTCAGAGATGTTTCACTGAGGTATTACGAGGATGGTCCAAAGGCATTACAGAACCTGACGTTTGAAATAAACGGTTCGGAGAAAATCGGAATTGCCGGACGTACAGGTGCTGGTAAATCGTCTCTGGTGACAGCGCTCATGCGCTTGTCGGAGAGCGATGGAGAGATCATTATTGATGGAGTGAATCTCAAGGAGCTGAATGTTCGACAGCTTCGCAACTCAATCTCCGTCATTTCTCAGTCGCCTGTGTTGCTAAGGGGACGCCTTAGAGAAAGCTTAGACCCTCACGGTGAATTCACGGATTCTGAGATATGGGATGCTCTAGATCACATGCAGATAAAATCTGCCATCTCCGTCCTACCCAATCAACTCGATACGATTGTTGTGGGGAGAGGATCGAAATTCAGCGTCGGAGAAAGACAGTTGTTGCATCTTGCGCGCGTTCTGCTTCAAAAGAGTAAGATATTAGTGTTCGACGAAGCAACTGCGAACGTAGATTTGACGACGGATGAAATGATCCAGCGAATAATTCGTTCTGAGTTCAAGAAGTGCACCGTGATCACAATTGCGCACAGGCTTACAACAATCCTGGATTGTGATCGAGTGATGTTGCTGGATCGTGGTAAGATAGTGGAGTATGATGAACCAGACGTTTTATTGGAAAAGGAAGAGGGTTCGTTCAAGAATATTTACGAGATGTCGAAGTGAAGAGAAATTTCATTGGATAAAGTTTTAAGCCTTTCAACCTAAGACTTGTGCCTCAGGTGTAAACTCGGGTGCAGATCAAATTCGTGAGGCTTCAGAAAAAGTTACCGATTTCCAAAAGATTGTTCTCCATATCTCGGTAAAATTTCTCATTTTAATCGAAACGCAGGTAATTCGAATTACTGCGATGATTTGTGTAAAATCCCTGTATGAATATTCTGTCACTTCTCCCATTCGATAATCTTTTCCACAAACAAACTCATAATTAAGAAATTTAGAACTGCACCAATCGATTTGGAAATGCACATTTTGTCTAGAACTGCACGTTGAAAAACCTTGCCCTTTTTTTATCACAATGCAACACAGTAAAAAAAAGTATCTTTCCAATAGACAGTTTTTAAACCTTAGAATATTTGTAATTTTCCTGACATGTTGTCTTTGTTTTGTCAAGTATGTTTCACGATATTACGCTGCCATAGTGTTATACATAGGTTATAACACCGTGCTAAATTACTGCTTATTGCACGATGTTCTTTCTGAGTTCTCATACCTTTTGTTGTTTGTTTAGTTAATTCAGTGCCCTCACTTCTCAAGGAATATTCAAATTCTGCCTCCTCATTATTTCTAAGATGGCTTCGTTTTATGGGAAAATTGTTTGGATTGTGGTGCGTTTTTAGATTGTTGTGTTTTCAGAATTTTGTTCTCAAAGTTTCTAGTCGCAGGAATGTGTTGTTTTACTTATTATGAAATGAAATTTCAAAACGAATTTTTTAATGCATAGTTTTAATATACCAGTAGAAGGTTTTATTTGCGTTGATGTGATTTCCCATAAAGATTATATCTCATCAAAAGTGATGTTTTTGTTTTTTTTCTTAAGATCAGTAAATAGATAGGGAATGTGGTTTGAGTGACAAAATTAGCTTTTCCGTAAAAATTAGACTATAATTGACAACTAAAACTCACCCCTCAGGTGGATACCTCCCGTATGTAGGAATCTTGGACCAGTAGTGTTAGGACATAGCAACACCAGATATCATGGCGAAATTCTTAGACGAATGATTTCTACGGTTTGCGGGCGATAATATTGGTTTGGGGCATTATATGGCATAGGGCATACACAATGTGAAGAAAGATACACAACACCCAACGAAGCTGTTGACGAGGTTTACATCACAAAACCCTTGTCCCAGTTCCCTGACCTTACGCGGTAATTGTTGCCAAGAGAGCATAAAAACAACACTTCAACGCAAACTTTTGAACATTTCTGCTCCTAAGTTTTCGAGATAAACTTTCAAAGCAAAATTCTCCTTGTTCAAACTATTGGAAAACGAAATATCGCAGTTTGTAAGATGCAGTAATAACTTTTGAATTGCGTGTGTTTTATGTGGGAAGGAATCTAGTTCAGAAGCTTATCTTCCTACCTCCGCTAATGTAATGTAACACCCTACATATTTTACTTAATATTATACCCTGATAATGAATTAATGTGAGCGGGCTTTGCGCATCATGCTTCTCGTTTACACCGGAGCATTTTACGTCGAACAGCTTTTTCTCAAACTTTTACGGAATTCTTAGCAACTTTTTCGAGCCACCTCATCCAGGTCTGGTAGGCGAAGTTTTCTATTGGCTGGCTGTCAAAACTCCTAAGGCAACTACGAATTTTAACTGATTTAACAGAACAGGTTTTAAACGTGTTTAAGCTCACGAGGGTCACGCCTTGTTGGTTGATTGGCCAGTTCTCAGCATTTCCAAGTAATGTGACGTATTTGCCTTCGACTATCCTTTAACTCGCACGCGATGGCAAGTTGAGCGAAGTAGAACAGTCCTGTGGTGATTTCATATGAATGAAGGTAATGAGTATGCTAGACTAGTTTCTTCCCAAGAAAAGCACATTGCTTACAAGCTTTTTGGGTCGATTTAGCGCCGTGAATGTACGGGGACGCGAGGTCTTAGCACATTCCATAGTGCACGAGATATCGATCATACTTCAATCCCTGAACCTACCAGAATTTTGGAGAATATGCCAGGCGCGGCTTGCCTAAGTCGAAAAACGAGAAGAATGACATTACGTATCTGTCTAAAGCATAAGAGTGGAGAATTTGCTAGGTATATGCGATGAAGTACTCTGTAGAGGAACAACATGAATGTTCATCCAATGCGCAAATCATTGCATCCTGTCGCAGTAATTCCGAGCGACTAAGCATTGCATTAGTTCGCTCGACAGAAAATACAATATCGCCCAGGCGTCGCAGACAACCTTTGCCCCACTTTGGGAAAGTTGACGCTTAACGAGGCTTTGAACTTGCTGTATAGTCTACAGTAAAGCTGAAGGATTTACCGAGGGCTACCTGCGCATACAATTGTAATGACGTAATAGGTCGCAGCCCATAATTACTATGACCATATGTGGCACGTAGCAGAAAGCTGGGATTGCATGAATTATTATTTGTGAAAGTACGGGAAAATTTTTAGGTTAGTGGGACAAAAGTATGTCTGCGGAGCTGCTGGTGAATTCAAGCCAGGCTAAAGATATGTTTATGCATTTGCTAACCAACAAGGGCTTTAACACAACTCGCAAAAAAGTAAATGATGTGATTAACTTCGGTATGAACGGTTTCTTTCGCCTGATTCTCCGTTGAAGTAATTTATTTCCCAATTGACGTTCCTACAGCGTACACAAGGATGCAGAAATGGGGAAGCAGAGAAGCAGCGCGCCTGTCTAAACTCCAAAATGGGAGCGCGCGGAGTGTTCACTCCATGAAATAACATGAACGTACTGAGACAAAAATCATTTGCCCACAAAATTTATGACTAATAACCAGTGCTCCAATTTTCAAATATTTTTCAAGTTACGTGGAGGGTGTTTGATTTCAAAGTTCTGCAGTTCGTCCCTACGGTACCCAAAGAAACGCTACCAATGCCTCCTAGTTGACCGACGTTTGTATTTATTAAAATGCGGTTAATTCATTAATTAGACGGACATATTCTCATTGCGCTAATAGCTCAAGAATTCTTTCAAAACATTGAAACGAAACAAAAAGATTTTATTAGATGTGTAAATATCTTTCACTTCGCCCCCTCCCCAAGTATTTCGAACGTTCCTACGCTACAGTGTTACGCTTTCATTCTCGTTCGCTTACCCTCTTGACCACCGAGACTGTCCTGATGTCTTGATTAATTTACACAACGTCAAGAACCTCTCAACATGCCGAATTCTTAATTTCTAACATCTCAAGCAGCTCGCCACTTAACGGTCCATACGAATCGAGAGATACCTGGTCGTCTAATTGACATTGCTCTTTTTCTTGGAAAACAAGTTTCCTTCAGAGGTCGTGAGGAGTATCTTCTGACAGCAGCTTGTTTTGTGAACTTCCGAGAAGTGGCGAGAACGCTTTGCTAACTGCGATTAACTGGACATTACAAAGAAAACAGCAAAGACGAAGGCAGAAGAACCCCATTAGTCTCTATTTCGCCAGATGAATCGTCTTGCATTAGCTGCTATTTTTCGTTTTGCCTACCTGGACGGAAAAACTGTGGAGAATTTTCTTAGATTTTTCGACGCAAGTGAGGGCAGAACAGTAGGCCGGCTGAATCAAATGTTTGACAGTGCCCTCGACAAGCATCAGTGCAGCTAGCCTGATTGCTCACGTGTACAATGGCGTTCTTCATGATTTGCAAGCAACAATTGGACAACACCGACGCGATCTTCTTATTCGTCGCAAAAGACATAAACCTTATTTTATTCCTGGCCCAAGATGTTTCGTCAATCAAAGAGTGTGGAGTATATCATAAAGCCTTAACTGGCCCTTCATTTTTCCACGCCTTGCCGAAGCGAACAGGCTCGCTAGACGCTGCGTCTTCCCCGAAGTTGCTGTTCGGTTGTATCATCATCCCACAAAACTTTATACTATCCCAACAAAGACAAGCGATAAATTAGTTGAGTTTGTTGAATATAAAGGCTAAGAAACTTGAGTAATATTTCACCGGCTTATGTGACTAAGAATCTTAACAATTTCATGTTAAATATACGGTTACTTGTTATTAAATATGTGGTTACTTGTTATTGAATTGTAATTTATTGTAAAATATATTTCTCCTATTAAGCTAATCCAGGAAGTTCACAATGATTGAAATTTGTAAACGATGGCTTCAGTATTTATATTTTTATGAGCTCAATCGGAGTCGTCTTCAGTCGCACGTTTTGTGTCTGACATAAAAAAATGTATTCTTTTCTTTAAAATAGGAGATGTATACCTTGCTTTTTCTTTTTGCTCTATCTAACGTAAACAAAATTTTTTTTTCTTGACTGCAGGGACCTAGTGAAACTAACCAGTTTTTCTTCAAAGTGCCTGAATGTCATCCTTACCTTGCAGATTTAATGATTCGGATCAGAAAAAAAAAATCATTTTCGTTGGGGTTTTTGGATATTAGACTTTTTGGGAGAGGAGGGGAGTGGGGAAAATGCCTTCTAAAGGATTCGCGGCCAATCTGCGAAATTAAACAAAAACTTGGGTGGGAATTTTACTGTTTATACTTACCCAAAAATTTTACTAACGGGAAGCCACTGGTTAAGCGCAACTTGTTCGAAAAAACATGTCGAGAAACAGGCAAGTATTCCAAGAATTGTCTCGAAGGAGTCACAGAATGCATCTGGACCTTGCACGTGGGAGACAAGGAGTTGTGTACACGTCTCTTCAAAGTGCCGGGACTTGGTTGTTTGTTAAGATATTTTGGAAGAACATTTTCGTACGTCTTGGTAAGTCAAACCTTTATAAAAACTGTACCGAATGAGTTGTTCCTCGCTGCTATACGGCATTGTGTCCCTTGTATCCTCACAGCTTTGTGTGTTATTGCCGTCTGCGTATGGATTCAGTTGAATCTGGTTTAACTTCAGTACAGTTATTACAAATCCGATGTGGTTTCAAACGTCGAACGTAATTCCGAGTTTTAAAGCGTGTGAGTTTTGTGCGAGAGAAATCTAAAATGAAAAATGAGACGCAAAAATATACAAAAATCTAACCAAAAACCAAAAAAAAACAATTGACACGGGATATAACAGTTGTCTGAGACAAAAACCAGTGCTCAGCAAAGATTTCCATCCTTGGAGATTCGGCAATTGCACACTGGATCGTAAAGGATGATCTACTGTATACTAGCTTGTTCGTCGTATTTCACGCACATTTCAGCAAGATACAACGTTTACTGGGCTCAAAGGTTCATGGTTAAATGTACTATCGCCATGATTTTCAATACCGTCAAATATGGCGTCTTCCTTTCTCAGTTGCATGTTTCGAAAACGAGCGTTCTTTTGACTTCCCACAGGTCGTCGAATGCAGCCGATGTAAAAAGAATTATGTGAAGCAACTTGTGGAAGTTAAAGAAAAGAAAAACTTCGAAATGAAAGCATGCGGCGTGCCGGCATTAGACTTTTGACATGGTGGTGTTGCGAGATTATTTTTCCACGTAAAAACCAGACCTATAGATGCATACGTGGAAATGTGAAATTTCTTGTGTAGAACATTCAAAATAAATTTTACATCTCCCCAAGTCCATGTATTATCCTCTATATAATAATTTATTTATCGTGAATAAACAAAATTTCGTATCTCATTCTATACCAAGATTAGTTGATCAAGTTTGACGCTGATTACAGAACAAAATGGGAACGGAAGGAAAGCTACATCCATACTACAGAGCATCCTTGATTTCTCGCATCACCCTCTGGTGGATCTTCGGAATCCTGCGAACCGGTTACGGTCGTCCGCTGCAACACGACGATCTTTATCCGGTACGGGACGAGGAGCAAGCCGAAAGACTGACGAGACGTTTAATCAGGAAATGGAATGAAGAGAAAAAGATAGCTAAAGCTGTCAAGAAAAGGCCGCTGCTTTGGAAAGCGTTGTTGAGATTTTTCACTTGGAGCGATTATGCATACATTGTTGTCGTCGGAATTGTGGAAGCAATGGCGTATAACTTGGCATGGTGTTGTACAATTATGCTGATCGATGTCTTTGGATACGGGACTAATCCCTCCTCGTCTGAGTTCTCAGGACTTGTTTTGACGTACGGTCTTGCTCTGAGTCAGCTGGTCAATTTGATCGCGGGACAGCATTTTCAACTGCATTCTGTTTTTCTTGGCATACGGGCCAGAGCAGCGGCACTTGGGTTGCTGTACCGAGAGGTGAGTTGTTTGAATGCTTGGAAATCTTATTCTATTTTTATTCTAATTTGTCGTTCTTTTATTCATTCTTATAAAATATTAAAAATAAAACTAAAACCAAACAAATATATTATTTCATATTATTATACTTGACCTTACCTTACCTTACTTTAGTTCACTAGACTTTACTTGACTTCACTTGACTTCACTTTACTTCACTTGACTTCACTTTACTTCACTTCACTTTACTTCACTTTACTGTACCTCACTTTACTGTACCTCGCTTTACTGTACCTCACTTTACTTCACTTTACTTCACTTTACTTCACTTCACTCTACTTTACTTTACTTTACTCCACTTCACTTCAGTTCACTTTACTTCCCTTCATTTCGCTTTGCTTTACTTTTACTTTACTTTACTTTACTGTACCTCACTTCACTTCACTTTACTTTACTTCACTTCACTTTACTTTACTTTACTTCGCTTTAGTTTACTTTACTTCAATTTTACTTCACTTTTAATTCACTTTACTTCACCTTACTTTACTTCACTTTACTTTACTTCGCTCCATTCCACTCCGTTTCACTTTAATTTACTTTTCTTTAATTCTCCTTACTCTACTTCACTTCACTTTACTTCACTTTACTTCACTTTACTTGCTTTGCTTTACTTTCATTCTAAATTATTTTAATTTATTTTAGTTAAAGTTAAAAACAGGACAAAAATGCTTTTTGTTTTATTTCGTCTTATTTTTAAAATTCAAAAACATTTGCCATTTTCAACGATTTAGATACTTTGCCGAAGCCAGTCATCAATGACAGCTGGTCACGTGATGGAGTTAGTTTCCGATGATTCGCAAAGACTGGTAACTAATTCTGAGTATTCGTTTCAGTACGGAGCCAGATATGCCCTCAGGTGGGCTGGCTCACTAATATGGTTGTTCTATTTTGCTGGGTGGCAACCTGTCGTTGCTTCTTTGGTGCTGGTAATCGTCGGCTTCTATCGTTACCTCATTGCCAAAACCGATTATAATCTGCGAAAGAATGTCTCTAGGCTTGCCGACGAACGCTTGGGATATCTACGAGAGATTCTCACAGGCATCCAGTCCATCAAGCTGAACTGCTGGGAAGAAATAATCGAGAAAAAAGTTTACAAAATAAGACGGTACTCAACAATAGAAAATTTGCCATAATTATGATAATTATCGTCATCATAGTTATCATCAGAGTTATCATTGTCATCTCAATCGCCATCAACACTATAATTGTCATCAGTATCAACATCAACAGAATCATTACATCATCATCATCACATCATTACATCATCATTGCATCATTACATCATTGTATCATTACCGTCACAATACCATTATGATCATCATCATTATCAGGATCATTGTTGAATCATTATTGCCATTATCACCATTATTATCATCACCATCATCTAAATGATCATCATTGATCATCATTATACCATCATTATCATAATCCCCTTCACAGTGATTATAACCATCATTGCCATTATAATGATCACCAACATACTCATCATCACCATATTCGCCACTAAACTCACTATCATCAAATCATCATTATAAACATCATCGTTATCACAGTCCTCATGATAGTCATCATCATCATCATCATGATTATTATCACGAGGTGCTGATAAGTCAAAATAGTCAACACTGTTGCCAAACGCTTACGCATGCACCAATTTCCGAAGTCTTTATTTCCTTTTCTCAGAGAAGATTGATCCAGATCTTCATGATAATTTCATTAAGAGAGAAATGAAAACTACGGATAGGTAAACAAAGAATATTTTAGAACGTCGTCAGGAAAATCATGTGTGGCGGTGATAGACAACGAAAACTTCACAATTAACCTACACTGCCGAAGTCAACTGGAATTATGTTGACTCGAGCGAGGTTTGAACTCGCACCTTCGGGATACCGGTCCGCCGCTCTACCTGTTGAGCTATCTAGAATATCTTGTGTAATTAAATTGGATAAAACTCGCCTCCAATCCCTGTGGACTAGATAGCTAAACAGGTCGAGCGGCGGACCGGTATCCCGAAGGTGCGAGTTCAAATCCCGCTCGAGTCAACATATTTCAGTTGACTTTGACAGCGTAGTTTATTTGTGAAGTTTTTGTTTCATAATACCCTGAGGATGATTCTGAAATAGGTGATAGATAAGATGACCGCCATTCATAACGTGCTACCCGTCGCTCTGGTGATGTCTGGCCTTTCTTTTTGGGACTGACTATCAGGCTGATTACCAAGTTGGTGATGAGCTAACCAGCCACACCTTAGCATATACTGAGCTGAAATTTTTCACTTTCTAGTCAAGAGATAGCTGCTAAAACCAAGCGCTGGAGCATCATGGCCGTTTGCCGATCATTCAATTACAACGGTCATAGGTTGGCCACATTCTTCACGATCATCCTGATTCTCTTCACCAGCAACAAGCCACTCACTTACACTGCCATCTTTGCGATAATCATTTATTCAACGTTTGCCCGAGAAAACTTCTGCAACGCCATCCCGCAGGCTATACTTTCAGTAACTGAGATACGAGCATCTCTGGAACGGATGCAAGCTTTTCTGGATTTCCGAACAAACACCGCTGACCTCTATTCTGCCTATTCAGAGCATAAAGATGGCAAACAGCAACACAAGTTTGGTGATTCTCTTGAAAGTAAGATGGCTTCTGGCTATGAGATGGAATCTCTTGTGATAAAAAGAGATCGCTCCCATTCATCAAACGACACCCCTCCGCCCGCAAACGTGGGTCCTGGAAAAGAGGATTCTGCACCAGTGGTGCCCATTGTCAGTCTTAATGATGTCACGTGCAAGCTCCCGCTTCACTTCACTCACGAGTCAAACAACGGTAACAAACCTTTGATAAACTATTTCAGTTTAAACGTTTCGGAACGCGGGCTCATTTTGATTATGGGTCACGTTGGCAGCGGTAAGTCGTCCATATTAACATGCGTTCTGGGTGACGAGCTACACGTATCGCATGGGATCGTAAAGCGATCGGGAAAAGTCGCGTATGTTTCGCAAACTCCCTGGGTATTTCCCGGAACGATTCGCGAGAACATTTTGTTTGGATTGCCTTTCAATGAAGAATGGTTCCTGAAGACGATCGAAGTTTGTCAGATGGAAATGGATTTGAAAATGTTTCCCGAGGGAGATTTGTCTGTCATCGGAGAACACGGCTCAACGGTAAGTGGTGGTCAGCGCACTCGTATTGCATTAGCCCGAGCTGTGTACTCGCAGGCGGATATCTATCTCCTGGACGATCCCCTGAGTTCCCTGGACGTCAAGGTTGCTGATAATGTCTTTCATCAATGCATCCGAGGTTTGCTGGCCGATCGCATTGTCATCCTCGCGACACACCACTTGCGTTATCTCAACGAAGCAGATTACATTGTAAAGCTAAAAAGGGGCGTAGCAGTGGCACAAGGTGATTACTCGTCAATGAAAGACCAGTTTAATGAAACAGAATTCGCTGAAAAGAAGGAAGAGACCTTGACTATGGAAGACGTAGAGAACACGTCAGGTAAAGTGAGTGAGGACATTGAGAAGGAAAAGCCGGCAGGAGAGGCGTTACGACAAGTGGACGAGGATCGAGAAACCGGGAATGTTTCTTACAAGGTCTACTGGGAGTATTTTACCACTGGCGCCCCGACAATCATTCTGGTCGTCGGAGGACTATTATGTTGCTTTGCTCAAGGTAATTATATTAATAACAGCTACCGTATTAATCACGACATGGGCAACGACAATAACTATACAGCGACAACTTAAATAAGAATAGTAGAAGCAAACGCAGTAACAGTAGCGACAGCAACAAAACAATTACGAAAACAACGACTAAAAGAAGAAAAACAATGACTACAGTAGTAGTTGGGACAACAACAGTAACAACTTTGTTATTTTTATTTATTTTATTTAAATTATTCATAATTTTTTTTTGTTTCTTGTTTTATTTTTTATTAATTTGTTGACTTATTTATTTTTGTATGTTGTTTTTTATATTTTCTTTATTTTCTCTTTATAAGTTTAGGTTTATTTTTAACTTATTTCTAGTTAATTGATTGATTGGTTGGTCGGTCGGTTGGTTGGTTGGTTAGTTAATTGGTTGATTGGTAGGTAGATTAGTCGGCTAGTTAGTTAGTTGGTTGGTTGGTTGGTTGGTTGGCAAGTTGGCTGGCTGCATGGTTGGATGGTTGCTTGGTTGCTAGGTTGGCAAGAGGTTGGTAAGTTAGTTGGCAGGTAAGTTGGTTGATTGGTAAGTTGGTTGGTTGGTTAGTTGGTTAGTTGATTGGTTGGTTGGTTGGCTGATTAGTTGGTTGGTTGGTTAGTTGGATGGTTGCTTGGTTGCTTGGTTGCTTGGTTGGATGGTTGCTTGGTTGGTAAGAGGTTGGCAAGTTGGTTGGTTGGTTGGTTGGTTGGTTGGTAGATTGGTTGGTTACTAGATTGGTTGGTTATTAGATTGGTTGGTTTGTCAGTCGGTTGGTTGGTTGGTTGATACGTTGGTTGGTTGACTAGTAGGTTGGTCGAATAGTTGGTTGGTTTTGTAGGTCGGTTAGTTTGATAGTTGGTTGGTTTGTTAGATGGTTGGTTGGTTTGCTTGCCCATACCGTGTCACTCGGATAGCATCGTATCCAATTATTACTCACTATTCTTGTATTTTCAAAACATTTCGTGTAGGTTTGAGTATGACTTTTGACATTGCCATCTCACGCCTTCCCAAACTGTCCTCTGGGAACCAAAACATGTCCAGCGTATTCGTAAGTTCCTCCTTGGTCCTTGTTACCACGTGTGTCCTCGGGTTTCTCTTCACTTTTAGCTCATACATAGTTTTGTTAAATGCTTCCCAAGTCGTTCACAGCAAGATGGTTCGCTGCATTCTGAGAGCTCCACTCTCGTTTCACTCCCTGAACCCAGTTGGTCGGATAATGAACCGTTTCTCCCAAGATATCATCACCCTTGACGACATCCTTCCTTCAGCGTTCCTTGCATTTTTCTGGGATTTTGTTTGGACTTTTTCAGTGTTTGTTCTTGCGAGCATCACTAAACCGCTTGTCTTTCCAGCCATCTTGGTCATTGTCGTTATCTTTAGTCTCATGACAAAGTTTTATTGCCGTTCGGTTATCGACATAAAGCGGTTGACGTCCATTGGATGTGGTCCGTTGTACTCGCATTTTTCCAACACCATGGAGGGAATAAAAGACATTCGTGTTTATCAAAGGCAGAAAATGTTCACCAAGAGTTTATACAGGTAAAAATCATTATTTCTTACACTGTATCGATTCTTTGAAGTAATATTTAAAACACGAGTTGGTGTTCTTCCGTTTTCTAAATACAGGGAAACGAGTTTAAAAACGAGCCGAAACGGAGCTTTTTTTAACGAGTTTCGAGGTGTTTAGATATCGGAGGATGAACACTTAACGAGTGTTTGAAATTGCTTATCAAACGAACCAGTATTTTAGGCGAAAATTCAACCGAAAGTTGGCAAAATTCAGCTGTAATCTTCCTCCGATTTCTAAATACTGTGTGTTATGCAATATCTTTCAAACCTCTGGTTTTTGAGTCGAACAAAGGGAAAACGTCTGAACGTTTTAGGATGTCTTCGAACAGCAAAATCGCTCATTCAACTTTTTTGAGACGTCTTCCCCTGACAAATAAAATAGTGTGGCGTTACTCAGTAAAATTAAAAAGTCGATTGTTTTGTGTTTAGTTTTTTTGTGCTGCATTGTGTTGTTTTGTGCGATTTCGTGCTGCGTTTTGCTGTGTTTTGTTGCTTTGCTTTCGTTTGCGTTACGTTACGCTGGTTTGTATTGCGTTGCGTTACGATCCATTGCGTTTGAAATGGGAAGGATTACGTTTTAGTATGCTGTGTTGTGCCTTGTTTTGCTGCGTTGTGTTGTGTTGTTGTACTGTATTGTGTTACGTTGAGTTATTATACCCAAGAGATCGATCTTTGACACTGCGTTATGTTTGTCGGGGTATACACGTGGCACATTACACAACCATTACCATTCTTAAGTGATGTCGTCATTTGTTAATCTTTTCCAGCCATATCGATGCCCACGATCAAGCTTTGTTTGCTTACTACACAGCAGTTCGCTGGTTTGGTATCGTCTTGGAACTTACATCTGTTTTGCTATTGGCAGTGGTCTGTTTAATTTTAATCCTAACCGCCTCTGGGAGTAATCCAGGTTAGTGCACTTGTAAAAAGTGAAAATTGTGATGTATGGCTCACGTTTTACCTGACAGAAAACTCGTTCGCATACAGGGTAGTTCTCCAGAATGATTGTTTTTTAACTCTTCCCCGGCGGGAGGTCTCTCTTCGACGAGTAAAAGCGTCTGCCGTTAGCCACAGTAAAATAATGGAAGTCTTATGCGCAGGCGAAGAGTTAAACTCCAATGCCTAATGTTAAGGATGAAGAGGCATTTGGTGTATCTAAAATTTCTGTCAAAAAGATTTTTCTAAAGAAGTCAACGCCATCATTAATTATTATTTACGAGGATCGCTATCACCAACAGTTTTTCTAAAATGAGAGTAAGAATGTTTCTGTCAGTGATTGAAGAAGGTTTCACAACAATGTTATTAATGAGTTTACCAATTATTTCGACAAATATAAAATCTCACACACCAGTTTATTTGCGAGAAAGCTCCACTTGGCCAATGTGTCAAACGTTAAATGATTGTTTTAACTCTTTTCGGTCTGTACCCAGGTTTTCAATTTTAGTCTGGCTAACGCCTGGCAATTTTGTTCCAGATTATTCCGGACGATTTTACTCTTCCAGAGGAGATATCTCGGACTGGAAAAGATTGAAAGAAGACTAATTGTTCCATGTATCTGCAACAGGTTATGACGAATTAAATTACCTGGCAGTACAGTTCTTCATAAACTAAAAAATTTAAACATCGCGGAAGAAGCTATAAAACTAACTCCAATCTTTTTGATGCCCGGATGATTGCAAAACTGACTTTTCCGATTCGCGTGTAACGAATTTACATAAGAAATGATCAACTATGCAAAACAGAATGAAATGAAATAACTCTTTTGACATTGCTCGTTTTCTCTCGAATTTATTCAGCACTTATTGGTCTGACTATCTTCTACATAAATGGCATAATTGCTCCGATGCAGTACGACGTTCGAATGTTTGCTGACACCCAAAGTTCCATGACGTCCGCCGAGAGAACACTCGCTTACACCAAGATCCCTGCCGAGAAGGGTCATGATGTAGTCAAGGAACCCCCTGACAACTGGCCCAGCGATGGAAAAATCCAAGCCAAAGACGTCTCTTTGAGACATTACGAAGGTGGCCCGAAGGTGTTACGGAACTTAACGTTTGAGATCAGACCGTCTGAGAAAGTGGGAATTGCTGGGAGAACTGGTGCTGGGAAATCGTCCTTAGTGGCCGCTCTTATGCGCATGGCAGACGTCGAAGGAGAAATCATAATCGATGGAGTTAACATCAAAGAATTAAACGCTAAATCTATACGTAGTTCTATTTCTGTTATTTATCAATCGCCTGTTCTTCTGAGCAGCCGCATCAGGGAAAATTTAGATCCACGTTTTGAGTTTACGGATAACGAGATCTGGGACGCCCTTGACCACATGCAGATGAAGTCCGTCGTCTCCAGTCTACCGGATCAACTTGAAACCGTCATCGCGGGGACTGGATCGAATTTTAGTGTCGGAGAAAGACAGTTGTTGCATCTTGCTCGCGTTTTACTCCAGAAAAGTAAAATTATCATCTTCGACGAAGCGACAGCGAACGTAGATCAAAATGTGGACGAGATAATTAAGCAAAAAATGTGCAACGAGTTCAAGAATTGCACGGTGATCATTATCGCTCACCGACTGAACACGATCCTAGACTGTAACCGAGTGATGTTGTTGGATCACGGCGAGATATTGGAGTTTGACGAGCCTAAAGTTTTACTGGAGAAAGAAGACGGGTTTTTCAAGAAATTCTACAAGATATCGAGAGGAAATTAGGGAGAAGAATATGGGATGTTAAACTAGTTTACTTACTGAAAGGACTGGCATTATCCTGTTTGTATCTTGTTTTTACGTCGGAGAGTGCATGTAAAAATCCCAGTGACCCTGTTTTGGCACAATCTTTGGGTCTTCGTTCGCACTTTAAGGTTAGTTATCACCTGATTGTTCAATTGCAGCGATCCTTAACCCGGGGTTGTCGGATGTTGGAGGGTCCCGGCTCCGGTTGTCAGCCTTATGAGGATCGCGAAATGGAGGACAATCCAAGGCTGATATACATCTTTATCTGAAATGTTAGATGAAACTTTTTTTTTTGTATATAAAATATTTGACAAATATTTTAAATCGGCACTAGTAAACAGTAGGCGCTTTCGACGCCATGGAATCAAAACGGTCGGAGAAGAAATGCTGAGTATAGTTATGCGGAGTCCAGGAATTGTTTCCAACCAAGGGAGACATTTGGAAGCGGCTGCGTAAACCTTAAGTGCCGCTAGTTTAGTACGCACAATAGGTCATTAAAAACGTTTCCAGGCCGAGAAATTTTACCCATGATTTTTGATGATTTTTCGACCAGTCTTAAACTTTCGAAATAAGCTCAAAGTATGAAAGTTTAGTTTCAGAATCATCCTCAGGGTAATATAAAGAGAAGATTTCATGAATTGTTGAATTCAATGGGTCATTTCATTGAAATTTTCTCTTCATGAAAGTTTGGCCCAAGTAAATTAGTTTTGGACTTCTCTGGATCATTTCAAGCTAACGTTCTGTTAAACTTTCGCGGCCGAATAATTTCACTAAAAGATAAAATAGTTTACCCACGGTTTTTCAGCGATCTAAACTTTCGAAATAAGCTGAAAATACGAAAGTTTAAGTCGAATATAAATGTTTTTCACAGATTTGAGTCATTTTAAAACAAATTTTTACGAATTAAAGGCTAAAGTTTGACTGGTTTTTCTTATAAAATATCGGATGTTGCAATCCTTTATTCAAATCAATTTGAGAGAATTTTGCTGTGAAAATTCATCAGTTAGTAGACTAAACCCAAATTTTTAATCTGATAAATTTTGGGCCAAATTAGTCGAATACTTTTTCAGACTTATTGTACTCCTCTCATATAACATGCGAGACTGAAATCCCTTATTCTCGGCGTTTAAAGAGGATTTTGCAGTGAAAATTCATCAGTTTGTAGACTGAAGTCGGTACTTTAATATGGTAAATTTTCGACTAAATTAGAAGATAGATAGATAGATAGAACAACTTTAATTTACTACGCTTACCGCATTCAGGTATAACTGATTTTCAAGAGGGTCGTAGGATTAATTCTACTTTACAAATATGAATAAAAAAGTATAAAAAAAGATATGAAGTACTTTTTCAGAATTACTGGGTTCTTGTCATAATGTATCCAGTATTGAAGTCCCTTATTCTCAGAATCCGGAGTGAATTTTGAAGCAACATTGAATTTCTAGATTTTTTCTGTGAAATCGTAAAAGAAAATCTTCACGAGATACTGCTCTAAGAAATTCTTCAAATTAAGTGAAATATTCAGCGAGCCAGCCCAGATG
Organism: Heliopora coerulea; assembly: GCA_030142905.1. Lineage (NCBI taxonomy): Eukaryota > Metazoa > Cnidaria > Anthozoa > Scleralcyonacea > Helioporidae > Heliopora > Heliopora coerulea. The sequence goes on along the minus strand of JASJOG010000035.1, from coordinate 1,371,351 downwards.
TGCAAGGAACATGGGTCAACATGACAAGGTTTTCTTTTCTTTACCTTTGATATAACACAGTCGGGAATCCTCGGAATCTGCTCGATATATTGCTCGAAATTCAGGTTTGTGCGCATGAGGAGCCCCCCCCCAACTCCACCTTGGCTCCACCGTTGACCCTGCTTTGACCACGTGGATAAACCTGGCACGTGTATCTCAAGATGGCCGACTTTGCAGGTGTTGAATACCTCGGTTTTTCAAACGTTTGTGAAACTCCAACTCAATTTAGTTCATCAGTGGAAAGCACTGTAGAGATTTACCTGTTCTTTTTTAATATTAAAAACTGATTTAAAAGTGGAAGACGGAAGAAAGGCTACCGAACAAACCGAGGTTAGTTTAAAGAACATAGTTAAACGATTCATTCTGATCTTCTTGTATGTTTTGACGTAGACATATCAGGCGTCCCCACAACTCTATTAGTGTAAATGTGTAGGAATATCACATAGTCTCCCATACAGAATAGTTCTAGCGAATCGGGAATGGTTCAATATTATGTACAGTAGTCGCAGCATGTCGACCTTTCGTTTGGTTTTATGATGGAGTTTGAGTGTCACGTGCAATACTTATCTTAACCACTGTTTTAGCAATTATTCAGCTTGGTTTTTGGGATGTAGGGAAAATTTAATCATAGCTTTATCGTAGGTTTTCACATCTGTTCACCAACGAAAATGAATTAAAAACAGCTACGTTTTGCGACGGGACGAGGGTGCACTTCAGTTATTGAGCTGACGCTAGACGATTTTGTGCAGCGAAGTCAGCTGCCTGTCATTCAACTGGTTAACACGAAGTGAATATGACCCTACTTTGGCCTAGCCTGTTTGACCGCAGTGATCTTTTTTACCTGCAATTTTACTAGTCAAGGGGAGACATCTTGCCTAGAAAGAATCAACCTGTCGCTATTAAACTGTTTTAAGCCTTAGGTCAGACATGACTCAGATGTTTAGCAGGACTTGAACATGCATCTTTGAGTGTTTGGAATGCAACTCTACCAGTATGATGAGTTGTTGGGCCAGTTAGGAACGGTATGCTTGTTTAATCCGTTATACAGTAAGAGAACTAGAGATTTTAATAACACGTGAACGTGGCTAGACTATAGTTTAATAAGCACTGTTGTGTCACTGACTGGTTATAGTCAGGGTTTATATTAGGGTTGGTGAACCTGTGATATGGTCACTGTTATACTGGTGTCTGCTAAAACTGCAGTTATACTTTAAACATTTATCTATTTTACCCTGAAGATGATTCAGAAATAGGAATGCACATTTGATGTACATGATTTTAATGACTTGATTTCCATTCTGTTTATTGGCAGTCAGAGCCCTGCTATGAAAAGGGTGGTTTGTGTCACAAATCATTGATGACCAGAAGGGTAATTACTGTAACTTTCAATCGTTGCCAAACTACGAGTTTGGTGATGATCTTCTAAAGTGGGTTTAGAAGTTACTTGTCTAACAGAAGCCAAAGATGTGTTGTCCAGGGATGTACTTCAACTACCCTTCCTGTTACATTGGGTCCCCCACGGGAGTATCTTGGGGCCATTACTATTGTTGGTATATGTGAATGATTTACCTAATGTAGCTGATAACTCCATGGTATTCTTTGCTGATGACATGAAGTGTTGCAAAGTCATTGGTGATTGTCAAGAATTACAAGAACATCTTGATAGTCTTCAGGAGTGGATTAAGGCCTGGCATTTACTATTAAATAAATCCAAGTGTGAAGTATTGACATTTTCATGCGAGAGACCTCCTGTATCTTCCAAATTGCAAGTTTGGTAACCATTCGTTAATTCATGTTGAATCACAAAAAGATCTAGGAGTTGCTGTGACCAAGGATCTTAAATGGAAAGCCCACATCAACATTGTTGTAGCCAAAGGTTACAAAATGTTGGGCTTTCTCCAAATTAAGGCATACTTGTAAAAGCTTTGATCTGGCTACAAGAAGACTACTTTATCTGACACTAGTTAGATCCCAAGTTGATTATGCTAGCGAAGTGTGGGCCCCACAGTCTATAGGTGGCCTAAAAAAAGATCAAAAGTCTTCAGTGTTCAGCCATTAAATACATACTAAACTTGCATTGGCAGCATAATATCACTTATCATGAACGTCTTATTACATTAAAGTTATTACTAATTTCATACTGGCACAAGATCAAGGACCTTGTCTTTTACTACAAATGTCTCAAAGGTTTATATTCAATACCCATTAATATAATTATGTAATACCTAGGAATGTTACTAGATCAACATGTAACAGCTCAATAATGGATGTCTTGGTACCTAAATGCCACACCAAACTGTTCCAAACCAGTTATTTTATTCATATTACAAAGCTATGGAATAATATACCTTGTACAATTCATACTGCTAACTCACTATATTTAAATCATTGTTATTTAATCGTTACTTTTCTGCATTACTCAATGTTTTTACTATAGACAATGTAAATACATGGTAAGCAATATGCCCAAAATGCTGTGCATACTCCATTATTTTATCATGTCAAGTTTGTTGTGCTAACCCTCACCACTAGTATTAATTTCACCTTTTGTATGGTGGGTGTTATGTAAATAAAAAGAGGGAGACTTTGTTTTAAAGAGGGAGACTGGTTTTATAGTTGTGGTGTTTGTGAAAACAGAGAATGTAATGGTTGAAAGTAAATATTAAAAGTTCCAAGTTGAAGTTGCATTTTTGTTAATTACAGTCACTTTTTTGACTATTCTTCATCAATGAACCAGTAAAAACTCATTCGGAAATTAGTAATTATAAACATTTGATAGACAAAATTTGTTGACAGACTTACTAGTAAGGAAGACCTACAGAAAGGCCTCATGCTATAGCATTTTGAACTCCAATCATTAACCAAAATATTACATTATATGGGACTAAAAAACTATTTAAATCAGCAATAGTGCCAGAGTGGGCTACAGCCTCTTTGTTAGGGAAAAATTAATAGTCCATTGGGGAACAGAGCAGAAGAAGAAAAATTAGCCTTTCCAGAGCTGGTCTTTGTTTCTATCAATTATTTGAGATAAAGTGTTTTCTTCACATTTGTATAGTTACTGCATTATTTTAATGATTGAAAATAACACACATCCTATGCACATTTGCCTATGCCTCATATTTTCACTAGGCATTTTTCTGATTGAAATGACATCATTCATGTTTTTATCACAATACAGAGACACTCAATCAATTTTCTATTTGTTAAGTAGAAATCTTTTTATTTCATAAAAACTGTGTGTCTGTTTAATTAGCCAAGCAAATAATGAATTCTCCAAATGTCACATTGCTATTTAGCTGTTGCTTGTCAGTTGTTGAATTATTTCCCACTAAAATTAGCATGGCATTTTAAATGTACCGTACAAATTATGAAATTTTGAAAGCATGTGCTCCTGGATCTTAACCTTTCACATAGGACATCCTGGCACCATACCTTGGAAGTCAGCAATACATGTTGAATACATTTTAATTTTTGAGTCTGTTATCAGATACTTGAATTATTTGGTCAAATACAAGACTGAGTAGACTCATTTTTCATTTGTGTTTTCAACCTTCAAGTAATTATGAAATCATCAAGGAGAGCATGGTTCCAGCCACTTTGTTGCAGTGTCCCTGTCATGGATTTTAACCCCTGCTTTGAGGAATTCTTGGCACCACTCTTGGGTTAAATGTGATTCTGAAACTCATCAATAACTTGTAAAGAAAACATATTAAATGAAATTGATGTTTAGTTAATGTCTGAAAATGTGGTGATCTTTAACTGTAACCAGTTTTAAACATAGGTTTAAAAGAGCATCAGTGTGATATCAGCATTTCAATTTGAATTATCTAATAGCAAAAAAAAAAGGACTTTGGCAATTCTCTTTTCAATTGGAAATTGACTTTGAATATTATAAATGGATGGGTACATCAGGCACTTAAATGTTGCATGTTAGCAACAAGTAACAAGATGTCAAATGCTTTTTAAGCACAGCCATCCTTGTACCAAGTTGAGCCACGTTACACTTTCAGTACACTTCTGACAAAATATTTGAGTTAAGTGCTGATGAGGTGTGTTAACATCTCCCCATTTTCTGGTGCCTAGTGTCAGGGCTGCCAAGGTCCAAGATGTGCCCAAAGGAAGGTTAGGTTGCAGGAAGTCTAAATTTTTGACAGCAGAGATGGTAGGGATTTGGGACAAATTTTTACACACGTTCATATTGTATAAATGACATTTTTAGTGTAAAATAAATTCATCCTATATCATTAAACAAAATTAGCAGATTGGCAGGTGCAGGCCCTAGGGGAGTTGCCCTGGCCACCCATCCTTTTGGTGCTCCTGCCCAGTGTATGAGTAACTCAAGGCACTGGCCGGATGATTTTATTCTGCAAAGTGGGACATCTGAAAGTTAATAAGTAATTCAGCAATGAATATAATCTGCACATACATTAGCTATGGATTGACCAGGTGGAAAACGTAATCTCAAGAAGAATATCAAAGCCCAGCAAAATGTCTTTATGAAAGTGATTGAGTCAGACACAGAAGTAAAATCATAATATTTAATAAAGTTCTAATGTTTCGTTGTATCATCACAACATCATCAGAGAATAATTTACACAACTGCCTAAAGCCTAAGTATATAGTTACAGAGTGTAATAAGTTACAAGGTGTTTTTAGGGTTGTTTTACAGTAATAATAATTTTTGTCTATAAAGGATACAGGTTCAAAACATTTTGTTTAGGGACAGAGCACTTAAACAACAGTATCCTTTTCCAGAATGAACATTTTTCCCAACACTTGAAATTTAAAGAGGATCTTTGGTAATTGAGGAGTGCAGATTGTCATATAACAATTATTGAGAACTACAAATTAATCTGTTAAAGAATTATTTGATTGTCTCAAGCTTCTTTTCTTATTTTGTTTCTTTAGGTTTTCAATGCTGGTAATTCCTGGTGAACTGGATATTTCAGCCAAGTCAACTGCATTACTGGCAGAAACCAAGTTAAATTATTGGTGCAGGTGGATTTGAGTTAGAGTACAAATTAAGCCTGTTGAAATATTTTGAATTGTATGTTGGGCAAATGTTTATCCTCTGTCATAAGAAAACTGATAACCAAGACTAAATATTTGGATAACCAGTAAGTAACCACATTTGACAAGATTAATTAAAGTATTGTTTGGACTGAACTGATAGTGGTGGCAGCACCAGACAAAGTGGTCTTGGGGGAAACAAGTAGCAACTGAATTTTGAATGGAGACAAATCCCTTAGAAGCAATCTGAAATTTAGGGCAAAATATAAAACATTTTAGGATAATCGACTATTCAGCATCCATGACCGACATAAAACATACTTTTGAAATAACATCCCTGATTTTACATTCAAAATGCATTTCCATGCATAAATAGCATCTCAGATATACAAAATCATACACTTTCTTTATGAGTTTGGAGGGGTTGGAGGTGGGGAGCAAAATGGGGAGGCAAAATTTTTGCTGGAGGGGCATGTGTCCTCTCTTGCCCCCCACTTCCTTAGTGCCAACACTAGCTTATAGCACTATTCAGTAATGCTAAAATGCCATGTGTGAACAATGAGATTTTGATACAGTAGCTCAAGGTTAAAAACAACACAAAGCTTTTCACATGTTTGGCAACATGTAATGAGGATGATACTTCTGAGTTGTTGAAGTCATAGGTCTGTCAAGCTATTGCAAAAAGTTGAAAATTTGATTGTTGATGAGATGGCTGCATGGTATGGTGAAAGTTATAAGCCATGTTTACCAAACAAGTTTGTATGAGATTGTGAGTGATGTGTCTGAAAAAGGTTCTTCCCACAACATGTAAGGATACTCTATACTAAAAAGATGGTACAGTATTGTGAAGGATCCTGAGAGAACATTTGCCCAACATACACAGGGCTCAAAATTGACAGTATCCCAAGTAATGAATTGTTAGTAATTTTTATTGCATGGTTGCTAAAAATCTGTTTAAGTAACCTGACATCAATTGTTTCAAACAGTATTTTTACTAACCATGTCATGGTTAGTAAAAATACTGTTTGAAACAATTTCAAACTGGAAAAAATCTTGTGTAAGTGAATATAATCAAATCTCAGCAAACGTTGATGTTTGTTTTGTCTGCTTTGAGATTGATTGCTTTTTGAATGATCAGAAAACTTGAATTTAAATCTAAAAAGTCCACATAACAAACAAGAAATTGGAAATCCATCTACAGAGTCTTGGACAGTAAACTTTGTAACTTGGTTGGTAAAACTCCAGTCTACTAACCTAAGTGGTTAATGGCCCCAAGCCCTGCATAGACAAGTGGTGAAATCATAAGACTGATCTAACATTGTGTGTTTTTGTCTGATTTTTTCATTGTATTTACTAAACTTTTGAAATTTGTTTAAATTTTTAACAAGTACATCTTGCAGGCTTGATGACAAGAATATGAATGGTACACTTCAAGTAAATGTTTCAATGGGCAAACTATGTGCAATAATTGCCATATCAATTCTTGACTTCACATAATACCTGTGACTACCTGGTTTTCATCATCTCACCATAAACGCCTCGTGGCTCGGGGAATATGGTTTCAGAATATTAAATGGTCATCATTTCATTCAACAAGAAAAACATGAAAAATAAGTTGAGTCACTACATCAGTGACTATTTTGCTTCCAAAATATTTGGAAACTTTTTTTGAAATTGGCATATGCATCTTCCAAGAATAAAGTTTAGTTGGCTTGTGTTTTGACATCAGCTCTTCAGGAAAGCAAGATATTTACTCAATTCTGGATTTCAAAATCAGCTTGTGGGTTTTTAATTGGTGCTAAAGAAGGTAGTTATATGATATAGTCCACGAAATACGGGAAATTTTCGTTCTGCCGTAACTTTCAGGAAGTTCTAATATTCTTTGGTTAATGTTTTAGCTGTGAAAACCAAAGTGTGATTGTAAATGCATATCAGTGATGAAGTGTGTATATGGTCGAAACAAAATCCAGCTACAGTCATCTTCAGTTTCAATAGCATTTTATCAAAATGATAATCATTGGTAGATCTTGATTTTATTTTGAGGAGGGATCAAACTGAAATTAAGGTCATAATCCTGTGAAAAAGATTCCCATAGTTTGGAATGGAAGAGTACTGGACCAGTTTTGGTCTTGGTCCTCTGGGAATGGACTGGGCCACTTTCACAAGGGGGGTGGCCTGGTGGACCCTACCCTAGATTTGTTACAAGGCCGTACGTAGGGTTTTTTGCGGGGGGGGCAGTAGGACTGGTTTTCATGCTCCACCCAAACATCCTTTCAAACCAACTTCCAACCCAAACATGTCTCAAAGCAACGTGCCCATGTAATACGTCGCAATTCTGCTGAATGTTTCTGTGAATACCGGCAATAATCAATATTTAAAATTAATAAATTAATAATAAATATTAAAATTTTGATATCTCGGGGGGCAGTTTCCCCTGCTGCCCCCCCCCGCTATGTACGACCATGATTTGGTAGTGACCATATTTAAGCTGTGAAACATTGGTATAGCTTCATGTATTAATCCGTAATGTTGTAACCGTAGTTGTAAAAAGGTAGAAATTGGTCTCCTTGTCTTGATTAGTCGTGATTAGAATTTTTACTGGGACTGGTTGTTGAGTCTGGACGACATATCCAGTTGATTGGTCCGGTGCGACAGGCATATTCTGGCACGACAGCGAGGGTGATCGGCGTTACTTATGTTCAGAAGAACCAAACATGTTTAGTGGAGAAATTTTTGTCGACTGAATCATCCGATGTCAAGAGTAATGCACCGGAGGCCAAGCTTTAAACAACCGATCCTATGTATATGTGACCAAATTAGGTTGTTCACTTGCGTATTTGTTGGCATAGTCGGTCGAAGAATGGTGTGGAAACTCTACAAACTTCAAAGTGGCTGGCAAAGAAAGATAATGAAGCTTCCACTTATGTTTAAAGGTGTCTTACCTTACCATTCAGAAATGTTTTCTTTAGTGGCTGTTTAACATTCGAATAGCGTGGTTGAGAGACTAAACTCAAACGTTTCTGTTAGTTGATTGGTTAATTATTCAAAACATCTGTTATGTTGAGCACGTTAACTCTACGCCAAAGCGAACCAAAAAAAGAGTTTCCAGACCATTCTTTGAGTCACTGATCTCCGACCATTTGCATTCTTCGGCTATCGTATTGGTACGTTGGTACAGAAGCCGAAGTATTCCTTCAATTGTGGTAAGTACTTGAGAATTGATTACTTGCACATGGGCATTTTCATGTATCCATTGGTATTAAGGCATGCTTTAGTTTGTACATTGCACCTTCAGCTGTTCAGTACCAGAAAATATACAATTATTAACGCCAACTTGGAACTCAATACGAAACTAAATTAATTTTATTGCAACACTCGTTTGAAATTTTTGCAGGAAAGTAACATTCATTAGCATAGCTACGCAAAGGCATTTTAAAGTGTCAATAGATGACTGATTTTACCATACTTTCTAATTAGGCAACAGATTTGTCCGGTTTTTTGCAAGTCAGTTGAAGGTCACGTGGAAACTTAACATGTATATTTGATACTGTTGACCAACTTTAGTTCACAGCACTTTGCTAACCTACATTGTCCAATAGTTACCTGTACTGAAAGCTTGTGCATACCTAAGTCAGGAATATATTTCCGCTTGCAGTTTGGTGCCGTTGGCGTCTTTCTATTAGGGCATTCGTACTTGTGCATTTTATTCACTTGTGTGTAGTTACCTAGGAACTTCTTGGCTTGGGCTTCCTTTTACCAGTGTAAAGTTACGTCTTGTATATTTATGCTTGTGCATTTTCAATTTCTGTTATAAATCCCAGGGGAATTCCAATCCCACGGAATTTACCTTCCGAAGTTAAAATCGGCCAAAACTTAATTTTTCCCTTGGTGTAATAAGTCCCAGTGGAATTCCAATTCTCAAGGGAATTAAAGTCAAAAGTAAAAACTTGGTTAATTAGAAAAGGAATTCCAGTTCCCATGGGATTTCTTTTCCCAAGTCAAAATCGGCCAAAATTCGATTTTTCAGTTGGTGTAATAAATCCCAGGGGAATTCTTTTCCCAAGTCAAAATTGGCCAAAATTCGATTTTTCAGCTCCTGTAATAAATCCCAAGGGAATTCTTTTCCCAAGTCAAAATCGGCCAAATTGCGATTTTTCAGTTGGCGTAATAAATCCCAGGGGAATTCTTTTCCCAAGTCAAAATCGGCCAAATTGCGATTTTTCGGTTGGTGTAATAAATCCCAGGGGAATCCTTTTCCCAAGTCAAAATCGGCCAAAATTCGATTTTTCAGCTCCTGTAATAAATCCCAAGGGAATTCTTTTCCCAAGTCAAAATCGACCAAAAAGCGATTTTTCAGTTGGTGTAATAAATCCCAGGGGAATTCTTATCCTAAGTCAAAGTTGGCCAAAATTCGATTTTTCAGCTCCTGTAATAAATCCCAGGGGAATTCTTTTCCCAAGTCAAAATCGGCCAAAATTCGATTTTTCAGTTGGTGTAATAAATCCCAGGGGAATTCTTTTCCCAAGTCAAAGTTGGCCAAAATTCGATTTTTCAGTTGGTGTAATAAATCCCAGGGGAATTCTTTTCCCAAGTCAAAATTGGCCAAATTGCCATTTTTCAGTTGGTGTAATAAATCCCAGGGGAATTCTTTTCCCAAGTCAAAATCGGCCAAATTGCCATTTTTCAGTTGGTGTAATAAATCCCAGGGGAATTCTTTTCCCAAGTCAAAATTGGCCAAAATTCGATTTTTCAGCTCCTGTAATAAATCCCAGGGGAATTCTTTTCCCAAGTCAAAATCGGCCAAATTGCCATTTTTCAGTTGGTGTAATAAATCCCAGGGGAATTCTTTTCCCAAGTCAAAATCGGCCAAATTGCCATTTTTCAGTTGGCGTAATAAATCCCAGGGGAATTCTTTTCCCAAGTCAAAATTGGCCAAAATTCGATTTTTCAGCTCCTGTAATAAATCCCAGGGGAATTCTTTTCCCAAGTCAAAATCGGCCAAAATTCGATTTTTCAGTTGGTGTAATAAATCCCAAGGGAATTCTTTTCTCAAGTCAAAATCGACCAAAAAGCGATTTTTCAGTTGGTGTAATAAATCCCAAGGGAATTCTTTTCCCAAGTCAAAATCGGCCAAATTGCGATTTTTCAGTTGGTGTAATAAATCCCAAGGGAATTCTTTTCCCAAGTCAAAGTTGGCTAAAATTCGATTTTTCAGCTCCTGTAATAAATCCCAAGGGAATTCTTTTCCCAAGTCAAAATTGGCCAAAATTCGATTTTTCAGCTCCTGTAATAAATCCCAGGGGAATTCTTTTCCCAAGTCAAAATCGGCCAAAATTCGATTTTTCAGTTGGTGTAATAAATCCCAGGGGAATTCTTTTCCCAAGTCAAAATTGGCCAAATTGCCATTTTTCAGTTGGTGTAATAAATCCCAGGGGAATTCTTTTCCCAAGTCAAAATCGGCCAAATTGCCATTTTTCAGTTGGCGTAATAAATCCCAGGGGAATTCTTTTCCCAAGTCAAAATTGGCCAAAATTCGATTTTTCAGCTCCTGTAATAAATCCCAAGGGAATTCTTTTCCCAAGTCAAAATCGGCCAAATTGCGATTTTTCAGTTGGTGTAATAAATCCCAGGGGAATTCTTTTCCCAAGTCAAAATCGGCCAAATTGCCATTTTTCAGTTGGCGTAATAAATCCCAGGGGAATTCTTTTCCCAAGTCAAAATTGGCCAAAATTCGATTTTTCAGCTCCTGTAATAAATCCCAAGGGAATTCTTTTCCCAAGTCAAAATCGGCCAAAATTCGATTTTTCAGTTGGTGTAATAAATCCCAAGGGAATTCTTTTCCCAAGTCAAAATCGACCAAAAAGCGATTTTTCAGTTGGTGTAATAAATCCCAAGGGAATTCTTTTCCCAAGTCAAAATCGGCCAAATTGCGATTTTTCAGTTGGTGTAATAAATCCCAGGGGAATTCTTTTCCCAAGTCAAAGTTGGCCAAAATTCGATTTTTCAGCTCCTGTAATAAATCCCAGGGGAATTCTTTTCCCAAGTCAAAGTTGGCCAAAATTCGATTTTTCAGCTCCTGTAATAAATCCCAGGGGAATTCTTTTCCCAAGTCAAAATCGGCCAAATTGCGATTTTTCAGTTGGTGTAATAAATCCCAGGGGAATTCTTTTCCCAAGTCAAAGTTGGCCAAAATTCGATTTTTCAGCTCCTGTAATAAATCCCAGGGGAATTCTTTTCCCAAGTCAAAATCGACCAAAAAGCGATTTTTCAGTTGGTGTAATAAATCCCAAGGGAATTCTTTTCCCAAGTCAAAATCGGCCAAATTGCGATTTTTCAGTTGGTGTAATAAATCCCAGGGGAATTCTTTTCCCAAGTCAAAGTTGGCCAAAATTCGATTTTTCAGCTCCTGTAATAAATCCCAGGGGAATTCTTTTCCCAAGTCAAAATCGGCCAAATTGCGATTTTTCAGTTGGTGTAATAAATCCCAGGGGAATTCTTTTCCCAAGTCAAAATTGGCCAAAATTCGATTTTTCAGCTCCTGTAATAAATCCCAGGGGAATTCTTTTCCCAAGTCAAAATCGACCAAAAAGCGATTTTTCAGTTGGTGTAATAAATCCCAAGGGAATTCTTTTCCCAAGTCAAAATCGGCCAAATTGCCATTTTTCAGTTGGCGTAATAAATCCCAAGGGAATTCTTTTCCCAAGTCAAAATTGGCCAAAATTCGATTTTTCAGCTCCTGTAATAAATCCCAGGGGAATTCTTTTCCCAAGTCAAAATCGGCCAAATTGCGATTTTTCAGTTGGTGTAATAAATCCCAGGGGAATTCTTTTCCCAAGTCAAAATTGGCCAAAATTCGATTTTTCAGTTGGTGTAATAAATCCCAGGGGAATTCTTTTCCCAAGTCAAAATCGGCCAAATTGCCATTTTTCAGTTGGCGTAATAAATCCCAGGGGAATTCTTTTCCCAAGTCAAAATTGGCCAAAATTCGATTTTTCAGCTCCTGTAATAAATCCCAAGGGAATTCTTTTCCCAAGTCAAAATCGGCCAAATTGCCATTTTTCAGTTTGTGTAATAAATCCCAGGGGAATTCTTTTCCCAAGTCAAAATCGGCCAAATTGCCATTTTTCAGTTGGCGTAATAAATCCCAGGGGAATTCTTTTCCCAAGTCAAAATTGGCCAAAATTCGATTTTTCAGCTCCTGTAATAAATCCCAAGGGAATTCTTTTCCCAAGTCAAAATCGGCCAAAATTCGATTTTTCAGTTGGCGTAATAAATCCCAAGGGAATTCTTTTCCCAAGTCAAAATTGGCCAAAATTCGATTTTTCAGTTGGTGTAATAAATCCCAGGGGAATTCTTTTCCCAAGTCAAAATCGGCGAAATTGCGATTTTTCAGTTGGTGTAATAAATCCCAGGGGAATTCTTTTCCCAAGTCAAAATTGGCCAAAATTCGATTTTTCAGCTCCTGTAATAAATCCCAAGGGAATTCTTTTCCCAAGTCAAAATCGGCCAAATTGCCATTTTTCAGTTGGTGTAATAAATCCCAGGGGAATTCTTTTCCCAAGTCAAAATCGGCCAAATTGCCATTTTTCAGTTGGCGTAATAAATCCCAGGGGAATTCTTTTCCCAAGTCAAAATTGGCCAAAATTCGATTTTTCAGCTCCTGTAATAAATCCCAAGGGAATTCTTTTCCCAAGTCAAAATCGGCCAAATTGCCATTTTTCAGTTGGTGTAATAAATCCCAGGGGAATTCTTTTCCCAAGTCAAAATCGGCCAAATTGCCATTTTTCAGTTGGTGTAATAAATCCCAGGGGAATTCTTTTCCCAAGTCAAAATTGGCCAAAATTCGATTTTTCAGCTCCTGTAATAAATCCCAAGGGAATTCTTTTCCCAAGTCAAAATCGGCCAAAATTCAATTTTTCAGTTGGTGTAATAAATCCCAAGGGAATCCTTTTCCCAAGTCAAAATCGACCAAAAAGCGATTTTTCAGTTGGTGTAATAAATCCCAAGGGAATTCTTTTCCCAAGTCAAAATCGACCAAAAAGCGATTTTTCAGTTGGTGTAATAAATCCCAAGGGAATTCTTTTCCCAAGTCAAAATCGGCCAAATTGCCATTTTTCAGTTGGCGTAATAAATCCCAGGGGAATTCTTTTCCCAAGTCAAAATCGGCCAAATTGCGATTTTTCAGTTGGCGTAATAAATCCCAGGGGAATTCTTTTCCCAAGTCAAAATCGGCCAAATTGCCATTTTTCAGTTGGTGTAATAAATCCCAGGGGAATTCTTTTCCCAAGTCAAAATCGGCCAAAATTCGATTTTTCAGTTGGTGTAATAAAAACCCAAGGGAATTCTTTTCCCAAGTCAAAATTGGCGAAGGGAATTCTTTTTGCACGTTAAAATTCCAATTTTTCAGTTGGTGTAAAATAAATCCCAGTTGAATTGATGTATAAAGTGAACACTTGTTTAATTCCCAAGGGAACTGCAATTCCTATAGGATTGCTTTTGCGAAGTCACAATTGGCCAAAATCTAGTTTTTCAGTTGGTGTAATAAATCCCAAGGGAATCCCAATTCCCAAGGGATTTCTTTTCTCCAATTCAAAATCAGCCAAAATCCAATTTTTCAGTTAGTGTAATAAATCCCAGGGGAATTCCAATTTTCAAGGGTATTGATATAAGTGAACATTTGCCTAATTCCCAAGGGAACTACAATTACCATGGGATTTCTTTCCCCAAGTCAAAATTTTTAACTGAGGAAGGACAAATGTCCGAAACGTCTTTTAATAAAGTTTAATGGACCAGTGAGAAGTTTCTCCATACACACACACACACACACATACGCGCGAATGTATTTGTCTATGTGTATAGTTTTCGGTCAAATTGTTCTGGATTCAGTATCGAGCACCTACCTTTCAAAACAGTTGTAAGACGCAAACTTTGCCGCATGAAAAACAAAAAAAAAGGAAAGCACGCCATTTTCCAAACAGCCGGTTTGCTCAACAAACGAACGTCGATGAAGTGGCCGCCATAAAAACCAACACCTGCTGCGGAACTTTGAATAAACTCCGTCAGATAATTAGCTCTTCGAACCCTCGCCCAACAGTCTAGTGGCGTAACGGACTATGGTCAGTGTTAGAGCAACTCCTAAGGGCCCCCGATGAACCTGTAAAGACAGTTGAGAACTCATGTCTCGAAATTGTCTACACTAAGTCTATACTAACGGGGGTGACGAGGCCCCCCAAACGAAAATCTCCTAAGGACCCCCAGTAGTTCCGTTACGCCACTGCCCAACACACCGTATTTAATATCTAAACACATATGGGCTTTGAAAAACAACAAACAAGATTTCACCATAAAATAGTCTTTTAAAACACGCTATTTCGTATTCAGGAGGATCAAAACTATGTAATTTATATTTAGAGGAAAAATTTTCTATTTTGAACGAAAAAGACAAAAATAATTTACTGAACAAAAGATCAGAAATAGTTTCGGCCTGCCCACACAAGGCCAAATTCCGCGTAAACAACCTAAAACAAAAACAAAATCCCCCTATTGTTTCACGCCCACGTTTCGACCAACGGATAGAATCCTATTGTTTCACGCCCACGTTTCGGCCTACGCATAAAAACCTTCCTGTTTTCGAAATTCGTCAGTCACCTGAAGATTCTTTCTCAAGATGAAACAGGCTGTAGTGACTTTTTGAGGTAAGCGATGTAATTCTATTTGCTCTATCTGTGCGATATTGAGCCCTCTTTGTATTTCGTAAACCAAAACGTTCACGTATATACATATGTATATATACATATACATATAGAAGTAAAATAGACAAAATTTTTTGCTGTCGCTGCTCTGAGTTTCAAGCGCTCAGGCGATCATCAGGCAACTGACAGATTATTTACACAATTAGGATATTTGTGTTCTAATAATTCGCTCTACTGGTATGGTATTGAGCGCTCTTCATTCTCAAACCAACCCTGCAACCTTCCTGGTCCTCACCTTTGGCATATACATACATACATATATGTGTGTGTGTGTGTGTGTATATATATGTATATGTATATGTATGTATATGTATATGTATGTATATGTATGTATATGTATATGTATGTATATGTATATATATGTATATGTATATGTATGTATATGTATGTATGTGTGTGTGTGTGTATATATATATATATATATATATATATATATATATATATATACAATGGCGGTCAAAAAGAATCGATCACAGAAGCTAAAGATGGTGATGCCATAAACATTGTAACAAATCTTATCATGACAAAGTAATTACACCGAAAAATCTTAATATTTAGTGGCTTCTACACGAGCTTTGATCACTGCTTTACATCTTCGAGGCATGCTATTTATTAAAATAATTAGCTTATCTAATGGAAAGCCTTGCCATGCAGCTTTTACAGCACTCCAAAGTTCTGTGACATTGATGGGGTTTTGCTCTTGGACCATTGTCTTAAGTTGGTCCCATAGATTCTCAACAGGGTTGAGATCGGGTGACTGTGATGGCCATTCCATAACAGTTTTGCCCTCTTCCAACTGATTCTTCTCTTTGGACTCATTATTCCGTATCTTCCAATTTGTGACAGGCCAACAACCCTTTCTTGGAAGACTCAAAATTCATTTAGCGTATCTTATAAAGTACTTTAAAAACACAATATCTCTACAAATATTATGGGACGCAACTCAATCTATCCAAAACATTCATTACTATAACCCTGAAGGCTGTTGGTGTGTGATGTGCTTCTTGTCCGCCTATGTAAGCAGAAAGTAACAAATCTTAACATGATCGATTCTTTTTGACCGCCAGTGTATATGTACATACATATACATACACACACACACACACACATATATATATATATGTATGTATATCTATATACATTTGTACGTACACATGTATATAAATATACATATATACATACATGTATATGTACGTAAAAGTGTACGTACGTGCGTATGTAAGTATGTGTGTGTATAGTTTTCGGTGAAATTGTTCTGGATTCAGTATTGAGCACTTACCTTTCAAAACAGTTGTAAAAGACGGAAACTTTGCCGCACGAAAAAAAAATAGCATACCATTTTCCAAACATCCGATTTGTTTAAAAAACGAAACGAACGTTGATGAAGAGGCCGCCATAAAAACCAACACCTGCTGTGGAACTTCAGATAAACCCCGTCAGATAATTAGCCCTTTTGACCCTCGACCAACACACCGTATATAATATCCGTGAACACGTTGAAGTTCATTGATCACTCAAAGATTGCATCTAGCATGAAGAAAATGGTAATGCCGAAATACTCGAAGGACAAGTCCTTCTATGTACCATATACACCATATAGTATGCATGATTTATGTACTGTTGATAAATGTATTATAGATCAATACATACGGACTGGCAGGCGCTTATATATTTTTAAAAAACTCATTAATAACTCGCGAAGAAAACGCAAAAGGTTTTGGCTCCTAATTAGTATGCTGTAAATCGGATACAGAATACCAATATGAATCGTAAACTTTTCCTTTCCATTTTCTACGTTAAAATTACCGAAACTTCAAAATAACAGCAAAACATGGCCATTTAAATGTATTCGTATTTTACGAAAGATACAATATTCGCGTCCGATCTGTATGTGACTTACTACGGCTCGCCTCGTAAATCCCATACAGATCGGCCGCTCATATCGTATCTATTACATAGAGATGTAATGTAAATCAAGAATGCATCGTTTCCATCAGGGTCCTCAAACTAATACAGACAAAAGGCATTTCAACCAGGTCCACGGAACTTTTTTCAAGTCAAGGGGTACAAGAACGGCATCATTCATGCAAAAGTACGGCTGGGGGCCGTTGGCATACCTCTGGCTGGGCACAGTAGGCCACCAGGACCAGGTTGTTCAAAAGGCGGTTTAGTTTAATCCAAGATTAGCGAAAACGTTTTGGCCAACTTTCCGATCATGCTGCAGAGAAAAGTTGGAATTTTCTTTAACAGATTTTGCGTGTGTACAACAAACTTTTAAACTGTGAAATTTGAACTAGATTTCTCAACCAAAACAAACGAAATCAAAACTACTGATTAATTGGTAATCCTAGATTAGCGCTAATCGTGCTTTGAACAATCAGTCCCAGGAGTTTATCGTGATTAATTTAAGGCATGTAGGTACACGAGCTTTCTCAAAAGCAGGCATAGCGACCGCGACTGTGAAGTTGTCTCGGGAAAACGTTGTCATGCAAAAACTGAATTGCTTTTATCAGATGTGGTATGCATTTATAAATGAGGCACCCATCGGCAGAGACGCTCAAATTCATGAAGCAAATTTTTAAGTAAAATGGTTCCGGCATTTGCTCACAGTTGGGCTAATTCTTTATATGTAGGAGGTCCAGCAACTGTAAACAATAATAGTAAATATGAAATGAGTTAGTTCAGACAATTTGGACACTGCACAAACACACATACACACACCACCCATACCTGTACTGTCAGCAAACATTCATGGTTTGCTTCAGCACTTTTTAAAATTTATGTAACCAAATCTTCTGCCTTTTTAAGGAATACTAAATGATCTATAATGCTCCATATAAAAACTACATAATACACACACATACACCCACCCACCCATATATATATATATATATATATATATATATATATATATATATATATATTTATGTAAGTAAATTTCGTCTCACTAAGTGTAGATGTTTGTAAGCTTGGATATACATATGATGAAAAGTTTGTTCTCAAGCTTTTTTATCTCAGAAAACTTCTGAGCTACCCAACGGGAATTGAACCCGTGTCTCCCGATTGCCGGTACAGTTGTTTTACCACTACACTATAGGGTCTCAGATGGCAAGTATGTTAATTCAGGACCTGGTTCGTAATATTGATATGCCTCTTTCATACTTGAAAGCTGAACATACATGTAATGTGATATTGTGTGTAAGTAAATTTCGTCTTACTAAGTGTAGATGTTTGTAAGCTTGGATATATACATGATGAAAAGTTTGTTCTCAAGCTTTTATCTCAGAAAACTTCTGAGCTCCCCTGAGCTATATATATTTTATATATATATATATATATATATATATATATATATATATATATATATAAAATAGATAGACAGACAGATAGACAGGCAGATAAATACATACCTACATATGTGTATATCTATCTGTCTATAAGGTGCCTACAATAGTGATGCCAAGTATTGTAATTTATGTTTGACTGAAAGAAATTGCATTTTAAATGCAGATAAACATTAGCTCCTGAACAAAATATCCAAACTCATCCCTAAATGTCATCATAAGAACAAATTTTATTCAATTTCTATCAAGCTCTTGTTTATTTAAGCAGTTTTGACTCCTTTGAAGATTTAGTCTGAAGATCACCAAGGAGCATGAATAATATATATACAATGAATGAAGAATATATATATATATTCTTCATTATATATTATACTTTGTATTCTCAATTCTTGACAAAAGGGCAGTGCCCGAAATGTTGAAATAAAGTATTTTTAGAGTTTTATCTTGAATGATTTATACATAAATACATGTATATATACACATACATATATATACATAAGCACAGGGGCATAGTTAACCCATTTTACTTGGGGGGTGTCCAGCTTAATTTCTGCAAACATTTACTTTCAAATTAATTTCCCAGAACTGTTACTTTCAAACATTGCTGGAATTCAATTTGATTCACATTCAGGCCATGTATGGTGTATGTTAACTTCCTTAGCCCCAATATGTAAATTAAATATAAAGTAATAAAAAAGGGATTTTGACCTACTTTACTTTACCAAATTTTGTCCAAATTACTACCTATTTTTTTTGCCCAAATTTCCTATTTTTTCACAAATTTTGGGGGGTGTCACACATGCCATAAACTATGCCGTTACATATACAAATACATATACAAACATGTAACATATACATTTATATATTCTGATTCATATACATATACAAATTAGCCAATCTCATTTAACTCCTTTCTGTATGGATTGATATTCTGTTATATTTCTCTGGCTAATGCCAGACAACTTTACATCCCAAATTGACAGGAATGAGTTAAATAATTTTGGTGGATCAGGAAGTCAGAATGGCAACCTAACCCTTACTCTAAACCTTAAAAACCTAGAGTAAGTGGCATTTTGTCTCAAGTTAACAGGCATATTGTCAAAAACATTTTGACCAGATTCCCTGGTTAGTGTATCATGTATGACAAGTGCATGTATAAATATTTGTTACAAACACCTTTGACTGCCCCAGAAAAGCTTCTTGTCCTTGCCGTATCTGTACTAAAATCCCAGCCTACAGTATGATACTTAGACTGTTATGTCTTGCCAGTTGACCTATTGTGGATATTGGAATAGAACTATACACATACCTAAGGGAAGGCTATGATTTTCACATGCAGTACAGAATCAGATGCTAATGCAGTGTCGCACCTCAACCATATAAATGCATGTAACATAGGTAGATTATATATCAGTCAACAGCTTATTACCTGGTGATTACAGGGTTACTGTAATATCAACCATTCACTCCAAACATAAGGCATTATAGCCGAAAAAAACAGACACATTGAAGTTCGTGAGGGTCAAAATTGAACCATAGGCTCAAGACAGTAAAGTTTATGCATTTATCCAAAATATAAGTATAGCCCCTCTCCATTATTTCTTCGTTCTTTAAGACCCGCAAAAACGTGCATAAACCCTAACCCTAAGGCTAACGCTAACCTAAGCATAATCTAACCATTGGGTTTGTGCACATTTTTGGAGAAGTACGAAAAAACATGGCGCTAAGTAACAGGGATGTTTTGCTTTTTTTTTTTCTTGTTGCTATAATACATTATCTTTGCGGTGAATGGTTGATATCATGGTATCACTGTAATCTCCTGGTAATAAGCTGTCAAATGATACATAATTCACTTACGTTTCTTGCATGTATATGGTTGAGGAGCAAAACTGCATTAGCGCCCAGAATCGGTTATCTCACAATGACGTGCCAAAATTATACTTACTAAAAGTCTTTGAGATTCGAGAACTTGAAACATCATTAAGAGTTCTTCTTTGTTCGTCTTTTCGCCGGAGTTTGCTAAACTATCTCGAGTTCAGAGTTGTTGTGAATAGCACCGCCATAAAGCAGCCATTACCATCGCTGAATTAACTTTTATCTCTACTATAAAACGACGCCTAGGCGTAAAATCTTCCGTTTGAAAAAGGTTTTGATTCAATTTCACATAAAATTCGTTTCAGTATGCACAGTTTTTCTCTAGGCCTCATTTTAAAGCAAAGAAAAAAGAAGATTTAACAGCATTTCGAAATCTCCTCAACATGGCGCCCGTTCTGCAAGTTCGAGGGTGAGAGCGGAGAACGAGGGGGGATTGGATCTAGGCTTTCGTTGCTTGGTAACTGTATCAAAATGGCTACTGAATTGGGTTTTAGTCCTGAGTCTTCAATGTTCAGTGAAATGGTTGAAAACAATGCTTCTCGAGTAAATGACTCGCATAGTGGACTGTACGAAGAGATCCTTATGGATGATTTCGATCCTGCACTATTAACCCCAGTGTTCTTCGGACGATTTCCCCGACGCATTAACGATACTCTTGACACGGATGCCGTTCATTTGTCGTCAGACTCCCAAACGCATATCAACTTCATGAAATCAGGGGAAAAAAGTGAAGGAATGAACTCCTTGCTTGAATATGACCCAGCTGTCGTCCATCCTGCAACATTTGGCTACGTACTGCTAGATAAAAAGCCAGTCGTTCAAAAAGAAGAGAAGCACATAAAACCCTTACCTGACCCCAAAGAATGTGAGTAAAATTGATTTTGTTATACACTATCCGGCCCGGAAAGTCTTCACTGCAAATTTTGTGAGATAAAAAAAAACCTAATTCATTAGTTTTGGTTTGTTTGCTATTTTGCCCATTCATTTAATAATCAGTTTCTTTCATTCCTTTTCTTCCATTTGATTCTCTCCTAGCTTCCTGCAGATCCTTCGCATTTTTCTTCCTGACGTCCTTTTTCAGGTTTCATTTCATTTATTCTGTCCTCCTTTAAGTTCCTTTTGCAATTCTTATCTTTGTTCTCCATGCCTTTTGTTTTCTCCACTTTTTAGTTCCATCACTTTTACATAAATTCCATCCTTCCCATGTTTCTTCATGGAAGGATGGAATTCAATTCTTAACCCATCTGTTTATTAATTCATCAATTCATTTCTTTATTTGTTTTTCCTCATACCTTTACCAATCCAGTACATTACTATGGGCAGTTCTTCATCATGATCTCCCTAATGAAATAACTCCTGATTTCATGATCCTGCATTGCATATATTGCTTGCTGGCAAATATACATTATTGCATGGGTAGATATCAGGGAAGGTTGGAAATCACCTCTGAGCATTATTGGGTGTCATGCTGAAATGGAATCTTGGTTAAGATTTGATTTTGAGCATGAAAATTGTATCTGGCAAAACTTGGTCACCATCGTTCAAAGACCATGAAGGTGGCTGTGTGGTTACCATAGATCTGCTTCACAATTGTGTGGACAGTGGTCCTCCTGATGTTCAGTAGAGCAAGAAAACAAGAAGTGAAAATGCACACCTTAAGTCTATTGACCATCTCTAATATCAAAACATACTTATCCTAGGTAGCCCAAGGGAATACCTTGAGGCATACATCTTTCCCATCTTGTTGCCTGCCTTAGAAAATATGTTTACTGAGGCAAAAAAGAATAAAGTATTTGAGGTAAGTTGAGATTTGTTGAATGATTAGTTACAATGCAAAAAAGTGCTTGAGTTGTTGACAAATGAGTAAAACTAATTGATAAAGAGTGAAACCGTGAAACATTAATTCATGAATTATACCTACATGTAAATCATACTTGATTAAAACATACTTTCACCAGCCAGACATGCAGGGATTTGAACTAGTTTGCCATGGTTTGCTCGTTTAGCTCATTAAAGGGCAAAGGTTCACTTTGATATTTCACTCTGGTGAATGGTAGATGATTTTACTCATCATGGGGATGAACATAGAAGAAAGCAAATTCCGAAAAACAAGGCCATCTTTCAACTTAAGATTTAAATTAGTTAAGTTGCTAACTTAAATCTTAAGTTGACAGATGACCTTATTTTTCAGAATTTGCTTTCTTCTATATTTTTTGAAGTTGTTGGCTGGTCAAGGTCTATGGGGATGAACCCTGGGCATTAAAGCATTAAATCCCACTTACTGTCAATTGTTGACACGTTAGCATTTCACTGTTTTCTTCAGAGAAGCATTCATAACAAACCTTTATTTTTTAGAAAAGGCGAACAAAGTTTAATGCTTGTGATTTCCTAACCTGGTATTTATACAGGTGAATAAACTTTCTCCTTCTTAAGCACTAGTAAAATATAAATTCCAAAAACTACACAGCCAGGAATTTAATACTAACCTGTTCAGATAACATTGAGAGTGGTTTGGAAAACTTTGAAATGTTTTTTTGAAATAATGAGACATATTTAAACAGGCAATTCAATATTTTATTCCATAGTAACTAATGCCAGACATTTTATCCAATAGAGAAAAAGCAGCATCTTACAGGAGCCAGAATACCTTTTCTGCTTCATTCTGGCTCACACGGTATGTCAGAGAATGCTTTTCAGCAGAGGGAAGGTGTAGGCTGGACATCCATACAAAAATAGGGCAAAAATGGATTCAAATTGAAGACACTAAAATACTGGGCTATCTCTCAGCACAGTTGCATCAAACCTGAGGAAAAAGGGAATGACCACCCTTTCAAGGAACTTTGGGGCATCTTTGTCCCTCCCTCTACCAATTCAATTTCCATTGAACATGCTGGTAGCATTGCTGAACTTTCATGGTGATTACTGGCACCTCCAAGGTATACATAACTTTCATAATTTAAGACCCTAGTTTATACTGCATCAACATTAAATGGCCCACTCAAACTTTTGCAGTTTATAATTATATAGATCAAACTTCAGAAAACTTTTAGGATCCTAGCTGGTTTCCACATTACAATTTATAATCATGGATGACAAACAACCACAGTGCCACAAATTAACTGCAAATGAAAAATGAAGCATGATTAATCAAGTTTACAAGCTATGATTATTATTTTATAGCTTGTAAACATTGTTCAGGTTCTCAACAAAATTAATATTTAACCTCTCCCCTATCAATGATGTTGTTTATCTAATATTTTTCTCTTAGTCATAACCCAAATTACCAAGACAGAGGAGGTCTCCAACTAGAAGAAATCCCATTTGTCCAAGAGATTTTAGCTGTCAAGTAAGTCTCTACTTTTCCTGTTTAGGCTGGACCATTGGCAGTTACATACATGCAGTAGCACTTCAACATGTCATTGTGAAGTAGAGAAACTCATTGTGAATTCCAGGTCTATATCATATTCCTGCAGCTATGGAGAAACTGAAATTGGTTCAACTTTTGTCATTTAGCAGTCACCTTGAGTCTGCAGCAAAATTTTTACAAAAACCTGTGTCAGCAACATGCCGGCAATTGCTGTGTGCTACTGGCAATACTGGTACATTACCAGCTGTTAAGGCTACACAATTTAAAAGCCCACTCACACAATAATGGTCCCAGAGTTCGGTCTGGTTCCCAAATGCTGGCAACCCTTACTGCCAACATGCCAGCAAAGTTAAACTGTGGAGAACCTCTCAGGTATGCTGGTGATATTGTAAGATCTAAGATCTTCTTACTGTTGGACTTAAACTTGAGTCAGATTCCAAGGAATGCCAGTGATAGAGAGAGATTTCTTTTTCTCAGATAGAGTATGGATTTGGTATGTTTGTCTATATTAATCTGTAGTCTTTTGCTACAGTGCTTGCATAGTTGGCTCAAGTCTAAGTCCTGCATTTGGCCAATAGGGTTGCCAGTATATTAGAACCAGATCTCTACCCTTTCCAGGATGTGCAGTTAATACTGCAGTTCTTAATCCTTGATGAGTACACTTGGCCAGCATTATCCAAATTAAATTATACTCTGGCATTATCCAGAACAAATATTATTAGTAAAGTTTGCCACAGTCAACACTTTTTACAAGGTGCCAGCTACACTTTGCTGCCATTTGTTTACTTTCAAAGCATCTAAAAAGCAACAAATTCTGTCTATGATGGTGACAATTTAGAGTCACTTGCAAAATACAATTGAAACAAATTTATTGGAATAAAAACTAAAAAAGAATATCACAGAATTGGGTAGAAAACTACTTAATTCTTAATAGTAATGGCTCCATTTTTCAACTGTTCTCAACTCTCAAGAACTGACATCAAAACTAAAATTAATACCATTGATGTATTTCAGAAAATTCAGAGATGCTTTGTGTTTTGCATGGCACTCCAGTTTTGAAAAGCTTTCATTGTGTTCCTCCCTACATTCCAGTTTCAAGCATAAACTTATCTTTAATTTCAGTCATTCAGTAAATTTATAAATTTGTAATATGTATTAAAATTCCAGTCCTCGTCCACCAATACCACTCTCACTACTGCTGTCAGATGATGAAGCTGCCGTCATTATACAGTCATATTATAGAGGATATCAGGTTAGTAGTTTGTGCACATTGGATGGTTGGGTGGGCAAAGTGCTGCTTTCTATCAGTTGTTGATTTGTTTATGCCTGTCTGTCTCAGTGGGCACCTGTCTACCTCACAGTTTACCTCTCATGTCTTCACAGGTTCGAAAAGATCCAGAAGTTCAAGAACTGAGGGAATATCAAAGAGAAATGAGAGAGGTGAGTTGGGAGGTTGGATATTCCATTGAGAATTTAGCACAATTTGACCAGCAATGCCAATCCTGGTTTTGGCCAAAGTGGTTGAAAAAGAAATTGAAAATAATTGTAGGCCCTGGGTGAAGTTCTGTTTAAGACCTAACTGAGTGTTCACTGGTATTACTGCCTACCATGATGGACAGTCAACTCACTACAGTTGTATTTAGGTTTTTGGCACCAGGCTTTGTAGCTCAGTCATCTAAACCTCTGGGACACTGAATTTGATTCCCAAGAATTTGGTTTGAATTCCAACCTAAATTCCTATGATCAATTTTTCACATCAGGTCTGTACTTGATTTCAGGAGTTTTGTCCTGTAATTTTCATCTTGGTAACTTCTCTATTCCACCTTTAAATCCACTTGCCAGGAAAAGTTGGTCATGAGAGATGGTCTCAGATAATTAATTTCACAAACCCTTAGAAGTCAATGCAGTAGAAGTGCTCTACATGACACCATCCATTGCACAAACACATCTTAAAATTTTGATTTGTTTGTTTTTAAACACTACAGGAAGAAGTCAACATTAATTTCAGAGTAGAAGACTTCTGGCGAAAATACTCACTGCAACAAGTGGAATAAGTTTGCAAAGCCTTTTCACAATCACTGTGCAGCAACTTTGGCCTCAAACAGCACTCCAAAGATTTCCATGAGATGGGAAATCAAGGAATGGCAACAAGCTCATCTTCCCATGTACTGTGTTAATAAAGTGGTGCTGCATCAACCTTGAGAGGACATACATGGCATGTGAACTCATGAGTTTAATGAAGAATTTTGCACCACACATCCACCCACACCAAACAAACATCCATGCAACAAGATTCTTTTATCCCACCCAAACTTTTTTTCCTTTTCATGGGATTGGCACCACACATTAAACATCTACATATTTTGTTTCTCAACAGGTTCTTTTTCTTGTGACTGAAAAGCATGAAGTGAGCTGGTCATACAGCACTTCTGCAAAGTTTCTGCCACTGTATATCTTGGGTTTATAAACTGAAAACAGCAAAGCAAATACCTTTACAAACAATTACTGCATAATGTACTGCATAATTTCATACAAATCATTTAACCTGAGACATACTGTACTCAATAAGGTGCAGGTACCCCACCCTGCTGAATAAAATCATCTGGGTTAGCCAGAATAAAATTCTAAAGTGTACTGTTCCCTAAAAAAGACCAAGTTAGCTATTAAAATTTGGAGCTAGTATCTTTGAAAACAGTTTAATATAACTTTATTTTCAACAGCATTTTATAAAAATATAATTATCATATACATTGCAAAATATATTGCAGCTGGTAGTTATTCAAAACAAGTAGCCAAGTGTTTAACACATGCCTCCTCTGCCAACACAACCCCCTGACCAGAATAAATTATTTCCTCAGTGGATCTGATAAAGTACTATAGAAAGGATTGGGGTTAAGTATGAATACCACCGACAGTAAAACTATTCCCTGGCACCACAGTTTACTCACAAATCAGAGATACTTCTTCAGAATTAGTATTTTGTTTGTTTTATGCCCAACTTTGCTTTCCCTTCTGGCATGACTGTAGAGTTCAGTAGTTTGTTTTAATAAGCAGACAAAGCACAAGAAGTATTTTGCTTCTGTAGATTCAGATTTACATGTACACATATCAAGGTTTTTGTTAAGATTTGAAAGAACAGCATTGTAAGAATATATATTGTGTGATGTTATTTACCAAAGTATTGGATATTACTTGCCAAACAAGCATTTGTTACATCAACTGACTTTTTCTGTTTAACAAAGATGTATGGAAATATGAAATTTGAACAGTTTGTAACCATACACCATCAGAAATTTTAAAAACAATTTATAGAACAGGACCATAATGGTTGAATGTTTTGTTTGAATGCCTTCAAGTCAACAACAATAGTTATATGGGAGTATTTCTTTCTACTGGTGGCAAAATGCCCAGAATGGTTATAATATTGTTCTGTCTGTCTTCCTGTCTCATGCCTTGTATACACCCTCAACTCCATTCCACTTAAAACTGTGGTAAGCCATGATTATTTAGCTACAATACCACTACAGCACGCTGAATCCTTGGTAAATCCAGAGCTTCACTTCAATAAATCTGCTTTTGATTTTAAGCACTAGAGTTGTAAAGGGTAAACAGTAGAAATAAGTGGATGAATAAATGAAAGGGTGCACAAGGTTTAAGTAGCCAAGGTTTACAGTAAAGTAAATATGTAGCCTAGGTTTAAAGCTTTCCCCCTTTCTAGATAAAGATATTTAATTAATTTTAATTTAGACATAAACTTACCTTGTTGGCATAATGTCCCTTTTCACCACACTGAAAAAAAAATATCAGATTTACATATTAATAATATTAAAGAAGTCATATCACCAGAATCTGTCTTGTAACCCAGTACTACCCAACAAACATTCTTGTGTCTTGTGTGACTTTTTTAGTAGCTACATGACAAGACCAATATAAGACTGAATGTGCAACTATGCAGACTAGAGGCATAAAATCTGTTCATAAAATTACCAGAAAATGTACACTAGAAATATAAAGAAAAATAGAACCAGTTACCTTGAAGCACGTGACCTGGTCTAGAGGCCTCCGGGTCATACCATTTGTATTTCCCTGAGTGTTTATAACTTGTCTGATTGGTACTTGAACATTGGCACTAGTCACTTGGTTGAAAGTGTTAGGATCTTGGAAGCCACCCATTGCCTGTAGAACCACCCATTGCATAGCTTATTAAAATGTAAAGAGTCAATTCCCACAGAAAAGGCACATAGTTTAACATTGGAGTCTTAAAATTAACAGGTTGAATTGTTTATTGCATGTGAGATTGGTCAAGGATTAAAAGGCCAAAGAAGTTGGACAGTTATCTCACTAGCTGTAGAATAGATACAACTTTTAGTGTTTGAAAAGTCATGATAGCATTCCTTTGGCTGTGTGTTGGGTGAACTTTTTAGAGGGTTGGGTGACCACTTTATAGATTTGCCTGGATTATCAAAAGAAAATTGAAGGGTTTCATGAGAGTTTAATAAAAAAGTAGTGAAGTAGAGAACTGGTGGTTGTGAACTAAGTGACCTTTCACCCCTGTAGCTGTTAGATTGGACAAAAGTGCCAAACTTTGTCGATTAGAAGGGCTTGTATCGAGGATGATAAATGGCCTGGCTAGAGTAGCAATGTATATGAATTGTTCATGATTGTCCAATACAGTAGCTCAGTTGGTTGAAAGTTATACTAGAAATAACTACAGCATTGCTTTTTCTTTTGTGAACTGAAACATCAGTTTGGGCAAGAGCTGTTTACGCCTAAGACTTTTTCTCAGCTATAAGAATAAGAAAGTTGTGTGGGTGGACAGTAAAACAAGTAGTTATTTTATTTTTAATATGTTATTATTGTCATCAACACTTACGACATTCTATTTCGGGCAATAGAAATGAATGCCAAACAATATTTATGCAACTTTTAAAGTTTCTACCGTAGTTACCATTGTTTTGATGTCTGGTCCACTATTAGGGCATGTGGACACTTTATGCCCTGGCTGAAAACAGCGGTGGCAGATCACCATCTTCTTCACATCATTGTAATCCTCTTTCACAGGCAACTCAAACCTTGGGCTGAAAAGAAGTTATACTCACATATTACTCTTACATAAGAAAGGAATTTTGACCATTTCTATCCCAAATTGGTTTGACAACTCAGAGTAGCATCTGGTATCTTCACACTCTTACAATAAGTTTGATCTAGTTCAAAAGTAAGATCCTAATTTTTATTGACCTTGTATGTGCATGAACATTTTATCTAGGTTACTTACTGCATATACTTGCACTGTTTTCCCTCTGGGCAAAATCCACAGAGATAGTTGACACATAACACCCGTCTGACATGACGGTGACGACAGTTTGGTCCTAAAACATGACAGATACTTTTTAATTAGAGAGAGTACGTTAACTTACACTATTCATCGCAAGGTAAACTAGCTGTTTAAATGATGTGAACATCCATTTTACAAAATGATAGCGGACCTGGTTGTCAGTATTACTCATTGTAAGTTTCCAAACATAAATTTATTGAGCCTCATGGTCACTATGTGTATACTGGAAGAAAAATTGCAACTACTTCTCCTCCATAGCAGAAGGCACCTACAGGTACTAACAACATTTTTGCAACTTACAGTCAACAACCACTCATTTTTACAGCTATTTAATGAACTCTGTAGATTGTGTTTAAACTATTAAGGAGCAAGGGCACAGTTTAGTATTTTACTATGGCTAAAGCCAGATAATTTTACTTGTAAAAGGGATGAGCCCTACCCTTTCATGAGTTAATCTTACCATGTTTGCAGAAGCCTCGATCATACCAAGGACAATCCTTGATCTTAGACTCTGGGTCAATGTGGAGGTATTGACATTCCTTGTTACTGCACTCTCCTAAAATCAAGTTCAATAATTGGATAAACAAGTCATTGGCAATCACTATTTTGTAATGACCTTGTTATATAAGGGCTGAAGAGCTGAACTTACCAAACTTGGAGTAAAAGTAACACTCTGGCATTTTTGTCATGTCATATTCATGGAGAAATTCACACTGATCTCCTTTCTTGCACAAACCACGAAGCCAGTGTTTACATACAACTGTCTTTTCTCCTTTTGTGTGCCTGAATGGGCAATAATTACCTCTGACACAATTGTTTTTAAGAAAAAACTCGCACACAGCAGCACCAGATTCTGAAAAGAAAAGAGACAGCAATAGTTAAAAAAGCATACAACGAGACGTAATTTTCAACCATGCTATTGGATGTCACAAGCACAGCAAGAACATCCTCCTCCATTACATGTTCTGGTTTATTCTTATGGAACAAGACTCTGGGTTCTGGTTCTGAATTTCATTAACTAATTTCATTTTTTCCAGATACAGCAAGTTCATGTGCCAACTGAAACTTACAAGTCTAGTTCTAGTGCATCCCTAGAGTCAGCAGAACTTTACTCATCATGCAGGCTGCAAAGATGGACTTTTACAGACTGCATGTTAAATGTGGTCCATGGGCTATGCATAAGTAGCACTGATGATGGAGTGCTACATAGACAGTTTTGAACAACATGGAAAAAGTTTGAACATACATGTTGCTAGCACTCTGCCAAAAAAAAATGAGAGAACTGTAGGTATAATGACATTTCAAGCAAAAGCTGATCAAATGTGGCATCACATTTTACTCTAATAAAGGGGTTTTGCTTGACACATCAGTACAGGTATCTCATTCCATCTATTTTTTTTTTTCCGAGAACCTTTCAAACGTTTTCCACTTGGATTGTGCGCCCCTGCATTTGAACAAAAATCAAGATAAAGGCTTGTACGTGTACTTCTTGAGATATTATAAGCTACATGGCTCAGTTTACAACCAGCAGGTAACAACTGTAAAAGCACTGCCACAAAGGACATACAAATAGGGATCTGACATGTAAGTGTGCCATAAACTGCAATGTGTGTAATATTGTAAGACAAACTTCATGCAAATATTTGTACAAACTTATCACTTTGTATTTACCTCGAGCACTGTAAGACAATACGCATTTATTCCTTACTAGCATACTCAACTGGCTAACCTAGGTAGGTCCCCAGCGGTACCATGCGTCAGAGGGTCTCTAAATAGTAAATATTTTGCTGGACTTACTGTCCATGCCAGGAAAAGGAAGAGGCTGAGTTCCCAACTGTTGTGACAATGCCGTCTCAACATCGAACGTAACGTCCTCGACACTAGCTACCACGGACAACATCTTGGTCAATCTGTGAAGAAGAGGTGAAGGAATAATTCTGGAAAACCCCCCAGCAAGATTATGCAATGTTAGTGAAGAAATAAACTTTCACAACACACAACCATCATTAAATTGAAAATTGGAAAATAACATCTCATCCTCAGGCCTCTCCTCGGGCAAACTCATTTTTGTTGCCCGCGTTCCTTTCCACTGTCCAAAATACTTAGTTTGAGGCGTTGGTGATCTTAACCAGCGGCAACATATAATATAAATATGCGCTAATTTGTGCACGAAAGCGGAAGGTAAAGGAACGTGTTTATCAGCGTAAAATACTATTTTCGAGGCACATTTAGTCAAAATTATCCTTTCTGTTCGCTGATACTCGCACGAAGATGTCGAAAAGAGGTATGAGTACAATGAACCAGGTCGACGATTACCATCTAAATCTGGTGGTCATAATCTTAATTACGAAAAATAAATTGACTGTTATTTTTTATCTTGTACATAAATATTTATCAATATAGTTTAAAATAAACACATTAAACCCATGGCTTTAATTGGATCGCGTGGTTGACAAGCTATTTTTCTGGTCCATCACGCAGAAGCTTGCTGGTTGAGGCTAAATCCTGAACTTAATCCACACCCTGGTGCATGTTGTATTGTGCAAGAATTGCAAAAGTATGAATTTCTTGACTGAGATGTGAACAAATGTGAAAATAAATCGGATTTTGAAAAAATGAGTAACACAATTTTGTCTCACAGGTCGAGGCAAAGTCAACCATAAAGGTAGAAACAGGCATTTTATTACTGAAGCTGAAATCGAAGCTGAACGGGAAAAAGAGAGGAAGGACAGGGCATGGAGGGTAAGGCAGAATACCAGATGTTTATCCTATTTGTGTCTTTTTCAACATTGTTTAACTATTTATGTGTATATATGTAATTTCCAGCAAAGACAAGGTGATGAGGAAGATGATGCAGAAGAAGAAGATTCAGAAAAAGAGGAACAGGAAAGTGAAGAAAGTGAAGAAGAAAGTGATTCTGATGAGGAGGTTTGTTAAGCTATTAACTCTATAACTGTAAAATCCAGGACTCTCTAATCTTATTAAATTAGAGATGTGTGTTTACCCTGTGATTGCCATTTGAAGAGAGATTTACAGGTTTATCCCATTTTCTTAGTCAGAGCATTATCTAGACTTGACCATGTTATTCAAGCATGTACAGTTTAATTACACTATAGGAACATATCTGAAGCACTGTATTCACTTTCAATTCTCCTTTCCTCTGCCATTTTTTTTTTTTTTCAAATCAAATGGTCACTTGTACAGTAATTCTTGATGATTTACTTTATCAGTTATCTTTTGAATGATTTTGAACCATATGTTAAGTGATCTGCTGAATCTCTGTCCAAGTACCATTCATATCTGTCAAAAAGGTAGAGAAAATAGTTGGGAGTATGACTTCCTTTACTTAAACAGCTTACCTGGATCATGCTACATCACTTGTTTTTCCTTTGAATAATCCAGCCATGTATTGGACATCTATATAACTCACAACAGGAAGTGTATAAATTTGATATCCAGCCCATTCATCCCATGTTCGAAAGGAATTCCAACAGAGCATTTTCCAGTTATGTGTGTCATTGAAAGCCCTGAAACTTAAGAAACCAAAAAGTAAGGAGTGGATATCTCTCCATTGCATACACTAGTACCACCAGAACTTTGTTTAATTTTGCTTCAATAAACCTACAGAGGCTCACTTGGCATTGTCATCCAGGTGGAGTGAAAGCTGTTGAACATTCATGCTCAAAATGTTAGTTGTTAACCCTAAACCCTCTTAACAAAGTTATTTTTCTTTAATAGAGAGCAAGGAAACCAAAAGGTGTTGACGGATTAATTGAAGTACGCAATCCAAACAGAGTTCAAAAAGTTACAAAGAAAGTCACAGATCTGGATACAGACACAAAAGCTAATCTCTCTAGACGAGAAAGGTACCATAGTACTCCTTGCTGTCTGTTTGATGACTACTACACTGTCCTAACATCATACATAATACATCACGACACTAAAAAATAGAACTGAGACACTGCATGGGTAAGTTTTTGTGAGGATCTCCCTCGTATGTTTGCAGATAATAACTAGGTTGGTATTCCCAGTTGACTCAATAGCCTGATTGTTACCTGATATTATACCAATATTGGCTTCAGCATGAGCCAAATGCAAACATGTCTGCTATTTTTATTAGAATAGAATACTGCATAGACAGTAATAAGTAAAGTAAAAAGTTAAAGCATTGATAACTGCCATAACTGATCTCAAGGAATATCAACGTTTCAAGCAAAGGCCTTTTGTTTCTTTCAACACGTTTCTTTTCTGATGAAAGAAAGAAACATGTTCAAAGAGCCAAAAATTTACATTTGAAAGGAGATGTGAATGTGGTACATGATTCAGTATGTCCATTGATACTTGAGGTTTGCCATATGACTTTCTGTTCTCTTGTACTGTATTCAGGGAGGAAGTTGAGCGTCAACAGGCCCACAGTCGTTATTTAAAACTTCAAGCAGAAGGGAAAACTGAGCAGGCCCAAAAAGATCTAGCACGACTTGCAATTATAAGGAAACAACGGGAAGAATCAGCAAAAAAGAGAGAAGAGGCAAGAAAAGGTAAAATTAGTGATTTTAGGTATTGAATGGTTCCTCGGCTCCCTGGATGTGTAATCACCTATTATGCTATTATTTTACTTATCAGAATAAATGCAAGATCCGTTGAAGTACACCAATCACGGCAAAGTCAGTCCATTGCTTGTATGGGCAGGACATTCATACATACATGTACATTCATACATATGTGTACATACATACAAAACAGACAGACAGACATACTTCATATTGCTGAACTCGTTGTCTGTTCTTTATGCTAAATGATGTGTGCTGATTGGCTGCCTAGCCGTGGAATAAGTTTTTCTTACAGACCAGCACGTCTTTGCGGGAGAATTACAGAACTGATTTGAAAACAAACCAGATTCACGTACGTTTCACAAAGAATTAACCGGCTTTTGATATTGGTAAATCATACCATTGATGATTTTAAGCAGGAACGTAGACGGGCAAAAATAAAAACGAAATAATGGGTAAAAACAATGGATTATCACGGACCAAACATGTTGACGACGGACTTTGTTCAAAATTTTATTAGTTTACCATTGGGATTGGTCTAATACCATTTTACTCAAGCGAACGCTAAACGCTTTTACACCCACAATGGAGACATCTGGATTGAAAAGAGTTATAAGCTGTGCTAACTGTTTTAATGTGAAGCTTTACCCATTTTTGATTTCACTTCACGTTTCAATTAATAAAGAACTTTCGTTTGAAACACTAGTTCACAATTTTGGCAAATCACTAGCCTTTTGTTGGCTTGAATTCTCCTAAAAACACCGCATGGTGTTCCTCGTGATATGTCGTATGTGATTTTGCAATAATTCTCTCAAAAGTGGATTTCAAGAAACACATGGAAAGTGCGCCCTTTTCTATTTAAAAACCTGAAAAACAATCCAGAAATCCTTTTCCTAGTGCAAATATTGGAAGAAACCCCCTTTGTTGCGTTTCAGCTTCTCTACGCCAGTTGCTCCTGTTCTAGCGAATGAATCCGTGACCCCGGATAATTTTTTTTCTCGTTTTTCATTTGACAGTTTTACGTGTTTTCTTTTTATTTCAGCTGCTGTTGGAGCATCGTCGAAGAGTAAAAAATAGAAAATTTTTGTAAAGAAACAGTGTATTATTTAATAATGTTAATTTGACTAGATAAACTGACTGTTTAAACACCGAGTTGTGCCTCTAAGGATTGCCCAACGTTGACGAATTTTAGAAAGTTCAAGTTGTATTCTATTAATAACCCGTAATACCAGCTATGTAATGCTATAATTTCTAAATAAATACCGAGATTCATTTTGAAGTTTGAATGGTTCTCTTGTGTGGTAAGAATTAACCGACATCCATCTGGTGAAAGGGATGCTTGTCTGTTCTAAGACTACAAAATCTCTAATCTTTTAGGGAGATTATAGTTTTGTAATTAAGGACCCGAGGAAGGACTAAAGCCTCGTCCCAAGTTTCACAGAAGTGTTAGAAATGAAGTTTAGTACATTTGTGGTTTCAGACTGAACTATAGTCACTTGATGTGACCGAATGTTATTCTATGGCTGTCTTGTTAGAGGCTAGTAGTTTTCCTACAACTTGCCAGGTTCTCCAGTTAGGCGTTACAAATGCGTGAAAACCGTTCTTTATCTCTTCTTTCGAGGCGGGAACTCCCCCTTTGACGAGTAAAATTGTCTGGCGTTAGCCAGAGTAAAATAATACGAGTCTTATGCCGCCGGGAAAAAGTTAAAGAATCGAAAAACGAAACACCTGTTCTAGTTTCAGCTTAATCCAACTAGTGTTGCTAATAGATTCAAAAATTAAATAGATTTAATACTGAATATCTAAACAGACGGCATGGCCACAGAATTGCACGGCCCTGGGTACGAGATTGAGCTGTTATCTTGAGAGATGTGAAACAGTACTCTTCGCATCCTTTTTCCGCGCGCTTTTACGAAGTTTGTTTTCGGTAAAATACAACTTGCATTTGGTATTACTTGGCGTCGTTATTTCTTTAGCCTTGAGAAAAGCAGTGCTTCAAAGTTAAGACAGAAATGGTAATAAAAAATGTTATCGTTTAAGTTATTGAAAGCTTACAATTGAAAACTATGAATTAGGCATTTGTACTCCGATATTTAAGGCTGTACTTTGATTGCTTTGACAACTTCAGTTTGGTCCAAAGTTTTCTATCTGAACAATCCAATTAAATGGATTTTGGAACACAGCAATATTGGCCTGATGGCACAAATATTGATGCTCAAAACAACATAAATGACCGAAACTTTATAAGGGATTTATCACCAGGCACTTCAAATTACGTAAGTAAGATCTCATGTGTTGGTTCATCAAGTGGTTCAATAATTTTAACGTAAAATGTCAAGCATGGCAAACGTTAAACTTAATACAGTTGGCTTGGTATAAAATAAGATAACAAAGTTTAACGAAAAACCAAATATTTTTCCAAAAACTAGTAAAAAAAGGATACTAAAAAAGGCTTATGTACTGCATATACAATAATTGTCAACAGCACTTAAACGTATTGTTTAACTGTATATTCTTCCTTTGCCTTTATATCTGTTTCCCTATACCACTGTCTCTATCCTCTTTTACTTCTCCAATTCCTCTTTATGTCCTTATCTTCTTCCTATCGCCACCCCTACCCTCCTGCCTCATTCCAGACTCTTGTCTCGCCCAGGGGCTGCACTGTAACCCTCACAATGCAGTGATTAATCAGACTGCAGCAGAAGGAAGCCCGGTAGTTCTTCCGGTAGTCACTCTTGTAAAGTCTCCTTGTTATGTATGAACATGGAGACTCTTCATTGAAATGAACAAAGTTTTAAAGTATGAATGACGGAAAAGCACCTTCTGATCTTGGATAACCAAATTTTCCCCCTGAAAAAAACTCGATATGAAATTATAAACAACACAGATTTCATAATTCGAATGTCTCGCGACTTACTCAATCTTGACCAACTTGTAAATAAGTTAAATCAGGTCCGACACGTCTGAGTTTTAGGCATAACATCTCGGCACTGTTTTTATTGCACTGAAAATGACGAACTGAAGAGACGGTAAAATTTTAAAATTATCTGAGAAACATACCTCCAAATTTGGGTGTCGTGTGATACAATTCACCATGGATTAACTACTATCATCTAACCACAATGCTAACTTTAGAACGGTACCACTGTGATCAATTTATTTCTTTTTTACTAGTTCCTGGTGGGAGTAGTCATATCAAAGTTAGGTGTCCATTCATTTCCCGATAAGAAAAGTAAGTGTATGTTCAGTACCAGCACGTAGCCCAAAATACAAGGCCATGACAGTATATTCAACGGGGAGGAAAAGATAGCACGAAAAAAATTAACTGGATGAAACAATACTGCACCTCAACAGGAGGAGCGTATCTTCAGGGAAGGGGAGGGGAGGGGTGTGACGCATTCAACTTGCTTGTAAATTG
Source organism: Heliopora coerulea (assembly GCA_030142905.1). Lineage (NCBI taxonomy): Eukaryota > Metazoa > Cnidaria > Anthozoa > Scleralcyonacea > Helioporidae > Heliopora > Heliopora coerulea. The sequence goes on along the minus strand of JASJOG010000035.1, from coordinate 1,334,658 downwards.
GTAGGTAGAACCCAATAGAAAACTATTCAGTTGGTCGGTAAAAGCTCCATCAGGCTGCAACATCCCTTTTAACACGGTTACATTACACTACTTGTCTACGGCAAGGGGACCATCAGCCCTACAATGTGAAACAGTAAGGAACAAAAGTGTTTATGAGCTAAATAAGTACAATAGGTTGCTTGGGAAGTTTCTAGTTAATTGCTTTAGACAGCCAAGCCGTCTGCTGTTGTTTCAAATCAGAAAATTACCTTAATTCATATCGTTAATTTAAATAGAACTATTTTTGTTCTCGCGAAAGTTCCTTAAAACCAAAGTACTCTTTTTCCAGATCCTGGAAATGAACGCTATTCCCTTGGATTCACACTCAGAGATTCTCCAACAGACTTTGTAAATGTAACATGCTGGGGGAGTGAATCGTTTATCAAAGGCATTGCAAATTCTTTCAAACTTAATGATATTGGTAAGGTCTCCAGTAGAACTGTTACACTGTATTCTAAACCCTAAAGTAGAACAAATTGCAGAGTAAAATTCTGCCGCAGACTTGTACCGTGATAGTTTGGCCGAGGACAAATTTGCATGACTGTGGAGTTCAACATGACGACAATTAACGCTTTGGGGATCCCGTTCGTGAAAGATTCTTGGTGAACTTTTATTGCGTAAACGTATTGCATTTAGAATCCTAGAGAAAATTCGTCCAGTTCAAATAACATCGCTTAATGCTAGACTTCGGAGGAAACAATGAAAAAAAATTCTGTGTCGTTACACAATTCGGAATCATCTACGTCCGTCTTTTTACGACAAGCTTCTTGTTACCCCCCACAATCATCATTCACCCTAGTCATTTTTCTTTAGTGGAAGTGCGCAATCCCCAAGTCGCGCTAAAACAGGGGGGTGAATATGAACACCAGTGGAAACCATGGACACCAAGGTACAGTGGCTCTTTTGATTTCACTCACAAGGGCGCAGGGGAAATAAACCCCCGGTTAGAACTACGGCCCTAAATATATTTAGTATTTAACACCAATTTTCAGTTACATGTCAGTTGAACTCATTCTATATTTACATTGCACAACGGCTGGACTTTGGCGAATTCAACCTCATCATGCACAGTCTCAGTGAAATACACACAATACTATAGCTTGCGTACAAATAAACCATTTCTGTAATTACCTAGTTCTTAACTTTTTTAACAGTAATTTTCAGTTGAATGTCAGTGAAACTCATTCCACAGTTTCACTGCACACTGGCTGGGACCTTAGTGAGTTCAACCTGATCATGCATACTCCCATAAAAGAAAGCGGAGATTATTGTACACTGATCGATATCTTATGTTCTGGACAAAGTGTACACGGCGATCATATGAATGTTCTCGTCGCTGTAAAAAATGTAAGTATTCGCCACGACGCATCTTTATTCTTTGGTAGACGGGGTTATATGCTCTGGAGAAGATCTCCTAGAACAGGGGCAGGCGAACGTTTCTTGTGGTGAGCCTTTTGGAATAGCATGACAAATTTGGCGGGCAGGATAAATACACGTCAGACATGAAGGATGATATCTAAGGTTAAGCATCTGAGGAAACAAATAGTGAAACACCTCGAGGATCATCTACCGTTCGCAAATTATTTGATCACTAGAATACCAAAAACGGCTTAATAGTGACTTAAAAATTTCAAAAATTTTCTTCAAGGATAATGTCCCAACACCCTCTAGAAATTCCTGTCACAACTTTGATTCCGTTCCGGGGCTGGCTTCACATAACGGATCGACTGGTTCCATTTGATTCACATGCAGCCGGCATTTGTTTCTTAGCTCATTTTGACAACAGAATGTGTGCATTGTCACCTTTTGCTCGAATGATAAATTATTTTTTGGAAACCTGGGAAGGTATTATACTGAAAGTGAAATTCGTTTTCTGTTTTAAATTTTTAGGTTGGGACACCAAAAGACATCGTCACTAAAAAGGGAAAGCAAATCCAAAAATGCGACGTCCAAGTTTTTGATGAGACTTGCCATTCATTCTCAATGACTTTGTATGTCACAAAATTCATCTATATCCTTATGGCTGTTTTTTAGTTTATAATCCAGCATAGGTGACATATTTTAAGACGAAACATATATTTTATTTAAAACATACATGTATATTTGACATGTATTATATAAACTATAATTTTCAAACAATGGTTATTGATTTCTCACAATAAAGTACGTTTGAGCACTTAGGCTTCACTTCTTACAGATGGGATGAAGAAAGAATTCAGCTCGCGGTGACATGGATGCCGGGTGAAACTGGTTTGTGATGTTACAAAACACGTCTTTCATCCTTTGATATTGCTAATAGATTGGCATGAAATTCTTCCATCCACCAATCCGTTCAGTTACTTATCAGCCAATGAGTCAGTCTGTCCATCCATCTTTTCATTGACCAACGTATCCTTTTATTTTGTTCATTCATTCATTTGTTTGTTCGTCCGTTCATCCACTCATTTCTAAGCTCCTTTGCCTACCAACCCGTCCCTCCGTCCTTCTGTCCGTCCCTCCTTCCTTCCTTCCCTCCCTCCCTCCCTACCTTCCTCCCTCCATCCCTCCATCCACCCATCCATTCACCAACCCATCCATCCATCCACACATCCATCCATCCATCCATCCACACATCCATCCATCCATCCATCCATCCGTCCGTCGATCCATCGATGCATCAAAAAAAAATCAACCCAAAATGAATGAACAATTTTGCATGTCATCTTTTCAATTTGTATAGTATTGTTCATTGCTGATTTAAAAATTATCTATGACGAATACAGAAGAACGATGTCATCTGTTTGCGACAACAAAGCAATAATTACCGTCAATCCAGGTATATGGCAAATCAGTGCATATCAAGATAAGTTCTTACTTGATAAAGTTAACTATTGCCAAGCTTTTATATAATAAAAAATGGGATGCTGCGTGGGCAGTGTAAAACAGCACAAAAAGTTAAAAGGTTGGTAGACTGCCGAATTTATGACAAAGGATTCTAACGTTTCGAGCTGTGGCCCTTCATCAGTGAGGGAAACAAGTTCTGAGAGCTCGTTTCACTCTCTGTCATAATTCTTCATAATTCTCTGTCATAATAGAATTCTTTTTCATAAATTCGGCAGTCTACCAGCCTTTTAAATTTTTGTGCTGTTTTATATAATAAACTCCAGAAGGGATTTCTACAAGAGTTTGAACCTTTTATAGACATTAGACAAGCGCATCAGCTTTACCGTTATGCTCAATCTCCAGAAGTAATGAACGATCTGGTAGCAGAAAATGCCGGAGAAGACCGCCATCAGTTGAACTGTAAGTTTCTATACTTTAATTCTCTGGTACGACCAATAAGCAATATTTATAGATCTGATACTGAAGGAAGAAAATATCGAGTGTCCAGATATTTTTAAGAGCCAACCGGGACCTGTTACAAAAAATGCAACTTTGGGCCATCCTGCTGGGAATCGAACCCGCTGGGAATCAAACCCCCTACCGCGCAAACCTAATGTGACGCTCTGTCAACTGAGCTACCAAGGCTTTTGCCAAGAACATGGCTGCGAGTTCAGTATTTATAATAGTGGCAATGCCGATTAGGTGAAGGGTATATTCGATAGAACATTATGGCGTTTACACTCGATTGCTTACGGTTATGTTGATAATACTGAAGGAGGAAAATCTCGTGTGTAGATATTTTTTAAGACATTTACCACAAAGATCGTCAACGGTCGAGTGTAAATGCCATCATGTTCTATTTTATAGATCTGAGTCTTTCATGCTGCCGTTTTCACTGATGCCATAGTTGAATCATGACACACTAAAGTTGTAGTAGTCGTCATTGGCTGATTTGACAAAAAAAGCAAGGGGAACATCGCTCTAACTCTGGAGTGCTATAGGTTCGGTGGATTTCCAATCTCTTTGGGCAACTTCGGTATAACACAGAACTTAAAATTTATTAGCAACACTAGTATAACACAGACCACAGGGAAGAACAGTTTGAGTTTCGGCAATAATTGATCCATTTATGTGAGCACAGTTTACAGAAAACCGGAACAGCTCGCTCGAATCTGTTCATGACGTTCTTTGTTTTCCCACCATTTTACATTTGTTTTATCCGCATGCGCAGTACATGTTTGGGTCTTGAATGCCGCACGAACGTCTGAACCCGTTAATACGAGCATTTTCACTGCCATGGGAAGGCGAGTTTTAGATCAGCGTTTCATACTTACGTTTTGCGTCTTATGAAAGCCAAATCGTATTTCTCTCTAATAGATGGCCCTAATAACTGCACAAAATGAAGGCTATTCGCCCAGAACATTACCTCTCTCACGGCAGGATTAGTTTTCGTTATTTTACTCTGGCTAACGGCAAATAATTTTACTCATCAAGGGGAGACGTCGTGCCGAGAGAGAGTTACGTGATCCCCACAAACAAATCTCCACATTTGATACATTTCCATCACTAACTTTAACTTGTTCTCATTTATAGTGGATGGAATTAAAGAGATGTTTACAATTGAGCAAATAAAACATGACGTTTCTAAAGGCAACGCACGAGCTGAGGGAGTAAATGGCATAGTTTTTGCATACCTGACTAACTTCAACATTGACGGTAACATCGATCGGGTTTTAGCACTACGATGGTAGGTAGCTCAGTTTAAATTCATTTATCACTGATGAATCCAGCATGTCTGTTGAACGGAGCGTCACGGTGTATCGAGTGAGGTGTATCGATGGGAAGAACGCTTGAATTTTTGGAGTTGACCCAAGATGATGATGATCTTTAAGGTCCCATAAAAAGTTATTCTAAAAGAATAAAGTTATTGTAAGGTTGTACTTCAATAAAAGACGCACTTTCATCAAATCTTGCTGTACCATACTCGGAGGAGTGTTCCACCTGATTTCATAACAACGAGCAGTGAGTTGAAAAACGGAGCGATCGCAGAGTTTTTAAACAATGTTTGAGGTGTATTTGGAAATCAGATCAACCATGACTTTCTTTCAATTTAGTTAATTGTGGTAACTTGGCAGACAAATGATTTTAAGCGCATGCTCTAAAGCTAATCTACTCAGAAAAACTTTCGGAGTCCCTGACGGGAATCGAACCCGTAATCTTCTGATCGTCGGTGAGATGCTCTAACCATTAAGCTACATTGATTCAGATGGTGAGCGAAGGTTACATTTATGTACTGATTCGATTCCCGTCAGGGACTCGGAAAGTTTTGCTGAGTAGAATAGCTTGAAAGCAATCGCTTAAAATATCGACCAAGCTACCACATTTAACTACATCATTAACACTACAAATAGGCGACATACTGAGACTTGCAAACTGGCAGTACACATTTCTACCATCATTACGAACCAGTGTGGCAGAATAGTTTTAATTAAATTAGTAACAAAGAACCTGTTGTAAACAACTAGTCATTATACTGGACAACAAGGAACCATTGTAAGCCAAGCTCGACCTTGACCTTAAAGGCTAGGCTTGGCACTTGTCCTTTGGATAGCGTCGAAGCAGGTTGAAAAGTATTCGTAAGGTGAAGAGAAGTCAGAAGGAAGCGTACGGAGAGAGTGAAATAAAAGATAGATACAGTCCCTAGTGGAATCTACTGAATTCACGAACAAGCGCCACACAAATAGGTGAACGTTGTGCGACGACCAGTACATAAATGTAACCCTCAATCACCATCTGAGTCAATGTAGCTCAATGGTTAGAGCATCTCACCGGCGATCAGAAGGTTACGAGTTCGATTCCCGTCAAGGACTCAGAACGTTTTTTAGAGTAGAATAGCTTGAGAGCATGCGCTTAAAATCATTCCTTTCGATTGTTCGATACGGCTTCTCAAAAGAAACTGCATTGAAAGAGAAAATGTGGTATACGTTTGTCAAAATTTTAAGTCAATTAAGATAACATTTCGAAACTACCTCGCGGTACTGATTTCCTTTTTTGTTCCTCATGGGCCTCTTGCAACATAGCAGCCACCTTATCGTAAAAATCTCCTATTGGGATTTATTTCATTTGTCTCGGAACAGGAAGTCCTGCAACTAGTCAGAAACTTAACAATAATTCTTGTCGAGTCAGAGTCAATCTCTCTAACCAAGTCGGCCCAAGACTCCAAGAATACGAAACTTTTTGAGTTTTGTTTAGCCTGTGGGCTAGTAGAAGTCATTTTGTTTGGGCAGCATTAAATTTATTTATCATGGATGGCTAAAATACTTAAAGTTGCATTAACCTAGTGAACTTTTCTCGAAATTGACTCGAATTATTCCAGTAAGATTAGCCCGTGTAAAATGTGATCCTACTTTGATTACACAAAATGTGGCACTACAAGGCCGCATGTAAGCACGATGTTCTATACCAATGAAGATTAAATGAGTGGTAACTAATTTGACTAAATGTTAATGATCGCCAGCACACAGCTACGCACTATCTATTCTTATGTTTTATAGTATCAAGTGCAAACGACGCGTGAATTCTCTAACGGGATATTGTGAAAATACTGCATGCGTTGATCATAACAGTGAACCACAACTATCATATGACACACGTATCGACCTGTCTGACCATTCAGGATCACTCGCAAGTTGTCGCTTACTTTCATCAGCGTTGGAAACCATGTTCGGTTATTCGGTAGGTTCACTTGCAAGAATTAAGAAGACTTATTTTGAAGCATTCTATGTTGTAATGTTTGAAAAAAGCCTTACTTAACCAGATTGCTTTTTCCACCAACACTTGGCCATAACGCTAATCTCTTATGATTATTTTTGTCTAAAACCTTTCATTTGTTTCAGCCCGCGCAATTTAGACAGCTGCCACAGTCGGTTGTAGCCGAGTTCAAGACAAAGTATTTGTTAGAAAGATGCAAGTGCTACTTCAAGGTACTGAGCTCTACTTCATAATTTCCTCGCTATTGACTTACTACGGAGGCAAAAGCCTCCGTAGCTCGGTTGGCAGAGCATCGCACTGGATTCGCGAGGTCACGGGTTCGATTCCCAGCTGGATGGCCCAATGTTGCATTTTACGTAACTGGTCCCGGTTGGGTCTAAGAAAATATCTAGACACTCTAGATTTTCATCCTTCCAAAATTATCAACTTAACGTTTGAAAACAGGTTTTGTGCTGAGACCACAAGCAACAGGTAAAAGATATTTTAATGTTACTCGTGCTCTATCTTAGTTGGAATTCTTAAAGTTCAACTCGGATGAAAAAACGTTTTGTCTTTCTGGAATCAATGATGAATGACAGGATATTTGTCGTACATCATGGGAGCCAAGATATAAGTGAACTATATTCTTCTAAACCTTCATTATGTCCATCAAACTTTCATTATTTCTTCCAAAACGCGGCATAAAACACATTAAAACCTCTCATAACGGGTTGCTCTTCTTTTGAGTGCAGAAAATGCTTTGAAGGAGACTACTTACGTGGATAAATAAATTCTTCCTGGCCACCTGGCCAGCTACACTTTTATCAATTTCTTTGAGGACTCATTTGCACGATATGTAATTGTCGTACACGTTTTGATGCATCCGATTAAGTCTGGTTCACACGTGAGCATAAGCATAAACGTAAGGACAAAACAAAAGGAAAAACAAAGGAATGAAGTCAGGCCTGCGACATAAGGATCGTCGTAATCATAAGATCACAGTCCAAGTATAAGCCAAGAGCCGAACAAAAGACGGAACAAGGAAAAATTCTTGTTGTTTTATCTTCGCAAGTCCCAGAGGAGATATCATCCTTTATTTTTGTATCGATCTTGTCCTTATGCTCAAGTCGCTCATGTGAACCAGGCTGAAACTGACTAGGGACCTTAAGATTTACGTCGACTTGAACGACGACGTTCTTTAAACTTTGCGTACTTCTAGAAACCACGGTTTATTGACCATTGTTCTTGGTACTTGTGGCTTCTTTTATGACACTCCTTAACGCTCTTGTTCTGCTAAGACGACTGTACTGTCAGGTTGAATTCAATCGCAAGTAACAGCCTTTTCCATTCCGCGAGCTGACGTCTTTCTTAAAGCCTGGTTCACTCGTGAGCGTAAGCATAAGGATAAGGACAAAACAAAAGGCGAAACAAAGGAATGAAGTCAAGCCTGCGACATAAAGGATCGTCGTAATCATAAGCATAAGATCATAGTCCAAGTATAAGTCAAGAAGCGAACAAAAGACGAAACAAAGATAAATTCTTCTGGATTTATCTTTGCAAGTCCCAGAGGAGGTATCCTGCTTTGTTTTCGTATTGATCTTGTCCTTATGCTTATGTCACTAGTGCGAATCAGGCTTAAGACGTGAAAATGGTCTGGGTGACGTGCTATGCATGACAACGACAACTGTGTTGAGAATGCTCTGGAGAATTAAAATTATTCATTCTCTTTGTTTTGCATGAAGAATTCTTTTGTTTAAAGGACGTCGACGTTGAAGTTGACTTTGTAGATCTTATGGTCCCTACTACAGGGTGTCCCAAAAAAACCGAAAACTATTGAAATCACTTATTGTTAAAATTTGAATGCCCTACGAAAAAGCTGAACGTAATGATGTGTAAAATATTGACAAGGTGCATGTATTAAAATTTAAGTAAGAAAATCGCCTTGTAAAGTGCGCGATTTTGTGCCCGTGGGAATTTAAAGCAAATTATAAAATTACTTACATCAATCATTTATGCACTCGTGGGGACCAACAGAGTGCTGAGGCATTCAAATTCTAACAATTAAATTGTTTTTGGTAATTTCAATAGTTTTCGGGGTTTTTTTGGGACACCCTGTAGAGTTATCCGGACGTTTTGCATCATCAGTGCACGAATCGAAAGCAGATATTGTGCCTTTGAGACAACTCAGCCTTCTCGAAATTTCGTTTATTTTCCTCTCTTTTTGGCTTCATTCTGGTATCACTTTTCTAAACTCCGTGATTTTTCCTTCTACTTATTTATGTTCCACATCACTAAAGTCTTACTGAGAGAGCAATAAAGCACTTAAACTTCAAACTTCTTTTTTTCCAATTTGACTTTCGACTGTAGATTTCTGAAGGCAGTTGGAGCCGTTCTGTTCTGATTCTGTCTTGTGCAGTAGCGGATCCCGAAGAAGCCATTGAATGCTGTAAGATTTGACAATATACGACAAACCAAGGAAACGTCTGTACTTATATTGCTGCCGTGCAAAGGGTGTTTCACATTCTCTTTACAAGATAAACATATTTCGAGAATGTATGTTCCAAGTATTTAGCTAATGAGTACGTTCTACTTTGGCTTCTTTTATTCCGTGACAATGTGAGAAATAAACAGTTTTCATCATTTGGAGATTTAGTACGGAAGTCGTGGTGATATTTTTTTGTTTTTTTCGTGACAGTGTGAAAAGGCCGGTATACGCTAGGTCCAATATTGCGCAGCTTGTTGCAACAATTAGTACAAAATGACATGGACATCATTATAAAATAGCGGGTACCTTAGAATTCGTTATAAGGTAAGCATTAAATAAAAAGTAAGGCGAGGACTCGTTTAGGCTAACACATTCAACGACCCATTGCTTCACCCTTTGAGTCTTAAGTTGTCCCGATGACTGACAACCGCTCGTTGTTTTTAACGTAAAATACAAAATTCTTTTTTTAGACACTTCGTATCATACGCAGTGAACCCAATGACCAATACAATATCGACCATTCTACATCTGTCTTTAATAAACCGTTTAGTATCGCGTGAAAGGCATAGCTCCCATTTAAGATACTTTTGATTATGAATAGCACGTGTCTTTTTTAACTCAGCGACGATTTATTAACGCCGGGCGTTGAATGAATATCAGGCTACTCATATTTAAACCTCGATAATCAAACACAATAACAGCGAATGCTATACCGTTGCGACTTTTTCCATGTACTCCTAATACAACTCAGCAACTTTTTGAAAAATTGCTGCGTCACCAGAGTGCCATGTGGGGACTTCGTGAAGCGGAAAACATTAACAAAAATTGCTGAAGAACCTTTCAAATATGAGCAAAGCTGATTATGTCTCGTATATCTGTTCCTTACACTGTTCTCTAAGTTGGACGAGCCCGAGAAAAGTTGATCAGTGGCTACAAAGGCTTACAGAGCCTATTTTGTTCACCAAAATTCAACTAGACATTATGATATTGTTCGTTAATATCATTTATTTGCGAGACAGAAGATACTCGAAATAACTGCCTGTCATAACTAATCATTGACAACCGCATGCCTCTTCATTGCTCATCCTCCGAGTCATCACTTGAAGAACGTGCAAGCACGTCTGGCCTAAATCCAAGTCCATACATGGATAGTATTAATGCATACAACTCACGAAGTCGATTCAGAATAATACACACATCGAAGCTACCGCTGAGGCCACACGTGTGGACACAGACGTGTGTCCATCAATCGAATTAGCACACACTTATATCCGTCGTTCCCCATCTGTACCTTAGTAGCTCACTGCTTGAAGCGCTTCTTCGATTGCTAAAGCCAAAAGTTACGGGTTCTATCCCTGTCAAGGGTTCAGAATCGTTTTCTGAGAGTTTGAGCTCGACCGGACGAACTTTCGATAGTCGGCCAAACTTTAATTGTCGTCTAAGCAGGAGGGGCTAAACATGCGATATCCTTAGGGTTCCGTCGATGTCACTATTTGTCAAACAGATGCATTGCCCGTGGTTAGGTAGCATAATTAAAATAACTGGAGCCACGGCTTTACGTCAAATGATTTTCGAAATACGACTTTTTGACGCAGTTAGCTGGCCAAACAATATTCGCTTAAGTCTTTAATACTGATCACATGAAAGTAAAAAAACTGCGTGGGCAGTGTAAAAACGCTTGTAAAAGGTCAAAGGCTTGATGAGCTGCTGAAACTAAGATGAAGAAAACCAACGTTTCAAGTGAAGGCCCCTTGTGAGAGTAACACTTCAGTTCGTATCTCATAATTCGTTATAAAGCATAACTGTGAAGTACAACCACGCAGAAAGCTACCTCAGTGTGCCTACTTCCTAATTCATAAGAGTAGACCAGCTCTCTTGTTCACTAAATATGATTGAAGTTTTCGGTATACAACAGAAGATTGCTGCTCGTTAAGACAAGCACGAATGCAACTGTCATTGGCTGAATGGCGTAAAATGATCATGAAAATGATATTGCCTTTCTCTTTGTATTACGTAGGAGTATGTAAATTAACACTTGAGTGTAGAAAGTGAAACACGACAGACAGACCAAACGAGAAGTATGACATGATCTTGTCTCGTTCATCCACTGCTGCGTTTCAGGTTACATTTTGTTGTCAAGGACAATGGCGTAGCGTCCACGTTTATCCAACAGGTCAGTTTGCTGAGATTTATACGAAAGAGCAACGTAACTCCCTTGCCTAGTTGTACACTCATACGATAAACTGAATTTATAAAGAGGATTTGTGGCACTGTTTACACGATACACACGACGGAAATTTCAGCCCACGAAGAAACACATTGGACCGTGTTATCAATAACAAAGTCGGTATCATTCTTGAACTTAACGTCATAAACAAATCTTTCTGTTTTCTTCTTCTTCACGAGAGGAAAGATAATTTATCCTCTGCTGGGTCGTTGGTTGTTTTCAAACGATGTTACTATATAAACAAGTGACGACATTTTTTGGCATAACTTAGGTAAAGTGAATTTTGTTCGTGAGACCCATCGCTACAACAGGTTCTAGCTGGGTGACCTACAGCAAGAATTGCACTCCCGGCTGGAAAGTCGTACACAATAAACAATATTTTTATGTTAAGAGACCTCAAACTGGCTTGGTTTGGGCCGTCTGGGTCTCCACTCAAACAACCTGTTTATGTTACCAGAGTAATTCGTCACTGCAAGTGGATTCAGTTAACCAAAAATAATCCAAACTTCTAGTCAAGTCGTGGAGCACACATTCCAACGTTGACTCACGAGGCATACATCACTTGTCTTCGAAGATTTAAATTCAAGTTTTCAACTCTCGTTTTCCAGTAATTCGCCGTTGCTATGCAAAGAGTTGCGCCGCTACCGCGAACAAACCAGAATTGGCCGGAAGCATTTGGATTTAGGATTGGTGGTAATACCCCTGTAGTTATCACCAGCGTTTTGGAGGATTCTGTCGCACACAAGTCCGGACTCAGGCCGGGTGATCAGTTGTTAGAAATTGACGGGATCAATGTGCAGAACCTCACCAAGGACGATGCCATTGCATTGGCAAGACAATCAAAGAGAGTTCCTCCTGCAATTTGCGTGATATCTCGGATTCGGAATTTTTTACTACGGCGGAAAAGAGGGTCGTTTGGATTTAAAGTCCGAGGTGGAGGTCCCGTTTTCGTGTCACAGCTGGACGAAAAAGGTCCCGCGAAAGTCGCAGGTATACGCAATGGGGATATGCTTGTGGAAATAAATGGTACCTCGGTGCGGGACATGACCTTCGTTGAGGTCGAACGGTTTATTAATATCTCTGGATCGCTGTTGCGCTTGGTACTGATTGCAGGGGTTAAATCCATTGAAGAAATCGAGCAGAGGAATACGGCTTCCAGGTTTCGCAAAGCAAGGGAATTTTTCCAGGAGGTAAGGTTTTAGATGATGTGACAAGGAAATGGTGTTCAATTAGTAATTTTTACTAATTTATTTGTTGTTAGTTAATCAATTTGGATCGGGTCACAAAGGGTATTTTGTAGGAGCTATGATCTGTAACCCATCCTGCAAATTCAATTATTTGCGGTGAGGACAAATTTTCCCTTCATAACTCTCAACTTTCTCCTGGTGTCAGATATGATGTAAAATCCTTGGCAGTTCCTCGCTTCCTTCTTGTCCAGGGATGTAGAGCCGAGGAATAACGAGACCGCTATGTAACTGTAAGATATTCTTTCCTCCCTCTTTATGTGCTCATTCACAACCTGATCCAACCTGATATAAAATAATCCTATATAGCTTCTCCAACTACAGACAATTAGAAACGTTAATTTTTTCTGAAAAAACAAAACAAATTAACGTTCATTTTTCCTCGAAATTTGTTTTCAGATGAACTTCTTCTTAGCTGGGGAAGACAAGAAGAAGTCCCAGCTGGTTAAATTATTAAACAAATTTGCAAAAGACAAATATGTTGAAAGTTTGGCCATAGGAGTAATGCAGATCTTGGAAACACCTGTACAAAAGCGACTTATCAGCACAATTAAGTGAGTATTGCAGAGAGGTCATTTGGAATGTCTGCTAAATACTACTTAGCATCATGGCTTTAACTACTACATTCAATATTTAAAAAGACAGGAATCCATTTGATGACAACTGTGGTAAACTACAGCTTGCAAATTTATTAATTTATAATTTATAATGCATAGCTAATAATTCTGAATTTATTATTAATTCTCTCTTATTGACCTGGGATTTCATTGAATCATTTTCAGCGAACCTGTAGTCAGAATCGTTCATTTGATTTTAAATTTGATGTCACAGGTTATTATTTGACATTATTTTAAATGGCTTTTATTGCATAGAACAGTCAGTTATTTTATGTGACATATATTTTAATATGCATTTTTCATGCACATATATTTTAATATGCATTTTTTTTTATGATGCATTATTGAGAAATTAATTCACCAGTTTTGTAAAAATTAAAATGAACTGTAACACTGCTGGTAGAAACAAACTGGTAAAATAGAGAGTTGATAGAAAAACCCTCGGCACCAGCTGGTAGAATATAGTGAAAAATTGTTCTGGTGGTTGGTAAAACAAACAAAGTTGACTGATAGAAGAGGATAAAGGCTGCAACAATACCCATTTTAAGAAGTCGTGGCTTGCCATTGACCACGATTTTGTTTTTCATCTGCCCCTACTTCACACAATGAGGGGTGAGCTGTTTTCTTATCTGCTTACTTTTACTTATAGACAACTTGTTCCTAGAGAGCAGCAAAAGTTGTTTTCAGATATTCTCAACAAGCATCAAAATTTGGAAGGAAAAGTTGGCAAAACTTTATCAAGAAGTTCATCATTTGGGGAAAAAAATAACCACAATCTCCTAACAAATCCAGCAGAAGCCAAGGCATCGAAGTACAGGTGTGTGAATATGTTCATTGGTAATGTGATCATTATTAAACTATTTATACTAGCATGTCAAGCCATACAAAAATAAATAACACTGCATTGCATATCAAGACTTACATTGATGACAGAAACTATTTCTAAATAGCACATAACGCTATATAAGCACTAGTCAACAAATAAATAACAAATAAACAAAATAAATTACAAATAAATAAGCAAACAAACCAAAAACATGATAACAATACTATATCTTGTCTAGCCTTCCTTACAATTATATCATAAGCTGCACATTCAATGCAGCAGTGGTAAATCCACGAATGCAAACCACATCACATGCATGCATCTTGATACCTCAAGAAAACCTGCAGGAAAATCACTAGTGACCTGGATCACATATCTTAAACTATGTATCCTAACCACTGAAACATAAACATGCAAGAAATCAATGCGAATATTCGTTTTAGAAGCTAGTTCAAACACTTCTTCACTGTGTTTCTTCAGGGAACTCCAAACACTCAAAAACAACAAAAACGTCGGGGCCACGCCTGTCGTCGGGGTCACGCATGTCGTTTTTCATGCTTTTTTCCTTGCGTTTGGAACCCCTGATGAAACTGTCAAACTCGTGCTTGAACTATACAATTACAGGTTTGCTTTTTTTTTTCAAATCATCTTTGGCATTATCTACCTGCCTTTACGGTTCTCAATAGTTTAGCTTCCAGCCTAGCTCGCATGTTGGTGAGACTAAGTTCTATATTTTGGATGGTAGATATGCATAGATATGTTCTTCCTGATCTCTGTTCCTACTGCGCACCGCGGCTCAACAAAATACGGCGCTATAATCACATTCAAAACGACGCAAAACAATACCGTTCGTCTAATACCGTAATTTTTAACACGTACCACGCCATGATGATTTCAGGACATGGTCCAAAGCTACCAGCAAGTCACAGTACAAAGAAAACAAACAGAAAACATACCCTGGCACAACTCAAAGGCCAGCGTCAGCGACATTCGATCAGCCTACAAAAACCACATTCCATCGAAGTTATTCCGCCTCGTCAGCTTTTCCACAAAGACGTTCTCCAGAATTACTTGAAGGAGACTACAAGGCTTTGGCAGAAACCTTCAAGTTTCAGGTATTGAAAGACCTAGAGTTTGTTAACTGCAATGCAAAACCTGGGGCATTTTTTTTCTGCGATTAAATTTGGGCCGAAATTTTTGTGTTACTCTGTCAGAAACTTTTCCAAAAAAATATAGGTAAAATGCAAAAGCGCAAAAAACCCTTGGGCTACGACAATGTTCTGACATCGAAAACAATCGATTCTGTGAAAACCTATCCTGGAATTGTAACTAGTCCATCAAAAGAAGTCAAGAAAAGTTACCCAGTCGTAAGAGAATTTTGCGTCGCAATTTCACTCCCCTACGTGGCCTTGTTAGCCAAATACTCAATGAAGTTAATGACAGGAGAGGAATTCTGAAATTTGTCAGTACTCAGTTTCATGCTGCTCGCTTGTCCCCTTTTTGTCAATCTGCATATGCTACCTTGAATTGTAGACGCGAAACCTTTGAACATGAAGGTTCTTAATCTCTTGGTTTCATTTTTTTTAAAAACGTGTAGATGAGTCAGTTATTGACAAGAGGGGAACAACTTGTTTTAAAACAAAGGTTGAAAGAATACCAGAAGCACAGGTAAGTACAAAACCAAACTGCTGCAGACATCGTCATGTTTTCACTATCCACAGATTGAACCAAAACTCGGTCTTTGGTTAGAATTGTAATGATCACAAAGCCTGGCATTTTATTCCTGCTTTTTGAAATTTGGATTTTTCTTGAGATTTTCTAGTGTTTTATATCCTGAGGACAGAACTTATCTCACGAACTTTCTGCACTACACACCACTAAATCATCGACATCACCATTATCATTACTAGGCAGCCAAATCGACATCATTACCATTACTACGTAATCCACAATCGAAACTAATACACTACGAAAGTTTACTTTGTATCAAATCCATATTATCGGCGTGACAAACCATGTTTCGTCTTCTGTTTGACTGATTAATGAATTAATTTCCACAGAAATGCGAAAGAACTCGTTTCATCTCTCGAACCAATTCTCGACGATCGTGAGAAGCTGAAAATGGTTCCCTATCTCAGCCATATCTTACCACCAAGTGAACAACATGCGTTTGATAAAGAGGTCCAAAAGCTCATGGCAAAGTATCTTCAAGGTATGTTCACTACGAGGGAGGCATTTATAACAGTTTATTCGCCCATGTGCTTTATTTACAAATTTACATACTAAATGGCTTTTTATAAGTTTTGATTGGCTCGTAGCCGTGTTTACATGGGTGTGTAAACAAGGAATTTCCCTGCCTTAATCTAAGTCAGATTATGATTTAATAAAAGAAATATACAATGGGTTTTTTTTGCTATGTTTATAAAATGTGACTTTAACACTTGGCGCATTGCGAGATTTTCGAAAAACTAGAAAACACTCGCTTTCGGCTCATGTTTTTGTTACGCTTATTTCAAGTCTAACGACGCCTACGTGTTTATAAATAGTGGGAACTACTCTATAGTTCTTTTTATGTTCTAAATGCTGGATCTGGACATCTGCACAGTTCATGGTGTAGTATAGCGATTAACGTTCAGCACTGCATTTCCTCAAACAAAAATCAAAAGAAAGAAATCGCGCTGTTACTAATTAAAATTTTTTTTCCTGTTAGCGATATTTTTTTAATAATTTGTCCGTTACAGGTTCAAGTTCGGATGGACCTGATGTCATTGATGTTGTGTACAGAGTTCAAGGACTGCGGTTGTCTGAGTCACCTCAACCAAAAAATGTGATCGGCGGAATGCGAGGTTTGGATTATTGCATATTTTTTTTTTCCCACAAAAGAGCTTACGCTAGCCAGTTGTTAACACATAAAGTTTGCTAAATCAAGAAACCAGAGTATCGCTCTTGATAGAGCGATATCAAGTAATCATCGTGTTTGCCTGTTTGTATCACTGGTTAGTCACGGTCAATGGTTGGCAGTTTGGTTACGACACATATATATGTTCGTTCTGGCGAACTATTCGTAAACAGACTGCCAGATGACGAACCATATATAAGATGGAGGTAGGACGGTTGTAGACACTTCAGCCACTTTCAGAAACAGATTTTGTCGTGAGTATACTAACCTGGAGAAATTATCAGCTCGGACAAACATCGAAGATATTTCTTGCTTCTGACCATCGACTCTATCACTGGCGAGAATCACTTAGAGACATCTAAAGAGAGAAAAAAGAACACCTGCCGTTTATTTGAATTGGTTAAACTGTGTTTGTATTTTCGATTTTTTACCATGTTAATTCACTTTTATAGAGAACGATCTTGATACTGTCCCAGTTAAAGATACAACGAATGCCGCGACATCCAATGAAAGTAAGCCGACTACAGGTTTTTTAATTTGTTTATTTGGGATAAAATGTACTGAATTAATTTTTCATTTTCTTATAAGGGGTAACTACGCAAGCTTTTCAGCATATTATCTTAATTTTCCATTATTTTTATGCATGCAGTTTATTAAAAGAATCTGAAATATTTGTAGGATTCCAGTTTATTAAATTTTTCCTGAAAGAATCAGTCTTCCATAATTTAAATCTGGCTAACACCAGACGATTGTACTCTTCAAGAGAAGACATCTTATTGGGAAAGAGTTAATATTTATTATTTGTAAAAGTTTCAGCGATTTGATGACGATCTATTTTTTTTAAACAAACTACAAGGTATAACACTACACAACATTCGTTCGTTCGTTCATGTCTAGATAGCATATTCTCTATCCTTTAGTCTTATCATCACTGTGTTCTTGCTTTTGCAGGTTCTACTGTCGCGGCATTGTTAGCTGCGGCTGAGAATTCAAAATTAACCAGAAAAGGAGGAAATGTCATCACAACCAAGGCTATAGTACATTCGGTGAGAACGTTTTTAGAACCCTCGTTTTTCATGCCGTCTTTTCTAGTTTTGGCAAGGATTAGCACCTTCCGCGTGCTGTGATTGGTCAACCTCAATGTTTGCATGATGCTATGTAAACACGGTTATGACATCACTTCAAATACAGAACAGCAGTAACTCCGAAAAGTGAAAACATATTTCTGGCGATTCTACATTTCCACTAGGTTTTAGTCATTGTCAGGAATCGCAACAAATATGTTTTCACTTTTGGGAGTTACCGTTGTTCAGTATTTGATCGAAATACTCAGTGGTTTTCGCCATTATTGGCCACGTCACTTCACATTTCCTAGCTTTTCTTGGCGAAAGAAATAGAAAATGGACATTTTGTGTTTGCATAGCCTGATGCAAGCAATCGAGTAAATTTGGAAGGATTCAAAGTACTCGGGGGGGCAGACCCTGGGAATTTCTTGAATGGTGCAAAATTAAAGTTTGAAGCTCAAACCTATGGCAATTTTTGGACTACGCACTTTACGCCATATGGGAACTCCTATCTAGTTAAAGATTATTTTCTAACACATACAAGTTTAAGTTATTTGGTGTATCTGGACATAGCTAAACAGAAAATCGATAACTCTTGTTGCCTTTCACAGGATAAACAAAAAGATAGAGGAGAGAATCAAATAGAAAGCTCCAGCAATTCACCAAGATCAGGAGTTCAGACATTGAGTGAAACCAATGATCAACTACAGAAGCCTAGTAAAACTACTGGAGAATCAAACGGAGTAGAGAAAAGTATTAGTGAAGGTAACATAAACTTCTTCGTCGCATAAAAATACTTTTAAAGCTAAAACTAGGTCTACGCAGATGGAAGAATGAGTAAAACCTTCTCCAGCTCGCTCGAGTGTATTTTCTTATTGTATTCAGGTAAAATCAAATCTCAAAGCGCCCACGATGATCTTTCGTCTGCAGTTGAGGACCAGCGGGAAAAGAGCGAAGACAAAGATATTAAAGGTAGAACAAGTAGCATACCATATATCTTTCTGTCCAACGTTAGCTTTGGTTAAACAAGAGATTTCTGAATCTCTGTTTTTATGGGCAGCTAAATGGGAATGCCAGCAACTGTTTGTCATCCTAATCACGGCGGAAAACTGAGTGCACAATTTTGAAAAACTATTTAAGTTAACCAGTAATATAAAAGGGATTGCTGCGTAGGCTGTTTTATACGAAATTGAAAGTTTATTTCGTGCCGAAAATATTAATTATTTCAGTCCACTGCACTGTTAATGAAATCGATTAGACTGTCCCACTTTGCTAGTGACTTGGGGCAATGATTATTTCATAAGTAATCCTTGGAACAGCCAAGTTAACCTTGCTATGTACTTCATCACAGAAGCCAACGACGAGAGCCGTTCGCAAACTGCTGTAGACGGAGGCTGTGTACCCCAGGCCCCGCCTCCGCCACCACCTCCTCCACCTCCACCACCTCCACCTCCACCACCTGGACTGAATTCAACTTCTGGAGATAGCGATTCAATACCCAAGATGCAGCTGAAGCGAGTGAATTGGGAGAAACTTGGTGTTGCTGGATTGGAGAATACTGTTTGGGGACAAGTAAGTGGACGTACACTGTTCTAGAAGTGCAGAGACGCCTAATTTAGTGGTAATGATGATTGATACACATTTTGAACTAAATTTGAACATATACTGCTCATGACCCTACGTTTCATCACAAAGATCTGTTGCCTTTTCACCTTCTACCAAGCACATTCCTTTTTCCCCCTAGCTTGGTCGAAATGATCCACTTGACCGTCTGGACGATTTTGTAGAACTTGAGCAACAATTCAGCTCTGCTAACAAAGCCAAAGGTAAGACGTTAACCCTTTAAAGGCTTTTTTATATTGTAAAAAACAAATCGGGTAAACTTCTAATTTTAATGGGAAGTATGAAACATCGAGAAAGCGGATTACGCAACATGACTTAACCATGCTGTTTTGTAATCTACGTCAAGAAGTAAATCCCATAGTTAACGCTAACTGTGGTTGAAGCAAATCACCTTTTTATACAACTTCCATCAGATCTACGCAGAAGATTTTTCAGTCCGTCTCGGTCTGACTATGTTTTCCTCATGACTTATGAGTTTAAGAGCTACGTATCAGGAACTAAAACAAACCTAAAATGGTATTCTTTTAACCAAAAACCATTCCATCTGATTTCAGCGTAAAGACTAGACGTTTTCAAGGGTTTCCGGTTTTCTCTGACTACATCTTTCTCTTTTTCATTACATTAAGTCTTTAATGTTTTTTCATAGTTCCAACTGTCATAAAGAAGCAGGAAATGATAGAAATTCTGGAACCGAGAAAGCAGTATAATATTGGTACGATGAATATTCATAAAGATCTTATTATTTAATAAAAAATCTTAACAAACCCCCACCCGTAAGTGCATGGTTCTTGTTTCATGTGAACGTCTATTCTCTCTTTTTGCTGTTTATTAATGTTGTATAGAGCAAACTTGATGTTCGAGCATTTTTTCGCAAACTGAACTATGAGAGATATCTCTTCTTCCGTATTCAAATTCTCGGTTTCCTGGTAAAGCTAGTAACGTTGATGCTTTAAATTCTAACCCGGAGGCTTCACCGTCTATTTTTGTTCCTTTTCAGCGATTCTGTTGGGCCATCTGAGGCTTCCTCACGAAGAAATAAAGAAAGCCGTCCTATCAATGGACGAAAAGAAACTAACAGAGTCTCACATTAAACAACTTTTATTGTATGCTCCCGATCACAAAGAGGTATAGTAAGAGAGCTCTATTTTCAGACACTTGTCAAGAAAAACAGCGGTAAATTGCTTAAACAGAGGGGAGAGAGAGAGAAAGAGAAAAAGAGAGAGAGAGAAATAGAGAGAGAAAGAGAGAGAGAGAGAGAGAGAGAGAGAGAGAGAGAGAGAGAGAAAGAGAGAGAGAGAGAGAGAGAGAGAGAGAGAGAGAGAGAGATATGAAAAATTCTCACAGTCATCTAGCACCGTGAAATTAAGGTGTAATCACCATTCCCAAAACTAAGGAGAGCTGAAAAGTATTGACAAAACACCTTCATTCTCAAGAAAATACATTCAATATGGTTATTAATCAAACAATTATTTAATAATTAACATAATATTATTTAATAACTAATCAATAATACGAATGGTTATTGTCTCTTGCATCATTACTACGGTTAAGTTCACGCACGAGCATATCAATTAAGTACGGAGGAGTACGCGATTAGCAATTGACTTAATCCTGGGTTAGTGGAAATTTCATCCACAAAATTCTAAGGGTACTCCAAACGAAACTCGGAATTTTCTTCAACAAACTTTGTATGAATTTAAAACAATTTCGCTCCGTCAAGTATGAACTCAACTCGTCAACCAAGGACATACGGAGCACACTGTTTACCCTCCAGAATTAGTGCTGTTCAGTTTTTCCATCACCGACCGAAGTAGCTAATGACTTTATTTTAATCTCTTTCAGATACAAAAGTACAAACACTTTGCAGATGACGTGAACAAGCTCAGAATATCGGATCAGTTCTCGTTAATGGTAAGCTGAAGCAACGTCTCAGGGGCAGAAGGTTTCTTACAAAAACATGGGTTTGGGTTAAGTTCTGCTGGTCTGTCTGTCTGTTTGTCTGTCCGTCTTTCATGCACGCGGATTTAACACTCAGATTTAAACACTTTGTGACGTTTGTGCCACATCCCGCATAGGCCAATCTATGATCCCCGAGTCTAATCCTCTAAGAATGACAGCTATCTTCTTTTGCTTTTTTTCTTAATCTGCTGAAAGGTCAGCAAAATTCCCGGCTATCGTCATAGACTGAAAGCAATGCTCTTTAAAGCTCACTTTGCCGATAAACTCGAAGAAATAAAGCCGGTAAGTACCAACCTGGCAACTAAAAGTCCTTATTGACCGTGAGAAATTTGAGGAGTTACTTTGGATTCATGGGTAGCACCGTTGGGACCAAGACAGGCATTTGTCAGATGTTATAATCCCTGTAAGATATCCACAAGGTTCTTCCCCTTACCTCAGTATAAATCTTAAGGACTTTTAGGGACTTTTTGTGGTACATTTAAGCCATATTTAAGGACCCATGGCATATGGCACTCAATTTCCTTGAAACCTAGAAAATATATAATACATCAATATATAAAACCAGCTGAGAAATATTATAACCATTGCAAGGAAGAGGCTGTTGCGAGACATCATGCCAGTTATTATTACTGTTGTAAGCCAAAGAGCTCTGAGATGACCCATTGTAAGACAGGCAGCGATGAGATACTAGTATTGTTAAGGCATGGAGAAGATATTATTACCACGGCAAGCTAGCAACTGTAAGATATTAACATTGAAGGAAAATAGGGAGCTGATTGACACTATCACTTGTTATTTTAATAAGGACCTAGAAACAGTCGTGAATGCATCTCGACAACTCAGAGATAGCAGAAAGATTCAACAAGTTCTTCAAGTAAGTATTTCGTAAATAGATTAGGCAACGTTTAGATTTAATCGTTCAAGCATAGTTCAAAAGTGCCACAAAAAACTTAACATTACAGTAACTATCATCATGCCCGTGATAATCATCATGGACTCATCATCATCATTATTATCATTAGTGTAACATTCATCAACATCATTATCATCTTTAAAATAATCATTATTATAACCATCATTATTATAACCATCATTATTATAAACATCATCATCAATATCATCATTATTATCAACAACATTATCATAATTAAAGTCATTATTATAATTATCACCATCATCACCATCATCATAATGATGAATATCACCATTATCATCTACATCATTAATGATTATCATTATAATTATCACCATCTAAAATCATAATTATCACCATCATCATCATCATCATCACTATGTTTGAGGAAGTTGATCGTCCAGGTTAGTGTAGTCTTGAGAAAGACTGTTGGTTGAAGTGACTGACGTTTCGACAGCCTTAGCGGCGGTCATCTTCAGAGTCAAAAGGAGAGTAAATGTCAGGTTCGCCTGTGAACCTGACATGTGAACAGGCGAACCTGACATTTACTCTCCTTTTGACTCTGAAGATGACCGCCGCTAAGGCTGTCGAAACGTCAGTCACTTCAACCAACAGTCTTTCTCAAGACTACACTAACCTGGACGATCAACTTCCTCAAACATATCACGATTCTCCCAGGTTCAAACCATTTACTTTATCATCATCACTGCTGTAATTATTTTTAAAAACCTCACATGAAACTCCCTCGTTTACTACTAATACCCAATTTCCACAGCTTATTTTAGTATTTGGAAATTATATGAACCAAGGAAACGCCCGAATAGCTGGGGCTTCTGCTTTTAGGATTGGCTTTCTGGCAAAGGTAAGAATCATTAATAAATAACAAGAACACATCAAGAGCTCTCATTGGCTGTCGTGTGCTGTTATGGCTTGCTGATGTAACTACCTAAAGCAAGCATGACATGACAGTCACGTTAATGTGACTTTTATATATACGTCGATCTTAACTGCTCACATGAATTTAATTCGTTTTATGGGTCGTTGGACCATCGCATTTACCATTTAGTTTCGTGAGTTAAAAAAATCAGAGTTAAGTTGAACGATTCTGCGACGTATAGAACGGTCCTCAGTTTTAAGTAGATGATGACGAAGACTGTGTTGCATGCGGAGTAGTGCTCCAAGTTGTCCTGAAATGGAGCGCCGTCTTAAGACATAACTTCATGGAAAATAAATACTTTGTGGAACGATAACAACTGTTTAAACTTAGGGAACACTCTAGAAGCTAGAAGAATGCTGGGCTGTTGTCCTGTGTATGAAACACTTCCCTGTTTTTCTACTGCATATTCCTGGCATGGATAGGAAACGTTTAGCAGTACTATTCGGACTTGGTTCAGACGAGCGTGTTTTCAAACAGTTTCGTAAAGTTCGTTGAGTTTCGTTTAAGTTCTTTAAAACTGGTTACCTTATTGTGACTGACAGATCGCAGACTGGCTGCCTGCATAGCCGGCAACAGTTTTGTGCTACATCTGGAAACATCTTGTAGGCGACGTCGCTGAGGTCCAAGAGGGTGGTTAACGTTAGTGGGGAAGGTTGAACTACATGCGTAAAAGGAGAATAAATGTGCGAGTGGTACATAGCGAGTTTAGGGTGAATAAAAAGTGCAGCAGAACAAGAAATCAAGTGAACGGTGCGTGCAACATGCACGCATAATACAGTCAATACAGCCAATCAGTGCCGAGCGCGTGACATACGCCAGTCGAGCATCGTCACGTCACATCGAAACTGATGATTACTAACAAGCGCAAAATGAAACGTTACGCAAAGAATTAGAACGTCAAAGAGCTTCTCTGAGGGTGACGGTCAACAGACCGCTGATGGTCAGAAAACAGTCCTTTTTTGGTCAAAGTCAATCCGTGAAACACCACCTCTGGTTTCCATACAGTCGGACCGATGCCAGAATCAATCGCCGGTTTCTAAGTCTACATGGAAACCAGGGTTGAAATGTTTACAAACGAAAATTAGCGATATTGAGAATGTATTTTTTAAACATAGTTTCGGTCTCAGGCTCTCTAGTTCATTAATGACTCATACTAACAAAAATTAGAGATATTGAGAATATTTATTGAACAAAGTTTCGATCTCAGCTTCTCGAATTCGTTAATAGAACTCATAGTAAGAACATAAGATCACGGTGGTTTCGATGTGATCTGAGTAGAACAGCTCCGAGAGACCTTAGGTAAACACTAAATTTACATCTCGCGAACTGCCTTCAAGTAACCGCAACCGCAGTACTTTGACACGTTACTTCTATATGAACAGAAATTTTTCATGATAACCTGACACTGCCGAAGTCAACTGAAAAATGTTCACTCGAGCGGGATTTGAACTCGCCCCTTCGAGATACCGGTCCGCCGCTCTACCTGTTGAGCTATCGAGTCTACAGGGATTGGAGGCGAGTTTTATACAACTTAAGCGCACGAGATATTCTCGCGACAACTTAACGCTTATCCATGAGAGGATGTGCAGTGTTTCAATTCTATTTCAGAATCATCCTCAGAGATACATGAACAGAAATTTTTCATGATAATCTGACACTGCCGAAGTCAACTGAACCGAAAAATGAAACAGATAAAAATATTCTATCCTCGACGTTTCGAGCAAAGGCCCTTTCTACTAACTCTTTCTACTACCCCCTCTTTCTACTAACTCCCCAGACGAAGGACCTTTGTTCGAAACGTCGAGGATAGAATATTTTTTCCGTTTCAAATTGTGGCAAGCGAGAATCCCTCCCTTGGTGTTGTGTTGTTGCGCCGCTGCCTACGCTGGACCAGCCTTGTTGATGAACCGAAAAATGTTGACTTCGGCGGTGTCAGATTATCATGAAAAATTTCTGTTCATGTATCTCTGAGGATGATTCTCAAATTACTTCTATATCACTCGGAAGATGATCAATTCTCAGCGTGTTCCGATGTCAGATGAAACGCTTTGGTTTGGGCTAGTTATATTAAATAACATCCTTCTCAAGTTGGGACGAACATATTTGTTATCACGGTTATTTATAGAAAGAATGTTAAAGTGAATGCAACAGCGGTAATATTAAAGAAGTCTGTGTAGTTCTTTGATGAAAACTGTTTCATTAGAAAATGACGGAAAGGAGACTTAAAAACAAAAGGACAGTTCAAAATCTTACGGAAGTATTCTGGAAAAATTCATGGTTTCGATCGCGAAATACTTTACAAACATGATCAAGTTCACCAAACAATCGGGCTCGATTCGCATGAAGCGGTTTGTTTAGCTCGACAACAGACTTCTTCTCTTGGTTTTTGTGCTTCTCGGCATATACCCGGTGATCTCTGATCTCACACTGCTGCCGTTCACATAATATCTACATATACCGTATAACGTTGGGTACTACGTCAGTGATATTTCATGTAGTTTAACAGTGCAATGTAAACGACCAGGAGTGCTTTATCGGATTTAAAAGACGAGGCGATAGCCGGGTATTTTGCATCCTATAAAGCACGTAATGCGAGTTTTTTGAACGGTCAACAAACAAACCCCTTAGTACGCTAATTCGTGATGAAAGTTTGAAAATTATTGTTTTCTAAGTAGGGAAATTTGAGGAGAAACGTAAGCGTGTTTTTATCACATATAAAGACACGACACAGTTATGATTTTTCTTTGTATTTTCCACATGAATTATTAAGGAGTTTTTTAATGTAATGTAACAATTAAACATGAATGTGGAGACACCGCCTTGTTTCTTGTGCCTGGTTGGGGTAGTAACTTTTTCCCGTTCGTATTCGACTTTTTAATTTTGTATGGCTAATGCCAGATTATATATTGGCTAACGCTAGACTTTGTCTAACGCTGGACGACTTTACTCGTCAAGGGAAGACGTCTTGGACTAGAAGGGCTTGATGACAAATAATCGATGTTTCGAAGTAGCTGGTTTCGCGGAAGAATTTCATGCCGAACTGAAATTTTCCTTATGTTATGTTATCAGCTTCTAAATCTTTTCAAATAAACACAAGTATCGTTAAGTATTATTTATTTCAGCATGTTCCTATGGACCTTATCCAACCAGATTCTAAGTTAAACTGATGCATTTAACGTACTGTAACTCTTATTCAGCTTTCCAGCACGAAAACATCGGACAACAAATCAAACCTCTTAAAATTTCTCGTTAAAACCGTGGAAACAAAGTGTCCTGACGTTCTTGACCTGAAGGGTGAACTAAACTCGGTCTCGGTGGCATCGCGAGGTAAGACGTTTTCAAACACACCAGTTTGTACAAAGGGCCCAGAGGTTTGTACTGCAACGATATTGCGTGGTATGTGCCCCGATTTGTGAAGTTGAATTTAAGGGATCTCGAGACAATTTACGGTCTGAAAAAAATTTCCAAATTTGATTGTCTGTCGACGGAGAATTTCAACATTGCGGTGGAAAAATCTCGGCTTTTATCCCTGGAACTTGTGATTTCAAAAAATCCGAAATTTTGAGATCTTATTTAGAATTATTAATAAAAACAGAGATTTCTATTATTAGGTTACATAGAAGAGCAATAGAAATGGAATTACATCAGTTTGCTCCCAACTCCTTTGTCGTAAACTTTCGTTTCCGATAACCCCCACTTATAGCACATCAGCAACCATAGATATTGGAGTGACATGTGGGCAGTTGCGAAGCAAGTAAAACAGGTTTAAAGGTAGCACATTGTTCTCTCGTTTCTTGGCAGATTCCTATCCTTAAACCTTTTTTGTTTCCTTAATATAATTTGTGGGAGAAATCGGGAAAAAGTTGCCTATCCTTCATTATTTCTTTTCGCTGGGAGATCACGAAATTTCATGCAAAACTCGTACTTTCAAGGACGATGCCTACAGCTTTTTCCACGTCATTAAAGTGGTGCTAAAAGCAAAGGGCGCGTAAATTGCGAGTCTCGTGCTCGCCCTAGTGGTCTTCATCACCCACTGATGGGAGAATAGTGTACCGTGAGTACCGGATCCCGGTAATCCGGGTCAGTTGGACCGCTGAAATGACTGGCGAAGTTGACAAGCCTCGGTTACTAATATATTTCTCTTATCCAGTGTCTTACCAGATGCTTAAAGAAGAGATTGACGAAGTTGTCAAGTCAATGGAGGTTAGTAAAAAATAATAGATATGAATCTGCAGTTATTAAGATTTATTGTACGTGAAGACTGAGGCAAAATTGTCAGGACAGTACCGTATGGTCTTGTTATAACGGGATTGTGCACACGGTCGGAAAAGTGAAACCAGCGGAAGTAACGTGTTAGGAACACAGTCGAACCTTCATTAAGCGGCCCTCCATTAAGCGGCCACCCTCTATTAAACGGCTGCATATTAAAGTCCCAAAATATTTGTAATACAATTACTATAAAATATCCCTCTATTAAACGGCCACCTCCATTAAGCGGCCGCGGCCACCTATGAGCGGTCCCAAATGATGTTTTATATAAATTATTATCTCTATTAAACGGCCAGTTTGCATGATTTACTTGGCGCAACTCTTTCAAGAGAACCGCACTAAAAGTTGAGCTGATAATGCTTAATAATTTGCTTTATTTACTTAATAACACTTAAAAATAATGTTCAACACATGTCACTTGACACCTCACTCAACTTTAAAGGTCATTAAATTCAAAGCATTGTTAGCAACAAAAGTGTCAGTGTTTGCGTTGCATAGAAACGCTCTATCACTTCGCGTCAAATCCCTCCTTTTTTAGCTTTGCCTTTAGCCAACTGATTGAAAAGGCATCTCCTGTGAAATGAAATTCACAGGGAATTTCCAAACCATAGCCGCCACCTCTATTCACACGTTTGCCCTTGATCACTGCTTTACCGGAGTTTGCCGCTCGTTTAAGAAACTTTGTGAGCCAGATTGCCATTAATTTTGGAACATGTCCAATGATTTCAAAATCCTCCTTCATTTCATTCGGATGCGAGTATCGTTTTTCGGTAGACATATGGAGGCGTGAGTCCGGAAACAGTTGAAAGCTGGAGTGAAAGGGCACGAGAAATCACCAGAGGATGGAAGAAAGAAGATGAGTGGAACATGGACGAAACTGGGAGTTTTTGGCGTGGTCTTCCTGAGAAGACTCAGCGAAAAAGGAAAAAGATGAAGTGGCGGCAAAAACGCAAAGCAGCGCAACACGTGGGCATTTTTTGTTAATGCCGAATTGACCTACACTGCTGAAGTCAACTAGAACAGTTGACTAGAGCGGGATTCGGACTCGCATCTTCGGGTTACAATACAATACAATAAAATACGATACAATACAATACAATACAATATTTAATATTTCACCAGCGTAAACCCTTCAGCAAAGCTGTTATCAACGGGTGCGTCAGAATTACAATTTAACCGGACTGCTGCTCTACCAACTAAGCTGTTGAGTCAACTGCGAACAGTATCGAGCGTTAAATTGTCGCGAGAATCTCTCGTGCACTTAAGTTGGATAAAACGAGCATACTGTTCCCAGTTGACTTGATAGATCAATTGGCGGAGCAGTGGTATGGTAACCCGAAGATGCGAGTTCGGACTTCCCGCTCTAGTCAACTTTTCTTGTTGACTTTAGCAGTTAGGCCAATTCATGAAATACTCTGTTAGTATTATAACACCAAGGGTTATTACAATGTCAGTAATCGAAAAACGTAGCTTAACGGCCCATGAAATCCGTCAGTAATTTCTGGGTAAGTGCGTTTAATTTTACAACCGGCAATAAAAGTCGCGTATTTACGTCACAATGAATTATGTACTTGAAAAATTTGAACCGTACTTCCACGTGTTTGTCTTCTTTTCCTAACCTTTTCTCCAGCTAACAATAAAAAAGCTTCGACTGATTATTTCACGGCTTTCAGTTCCCACGGGAAACTACTGTGATTTCACTTTCCACCTGAATTTGACAGTGTGACGTCATTATTTACTTTTCGTATGAAATAGGAGATTGGGAACAAGTCTTAAGGCCACAGAAAGCACTGGACAGGGAGTAGAAAGATGACATTCGCAGCTTTACGATTGTAACTGCTGGCCATCTCGCTATAGTTAGATCAGCGGTTACACTATCTTATCATAGACCTTGTAATAAGACGTGGATCTTTTTAGGACGTGAAGGCCGACTTAGACCAGCACGGAGACCAACTACCACAAAATGATGAGGATAGATTTACAGAAATTATGGGAGTATCCTTTTAGCATTTGATAAAAACTACATGCTTTGCGATAGAAGTCACTACTGCATACATATCTGCATATCAGCCGGTATTATAAGCATCCCTGCTTGGTTTTTAAATATTATGTACACGGCATGCCATCTTTAACATTGTCCCAAGGACGTGGCACTATCTATGACATTCTGAGAAACACGTTACACCCAAAACTTTGAAATGTTTAATAATAATGTGAACAGAAAACTTTAATAGTCAATATCAAATCCCGTAGTGGAGCTACACAATCTCAACTAAGCTGTAGACTACGTTGCGTCAAAGTCGCCTTACGGTGTTGCAGCACTTCATCCTACCAATGTCTTAACCAACCGAGTTAACATCACCACACGCATTCCTTAACAAACTTTAACCATAGACGTTTGTAGAAAACTCTAAAAATGACATGAAGACCTTGCTGGAACTTCATGACCAAATGAAGGATGAATACACCAAGACAGCGAAGTTTTTTGGAGAAGACCCAAACATGACAAGCACCGAAGAGTTTTTTGGAGTATTTTCAACGTTTCTAGATCAGTTCGAAGTAAGCTATGTAATTGTTTTGAGTAAAGATTTTTGTTTTTGTTCAGGCCTAAGAAAGAAAGGTTTAGAGAAAGTAGAAAAACTTGTATGCAAAACATTGCCTAAGGCTGCAACCCTCCCTAGTCTTGCCGCAGACGACATGCACACGTGCTTAATGCTATTGCTAGCTCAGTAACCAGCCATTTGCTAAGTAACACGGCCAGGATCTTTCAAAATTTAATGTTTGAAACGATCAATTAGCAGTACTGATAAATGCAAATTGCACTCAGCAGTTTCAACATTTCAAAAATTAAGGGGTGGTTAAAAATCAATTTGCAGTTCATTGAAATTTTTTTTTTGCAAGCTTCAATATACACGTTTGTTAAGTCCTATGTGAAAAATTATATTACTATATCCGAATTTTAATTAACAAATATAAAATTGCTTAAGTGACTCTGTACTGTGATAGAAACATGAATGATGTCGTTTCAACCAGAAAAATCCCTAGTGAAAACATGAGGTGTAGCTGAGTGTTTTCTTGTATTTTTCTGGTTGAAATGGCATCATTCACGTTTCTATCAAAGTACAGAGACACGAAAGCTATTTTCTATTTGTTTTATAAAATAACAAAGGTTTTTTCGAGTTTTCGTTACGTCGTCCATGTCTCTGTATTCTGAGAGAAAATGAGGCTCGTCAAATCAGAGCGTGCGTAGGACGACTGTTATTTTATAATGTTAGTGAGAGCAACTAGGTAATCAGTCCCTTTAATGCTGTTATGTGTTACCATTTTTAAATGAAGTCGCATACCGTAACCAAGTCAAGTTCACATGAATCAACGGAGATTTCACCATGCACAACACACTTAACATCAGGGAAAGAGGCATGAAAAAAACCAAGAGGTGAATTTGATGGAAGGAAAACTGCTGAACGACAATTCAGAATGTCATCGTGCAGAGTACCTCCACAAGTACAAATCATGCATATTTCACCCAAATATGAAAGATATTGTTCAAAAAGCACTTCTCTAGCTCTGCTGTAAAGAAATTAGCAAAAGTTGATACGTTCTTAGTACTTATAGCACAAGCCAACCTCCGAAGAAAAATCTTGTCATCAAACTCGAGAAAATTATTCTCTCACACACTACATGTCAAGTCAAATAATTCTGAAGTAGGGCTGTCAATATTATGGTGGGAGTCAACGATTACTGGGGGGGGGGGAATGTTTAAAGTAGTTAGGCTAGTCCCACGAAGTGGGCAGACGCGTTTCACGGCAACATGTCTCTCCCGCCGTAGGAGAAAATTTGAATCAACTTTGGGATGCTCTCACAACCTAACTAAACAAATAACTGTTGGACAAGACATTCTGCATGTCTTGTAGGCTTGTGGTATGATCTCCATCAAACGAATCAACTTGGATTTACGGATTAGCCAGACTTACATAATCATCAACAAGGCTGGTCTAGCGTAGGCAGCGGCGCAACAACACAACACCAAGGGAGGGATTCTCGCTTGCCACAATCTGAAACAGATAAAAATATTCTATCCTCGACGTTTCGAGCAAAGGCCCTTCGTCTGGAGAGTTAGTAGAAAGAGAAACAGAATAAACAAATTTGTTGCTTATATAGCAAGCTATATAAGCCTGCATGCAGGTGTACCCCCTTACTATCGGGTTTGTTGCTGTGTGCGGGCTCAATATTGAATAAGTTTTCATTTTGTTATGGTTACGTTTCTGTCACTGGTTAATTTTGTTTCACGTGACTGCTTGTATAGCTTGCTATATAAGCAACAAGTTTGTTTATTCTATTTCTCCTTCTACTAACTCTCCAGACGAAGGGCCTTTGCTCGAAACGTCGAGGATAGAATATTTTTATCTGTTTCAGATTGTGGCAAGCGAGAATTCCTCCCTTGGTGTTGTGTTACATAACCATCCCTTCACAGAATGCTTGATATCCCTCAATGTGCGAAGTTTGGGGGAACACAAACCAAAAACATCACCAGAAGCAATAACAGCTTTATAAGGAAGCGAAGCTATATATATATATATATATATATACCATTAAGTTTACATCATTGATGGCATATTTTTAATCAGGCTATGAATTTGAAAATCAAGAAACCACGAAACCTCTTCAGCGCGCATACCATAGTTAGACATAGCAGAACTACCGATAACTTTAACATCAACAAGACATTTATGGATTTTGGGTGATGAGTAAAATTCACCCAATTTGGGAAGCTCAACATAAAGGCATTTGAAATAACTCTTGTCAACATATCGAGAAATTAGGGAAGAATTTTAATTCATCGGTGAGGCAACATCCTCAACGGTTTCCAGGGTAATTATGGTATAGACATCATGAACGGAATAATTACCGTCTGATATAGCTGAAGATAAGTTCCATCACGAGCATCTACAATGTCTAAAACTACAACGGCCGATCCTTTTTGGGATCGATTTAATAGTATACCTCTATCGATAGTCGAGGTCAGTGAGCACCTTCATTTCTACACCATATATGTTAATGTTGTCATAGCCTCCCTCTTCAACGGTAAACAAACGTTTCTCCGCCTCCTCAAGGTAGAACATCAAGACCAGTTCCAAAACTGTCGTTAATCCTGTTACATCTAATGTTAAGTTTGAAATTTGTTTCACTATTGAAGCTCTCACCATTAGGCTCCTTACAGTGAAAAAAAAACACTTACATTTTTAACCTGCTGATAGTTTTCAAAGTGGGACACATGTAAATATTCGAAGTTTCACAAAGTAAATGAAATTTTCCATGATGTAAAGATACAGCTTGATAAATCAAGTACAATGCCAGAAGGACGTTTATTTTTTATGCTAGATGGAATAACGTTGAGCTCGCTAGCTTTATCTTCACTCTTCACAATCCTTTGTGCGGTATACTACACTGCTCCAAAACGGAAAACCTCAAGAGAAACGTCATGGTACACCTTAGTACTATAGAACTATATAATACATGATATATGAAAAGTTACAGAGTTTACACTCGAAAAAGTGTTAACACTGTTAAGACTCGAAATTCTCCTCTATATAACATACGTATAGGCATTTGTCTGTGTTTACGCTTATGTTTATAAAAGCATATATTCATATATATGCGTGGGTGTATTTGCGTGAGAAAGTGCATGTATGCATCTATGTTTTTGTATAATCCTGAAGAAAAATAAACCGCGTTCCATGTTCCCACAGTTTTGAAACACGACGGAAAAGGGACGTGGGATTCCCGCAACTTACTTGACTTCTCTCCAATATCTCACTGGAAAAATAAAAAAAATCTGCAGGATTTTGAGTCTTGAAGTGATCGGTTCAAAACAAGTAAAAAAGAGATGGTGCTCGTCTGTTAAAGTCATCAGAGTAAAAATTCTCTTTACTAATTGAGGACGGATTCCAAAAATTTCTAATATGTTTTAAAAACAGGCAGAACTTACAGCGCATTCTCGGCAATACTGTGAAATTTTGTTTTAGAAATATTTCTACAAACACAAAAACTGACGTTAAAGCCATGGAACTCTGTTCGTAATGACGGATAATTCGTGAAAAGGATTCAGGAACTTACGACTCACACCCAGCGGCAAGCCTCTCAAAAAAACCACTGACTGAAAATCAATGGTGTAAAACTTGAAGATCAAACAAAGAAATGTCGTAACCTGAGGTGCGTGTTTGCGTGAGTGATGAAGACACTTATTGAAGTCAACGTTCCTTCTCTCTCTTAAAATATTGATTTGTTTATGGGAGGATATCTAAACTAGGACAGATTTCTCGAACTCAATTCAAAATTCACGGTGCCTTGTGACGTAGTATTCTTCCTTGCGTCAAGTATGTCACTTAAACTTGCGGTGAGACATTTTTATTCAAATGACGACCGTGGGAAGATCACCGGATTACTACCAATACTGTACTTCATAGTGCAAATTGCCGTTAAATTACTCTCTTTTAGACCAGTCTGAAGTCAAATGTCGGAGCTCGGTTTCTGCGTAGTGTTTTCGTCTTGACAAAGATCCTCCTAAAATAAAAGTTTTAGTATTCCTAGCCTTCCTTTGTCCGCTACGCTATCTTCCATCAGGATCTGAAGCCGTATGGTAGATATGCAAGTTCTAGGTTTTCGTGTCTTCTTCCACCGGAGTGGCCCATATAGGTATATGACTCAGAGGTGTGTGACGTCGAGGAAACGAAAACTTCTGGACCAAATCAACCTGACTGTTTTGTATTTTATTAAAAACAAGCTTTCGCCGCTCAGGTTGGCACACTTTATCAAAGGCTTGCTGAAGGAACATTCAGTCTAAATATTTCGGTTGGAAAACGTTTTCACTCTCCTTTACCAAGTACTAAACATGACTAGTGACTTCCGCTTACTTCCTAGCAACACTAACATAACGCTTCCAGTCGGTTGGGAAATTCTGGTACAGAAAGAACTGGCCTTCAAGTCAACGGCATTTCTAGTGCCCATTTTCCAACTAAGGAGGTTATTCTGCGGGTTGTCAAAATGATGCTGTAATCCTTAGAAGTCGAGACCGAACTAAAAAAGCATTGGAGAGACGCCTGAACGCAATACTTCAATATCATGAATTATTTACTATGTTTACAAGTGTCTTTTTATACTCGACGGACGCCTCCGCCTAGACAGCTTGCCTTCAAAAGAGGAAACCACTTTGTTAGAATTTAGAGGTTGCTCGGGACATTCCCAGTCTGTTGGTCTAAGTAAGTCGACGGAGAGCAGGTAGAGGTGATCAGTGAAAGGCTGCCTGGATTGTGAAGTTATATTTATCGTATCAAGGCAAACGTTGAGCGGAGGTCTTTCTTCTCCTGATTGCTCATTTATCAAGATATCAGACCGTTTACTACCAGTTCGCCGACCACGACGACATACGGTTCATATCTCATTCAACATTAGTTGGTTTGAACTGCTTTCTGACGCTTTGACATCAAAATGCCACGATTTTGGGTAAGCTGCTACCTTTCTTAAAACGTACAACTCAGTAAGACCACGGCCTATGTTCGCAGGCCAAGTTTATGCCGGGATTAGCCAGAGAGCTATCTTAATTGAACTTGAAAGTTGCCCAAAACTTCCTAACGGAAGAATGTGTGAGTTAAATGCAATTTAGGGTCTTTCCTCGAGAATAATTTGTGTTTACAGTCTAGGCCGACTGGAGTGAGATTGATCACGTAGCTTAGATCGTTTCAATCATTCCCACCTGTCATTCGCCTGTTAACAAGCTTGCTTCAATTCAAAGAATAAACAATGTAGACGTTTAAGATACAGTAGTTTAGTAATAGTGTTAATCTATGTTTAAAAACCTATGGAAATCTTCTATCAGTGGCAAGGTTTGCCAGCTAGACTGGCAAAATTACCAAAAACTGGCCTAAAAAGAGCTTCTTAGATCAGCAACGTGTCCGCGCATAAGTTATGTCCAACACATACTTCGAGGTAAACAAACCGTAGCATATAGAACACACAAGCTGTGGAATGAACCTCGGTCAATGTTTACGAAAGCCATGAATTCACAGAATATACTTCTCGACCAATAATCGTCCTTATGTTTGCGTTAATGCGGTGAGTGTCAAGTTAGGTTGTGGTGGTGGGACGACTGTGTAGGGACAAACTACAAAGAGCATACACGGTTGAACAATATCTACTACGATTACCACGCAACCTAAGAAAACTCTATTGAAAAACGGCGGACAATGAGACTCGCGACACCATCTCAGGCTTGAGATGGTTTCGAAAACCAGGATAATTAGACACGCGGTATTCCGAATGACATTTTGTACCTCGGTAGGGGGGGAGCATCAGAGTTTCGAGTACTAGTTGCTGCAGTTGGTGGGGCTTCAAATTCTTTGTTTTCTCGTTGTGTAACTTGAATTTATAACAAGGACTAAAGTTCTTTGCATGCCTTACTGCTTAATTCGTTGATAATACGTTGGTTAACTTTGTTAAACTTCTTACCAGTATTGTTTCTCAGTATCTGATGATCTCTTTGGTTGGGTGACAGTGATTAGGAGTTTGATTGCTTTAGTCTTTCTTTGTTACCTTTATCCATTGTTACCTAAGAACAACAAAGACGTTTAAAGGTCCGTTGTACACGCGCGGTTTTGTACGTTGTAATTGTCACCCTGGTGTACGCAATAAATCCAGGACAATCTACGCAGCAAGTTATTCGCTTACGATTCGCTACAGTTTGCCCTCGATACCACCCCAGTTTAACACTTACTCCAACATGTCAATCGTAAACGTAAACAGCCCCCAAAAACAATGCTAATTTGGGTAAATTACCACGTCTCTTCTGTTTTTATTTTTCTAAAATATGTAACTATAATTAACACTAAATAATGATGAAAGGGATAAGACCGACTAGACTATATATGTAGCCGATACAGATAAGACCTTTAAGCACCGTCCAAACTAGAAAGGTATTGAACTGGAGAACATCGTGACAAAAATTGGTAAATCTGGAAGGAAAAAGATAAATTGAAGAAATTCATCAGAATGATTTGAAGACATAGCTTTGAGGTTATTGAAATTTGAAGTTCGACCTTGGCTAATTCGATTTCACGTTCATGATGTGTTCTTGGAAAAATTTATTTTTACTGCCGCTAGGCCTTTCTCCACCAAAATGTACTGACCGGTACCATAGTGTTTAATTCGGAATCTTGAAGAACCTACGCAAACTAGCAAGCGCAAATCGGCTTTGTGAGACAAAGTACCTCTTACAGGAGCAGTTCGTCATTTAATTACGAACAATCAAGAGACAATTGTAGGTACAGCCATGTCTATTTCTTTAACACATGCAAATTGTTGAATTGGGAGCTTTCGACTTGTTAACTCAAGACATCATCGGGCAAAAAGCCTAATTACTGTCTGCGTTTTGAGTTCACAGGTCGAAAGCTAACTTGCAAATTTTAGTAATACTATGGCACATGTGTTCTACAAACACTGAATGGGTGACGAGATATTTATAATTACTATGTAAACTTTCAATGACTGCATCCGTGTATTTTGAACATTTGATTTCGGCCGGCTAAACTTTCTTACGGTTCATTTGCGACGTCTTAGGAGCTTTAACTGATAAAGTTCAGAGTAGGTCAAAGTTAATTGCGTACAATAATTTTCTACATGTATCACACTGATTTTCAAACTGTGAGCAATGATTACACACTCAGGCGGTTGCTTAAAAGGAATAGTGCATCGTCAACACATCTCTGTAATACTTGTGGTATACCAAACAAATTACTGAGTTGCCAGCTTTCAACCGGTTCATTACTTTGCTATTGCAATAATTTAAGTGGTGTACCACAAATGTAGAAGAAATATTTACTAGTTCCTGAGGAAATAAATATAATGATAAGAGTTAATAAAACAAAAGCCATTACCAGCCGACAATTTAAGGAAATAGAGCAAGAAACAAACTCCGAAAAACAATATGTTGAAGCCCTAAAGATTTAAGTAACATATATATATATATATATAAAAAAAAAAATATATATATATATATATATATATATATATATAAGGTCGAAATATTACCGTTTACATTCGTCTTGTTTTTACTCAAATCTTAAGTCTTCAACATGTTTTTCAGAGTTTGTTTCTTGCTCTATTTCCTTAATAAAACAAGTGCGGTTGTCATACTTTGACTTTAGGTTTTCATATAAAGT
The DNA here is from genome assembly GCA_030142905.1 of Heliopora coerulea. NCBI lineage: Eukaryota > Metazoa > Cnidaria > Anthozoa > Scleralcyonacea > Helioporidae > Heliopora > Heliopora coerulea. Next base: position 1,296,730 of record JASJOG010000035.1, on the reverse strand, counting down.
CGAAATAATATCATCATGTTTTGTGTTGTTTACTACCTCATATCTCGGTTTCTACAAGCTGTTTTTAGGCTGTAATTACACGGCACGATTATCGTAAACGACCGCTCATTCTGACGCATACGATTAACTCCCTAAACTAGTCAGGACGTATTGCTAAATTAGAGTACCAATCATAAGCAGCTATTGTATCGTTGAGACGACGCTGGATACGCCAGGATGAACAACCACACGCGGTCATTGTTTCGTGTAAACGGGTCCTTAGGATTATGTTGTTTCTTCATTTATGGTTATTGTCGGCCGGTAATGGATACACGGATGTACGTACAATATTCTCTTACTTATTATTACCAATCCCTGCCAAGTTTCAAACAATATATCATTGCATATTGTTGCCTTGAGATAAACAACAACAAATTCAGCTAAGCTATATCTTTAATCCGTAACATTTTCTACAAATGGCTGTCGCTTACAAGCAGCTTAAATATCATTTCTGACAAATTTTAAGCCTAAAGTGTTCATTAGAATAATAAACTGCCATTCACTTTAACTTTGTTCTTAACAATTGCCAAAAACAGCTTTGCTGGAAAGAGATTTGTCGAAAAACAACAGCGGAAAGGACGTAAATAAACCCCCGCAAAATTGCGGTTTAGTCAACCTTCCCTTCGCATTCCTTCTTGTGGGAGTTCTTCAAAATCTACCCCCAGAGTGGAAAAAGTGAATGAGTGGAAAATTCCTTTTTCCCAGCAAAGGAGAAAACAGGTAGAAAAAAACGAACAACAGAGACAATATATTTTAAGAGGACAGCTAGACCGCATAAAGACACTTGATAAATCCTTTTCTGCTCATCCTAAGACCTGGCACAACTGCAAGAAGTTATAAGTACAATATTTGTGGTGTACCACACACATTGCACTCGTATCGGAGTTTTTCACCACATAAACTTTAAAGGGAGTAATCACGGGGCAACGTTGTTGGGTTAACATTCTGGGCAATAGCTCGCCTATGTTTAAGTACCGTCGTGACATAGGTTATGGAAGCACATTTTGTGTTGGCAAGAACAAATTTTACTGGCCTGTGATTAAATTGTGTGGTCAGTAACTTTGCAGAGTTTGCATTAGACTACCCATAAATTTCTACGGAATGAAATTAGTCTGTTCTCCACAGCCTCAACCCTCTATGAACAAGTTAATCAAGTATCACAGACCATGAAGCTCCGGACGAAAATCATCCCCTCAACCTTCTGATGAAATGTGAGACATGTCAACCACTAAGTATCACGAACTCACATAGAGAGGAATGGTACCAAGGACAGACCAGTGCGCCTGTGTGATATATGCACTCCCTGTGCGGGACTCAAGCTGACTACACGAAGACGTGCCAAGTTCATGCCGGTCTGATTTTAGGTTCCGGCAGCAAGGCTTTTTCCCTATGAGTTCTTTATATTAGTCCGTCTCGAGTTTCAGGTCACTTCAACCAAATATCTGATCCATTTTCTGACCGACTTGAAATACCATAGTGAATATGTGACTGATATAGTGTAAGTCTGATGAACACCAGCGACCGTCTACAGTGAATTTGGTGAACGCCTATGCAATGTTCGTCTGTCCACATTAAACTCACACAATCAATACAAATTAAAATCATCGAAATATTACTGCTATAGAGTGAGTTTGGTAAAGGCCTATGCAATGTTCATCTGTCCAGATTAAAGTCACCATACACTACAGTTAAACTGAAAATGCTTTAACGTAAGGAAAGGATCTCCAATAAGTTCTACGGTGATATTCTTTTTTCTTTCTTTTTTTTTTTTTGGCACAGAATGCCCGGTTGGAAATAACGAATCAGAAGAAGAGGAAAGAAGAAGAAGCCAAAAGACAGACCGAGAAAAAGGTGAATTTACTATAATAGATTATTGTTATTCTTCTCATATATCATGTAAATTATCTTGGTTGAGACAGATAAGGAAGTTGAACACAAATGCTATAGCAACCACTCTTTTTCTCTAACTGACCAAAGTTACTAGTACATTTTCTAAAAGAATATGACTGATTACAGATAAAACAAAGTTTCTAAAAACATAATTGTTTAATCTTATGGTCGCTGCTAGATTTTTTCCTGCCGAATAAAATCGTCTGACGTTAGCAGAACAAAATCATTGTTGACAAAGGCCCCGTCCACACGTATACGGATTCGTTTGAAAACGCAAACATATTTTTCCGTTTTCAAAAAAAGTCGCGTCCACACGTAGCGCATCTAAATCGTTTTCGACCGTCCACACGAATACGCTAAAATGACCGAAAACGCTAGAATCACTTACTGAGTATGCGCTATTATATATTATTACATTCCACTCCTCTGGGCCAACTATGTCGTTGACGAAACTAGCCCACCAAGCACTTGTTAGTCCAGATCTAACCCAGAATCGTCGAGATCGTGCTTGACGCCTTCTGTTTAAGCGTTTCACGGTCCCAATTTTTGCGACTGGCAATGAAAGAACCTGATTATGTTCATTCACTTCTTTGCATAATCAGCCTGAAAACTTAACATCGCAATATTTAACTGAACATATGCGATAAGGCTTGAAATAAGCCCGATTAATATCGAAAAAAACAGCTTGTCTGTCCGCCATTTTTAATTTACCAATGCACCGATGCACGTGAATGGACTGGATTCGAGACTATTACGTCATCGTTTTCAAAAGGTTCCGTTTTCATTCGTCCACACGAAAACGCTAGCGTTACGTTTTCAAAAGTTTCCACTCTGGACACCGTTTTCAAAAGGTTGCGTTTTCGGTGAGCGTATTCGCCGGATACGTGTGGACGGAAGGCGGATCCGCAAAGAAAACGTTGCGTTTTCAAACGAATCCGTATACGTGTGGACGGGGCCTTAGTCTCAGCGACTTTCTTCCCACAGAGTCATTTGTACGGCATAAATCCTTAGTACTCATTAAATAAACCAAGATATATGTTTTGCTCATAGTTGTGCAATATCATACTTATAGAGCCGCTTGAAGAAGAAAAAGGATTTGAAATCCTCCTCATCTCTTGACGAGAATGATGGCAACGTTGGCAATAAAAATGAATTGTCGAAACACCACAAAATGTTCGTGAAGAATCGCGATAAAATGAAGCAAAACTCGGCCTCCAGTTTCGAAGATGACGACGACCTTACTCCAGGGCGATCTTCATCCACCGAAGCGCCCGAGTACGACATTCCGTTGAGAATGTCTGCAAGCAGTCAGGAGGAACTGAGAATAGACGAAGTCGACGCGCCAAAATCACCACCCCCCGTCCTCCCCAAGCCGAAACCGAAAAAGAAACCAAAAATTCCACCAGAGAATAAAAGTCTTGCGAAACCAGCAAGCCGTTCACATAATAGCCGAGAGTTGGCTGCTCAAATTTCCCAAGTGAAGCTCAAAAGTAGCCCAAGGAAAAGCGAGACGCTAGCCGAGATCGGGGCTGACAACGAAGACGCCACTAGTACTACAGTAGACAAAAACAGCCGAGCGAAAGGACTAAAGATGATGCCAAACAAACCTATTGTCGCACGGCGAGCGCAAGCCAGTAAACAACAATCCAGAGAAGAGGAACGTACAAGACAAAATCTCCTACGCCAGGATGCCGTCATGGAAGACGATGCGGAAAGTGGACTATATAGCTCAGTTGATTTTTCCTCTATGGATTTCTGCGACCCTTACAGCTCGGTTGACTTGGACTCTGTCAATCCTTACGCAATTCTCGATGTAGGCCAATCAAATTCAAGCGACGAAACTAAATGCACGCGCTCCCCAAGCAAATCACCACCAAGAGACCACGTTGAGCAGACTGGCCTAAATGCGGTTCGAATTTCGCCGACTTTGGGAATCAAGGAAGTTCGATCTATTGTGAGAGATGGAGCATCGTACGTCGTTGGGGAAAACAACGACGTCTACTCCTTACCGGTTAAAGGTAGCCCCACCGATAAGGATGCCCGGAACTCCGACCTTACTCGAGCTACAGAGCCTTTGAGGCCGAACAATATGAAACAAAGAAGTACGTCGCACACTGGCGAGGTGACCACTGCAGAGCACGGGGTAGAAAGTGAAGGACCATACGCAGAAACCGTCCTCAATATTCCGACAGTTTCCCCAACCTTGCAATATGAAATTCCGGAATCGTTCGTGCGAACATCGCCTCCTACGCCACAACGGAAACTTCTTCGAGTGGAGTATGATTTGAAACCCCCGAGCTCTAGACCACCTCCTCCCCCACCTGGCGGCTCGCCAGATCATCAAATTAAGAAGGCCCAACGTAGATCCAGCACTCCAATAAAACACTCTCAAAGTTTTCAGGACATCTCGATAGCCACCTCGCAAGTGCCTAGTCAATTTAGACAGAAACTGGTTCGCAGTTATTTGAGTTCAAGTAACGAGTCACTGGATATCACGAGAGACTCGGAGCCAATTTTTGCTACAAGATCTGACATTGGTTTTAAAGAAGAGGACGCCAACAATAACCGACATCCGGAAGTCACCAGTCCAAAACGCAGCGACCCTAACAATGGGAAAACTCGCTACTTCCCACTTTCACATTCCGACCGATACTACGGCAACAAAAACCAACGTGACCCTTCCCAGAATTCTCCGAGCAACGTATTACCAAATATACCCCCCTCCGTTCCTCCTCCGCCTTCTTCTGCACTGATGTTAGACTCTTACCCAATGGTGGTTCCTCCACCACCACCTAGAACAGATACTGATAATTCATACATACCCTCAACGGTCCCCCCACCTCCTCCGATGTATCCACCTCCTCGACTACCACTCTCAGAACGTCCAATTTCCTTCAACTCCCAGAATCCATCTCCATCTGATAATTCACAACAAACGGACTTTCCATGGGCAAACATAGAAAGTTTGCCACCGCCTTCCGCAGAACTCATGGAGGAGTTTCCGCTTTATGACGATGTACATTGATTCAATAGTGAAACTGGCCGCTTGTCCCTTTTCGAGACATGTTTCAGAACCTAGTTCTATAGCCATGCCAAACCTTCGTAGCGAGCGACCTTTTTATTTTATTTATTACAAATAGAACTTTAGTCTCTCATACTCGGAAAATCGAGGCAGTGCTGTGCACAGCTTCGCGTTCGTAACCGCAAGAATACTTTGTATTGGGAAATGATGTCAGATTATTAAATTTCTACATGCTTCGAGTGGTGTAATTATACTGCAGGGGTACCAACGTTTAGGCTTAAGCTTGCAACATACAAACTTGTTTAGAAATTTCCAGGTTTTACTTGGTAGAATGCTCAGAATTTTGTCCAAAATATTTCCAATAATAAGCAGATTAAATCATTCGTTACTGATGTCGGTGATAACCCTACAATTATTAATTTCGGCTGGTAACAGCTAAAGAACTTTTGCTTCCACATGGTGGACGTTTCGAACATATTTTGAGTATCTGCGCCATTTAATCACCCCTCATACAATCAGAAGTGGGTTTCTGTGACATTTTTCTCGAAATTTTTTGACTGGAATGAGTCCCCTGGCTTACTTCTTCAGTTATCAACAGGGGAATTTTGCGTACGCTCCGTACGCATAATGGGGTGTTGGTTGCAGGCGCTCTTTCACCGCTTCGCCCAGCCTCCACCAAGATGGCGGATGGGAGTTCAAGTCCTTTTACAACAAATTGTGCTCTTAGTGAGACATTGTTTGATAAAACAAACGAACGCTCAACAACAAAGTGTCCTAACCTTGTCTTTGACGGAATGATAAATCGTTGGAAAGGAAATTTAACGGAATTAAAGTCCTATTTTGAAAACGATCTGAAACTACATGGCACATGGAGCTCGCCTGGAGGCGAAGCAAAAGTATTTAAGTCATACGAAGACTTAAGTGTGAAATGGCATGGTCGAAAATCTAAAAAGATTGTTATAGTAAAAGACAATGATGAAGGACAACTATCGAAATTATTTCAAGAACATGCCCACAACGTTTTGTTGAATTATAACGATAATTACAACGATAAGCAAGAGCAGGCTAAGGATATGCAGACATCGTTAAATAACGCAAGTGATAAAACCGATGCTCGTGTTAAAACAGTTAACGATAGATTTATAGAACTACATTTGAGGATACAAAATATTGAAGAAAAATTGTTGTGTAAAGTGAATCTCCTTAAGGATGAGCTCTATGAAATAAAAAGCCGAACTATAAACTCTATTTATGAACAACGAATAGATATGCTAGAAGAAAGAAATCGTAAACTCGAGAAAGAAAATGAGACACTGAATGATAAATTTATGGCTAGCTCATGTATAATTTCTGACTTAAATACCAAAATAAAAGATCTCGAGACCGATAAAATGAGTCCAGTGGCATCAATTAAACTAATGCAAATTCATGATGATTATTATGCAGATTCATGTACAAGCAACAAGACAACACAAATAGGTGAAAATCCTGGACCAAGTAAACTGGACGATTCTATACTAAACTTGTGCACAACCAATAATGAAAATAATAATAGACAATGTAGTCTAAAGTGTAAATACAAATCGAAGAAGCATCAAACAGAAGAGTCATCTATGAATCAAACTAGCAATAGCAAGCCGATGCCACCAAATGCTGATGTATTGGCAGTAAACAATCGTTTTTCGATATTGAGTGACATAGGCAGCCAAGAGGACTTATCAGTTATTAACCAAGGGAGACCCTCTGGAAATGAGGATGATCAAATTCAAAATAGTAGTGTCCAAACCGATAATAATGAAGATAAACAAATGCAAGATAACAGTGCCCAAAGAAGTGGTGCTGCTGCTAGTGGTCGGTTTGTTGAAAATACAAATGAACAAGTGTCACCAGACACCTATAGGAAAAAGTCCAGCTCAACAGAGAAGCCTTGTGTTGTTGTGGTAGGTAATTCAATGATTGAGTATGTGGATCCAAAGAAACTGTCTAAGAAGAAGGTATATAAATACACCTATCCAGGTGAGACAGCTGAGAGTATTACAACTAAAGTGTCTACTCTCAACCCTCAGATTCACCCATCACACGTAATTATTCATGCCAGAACTAACAACATTCCAATAGATTCTCCAGAAGACTGCGCCCAGGAAATTGGGAACCTTAGCGCAAACGTGAAGCAGAAACTTCCCCATGCAAAGATTGCTTTATCAGGCATAATCCAAAGGCAAGACATGCAAGTAGCAGGTAAAATTGAAGAAGTTAACAAAATCCTGAAGCAGAAATGTTTGAGTGACGGTATGTCATTTATTTATAATTTTAGTATTGATAATACATGCCTTAACGGCAGTAATATTCACCTGAATGCAAAAGGAACGGCCTTTTTAGCTACAAAGTTTATTAAATTCTTAAGAGGTAATCAACACTCGATGTCAAGTTCTAAATGAGGATTTTCACATATCAACGTTAGATCAGTTAGGGAACCTACTGAGGATGATAACTACTTCCCCGGTGCACAAGCACAGGAAAAGAAAGCGAGTGTAGACTTGGATCATAATTTATTGACTACTGAAGATGAAAATATTTTATTAGGAAGTGAATTCCATCATGAAAGCTTACCCGTGGGCAGAAGTCCAATTATAAATCAAGGTGCTTTTTCAAATCCAATTGATTAGGTTTCTAGTGTTAGGGCTATTAAAGGTTTCAAAATGGCAGCGTTAAACATCACAAGTCTGATCAAGCATTTCGAAGAGCTAACTGCAATGATGTCTAATCAACCCTTTGACATCCTTGCAGTTAACGAAACGCGACTTAGTGATGATATTTCAAATTATGAGATTTCTCTGCCTGGTTATAATACTGTGCGTAAAGATCGAAATAGGCATGGTGGTGGGGTTTTGATGTACATAAAAGACACGTGGAATTATTCAATTAAAAATTTTGATAGCGATCTTGAAATTTTAACTATCGAAATAATTGGAAAATTTATTAAACCCTTTTGTGTTACAACATGGTATAGACCTCCTGGTAGCGATAGTAATAGTTTAGAGCAATTCGAAGAGTATCTTGCCAAACTTGATATATTGGATAATAATGAATCGATAATTTTGGGTGACTTTAACTGCAACTTATTGGGTGAACACCCGACATCACATACTTCTAAACTGACTGCTTTATATGATGAATATCAATACAAACAATTAATTAAAGAGCCCACACGTATTACAAGTAACACACAGTCTCTAATTGATCACATAATTACTACCGCCCCACATCGTATTCGGGAAAGTGGTGTCTGCACTTTATCAATTAGCGATCATAATTTAGTCTATGCTGTTCGACGCTTGATTGCTCCCAAAGAAAAGCCCAGGATAATAGAGGCCCGTAATTATAGAAATTTTAATGCTAATCAATTTATAAATGACCTTAGTAAAGTGCCCTGGGACATGATTGAACTTTCTGATGCAGTTTGATGTTTGAGAAACGTGAGAGCTTGGATATATTAAGGTAGATGAACGATCTTCAAGCTCGATACTCAGAAAATGATTTCTGAGCCCCAGACGGGGACCGAACCCGCAACCTTCTGATGACCGGTCATCAGAAGGTTGCGGGTTCGATCCGTGATTTCCGAAAAATTCTGCTCAATCGGACCAGAGTTAGCAAACAATATTTATTCCACTGGCATTGATCCACTTAGTTATGTGACTCCGGTATCGTCTATATTTGAGTTCCACGATATAACATATGAAGAAGTAAACTGCGTTATTCAAAACTTGAAAATGAGTAAATCACCGGGTCTTGATAATATTTCTGTTAAATTACTCAAGGGAGCTGGTAATTCGATAATACCGACGATTACTTATTTGTTTAACTCATCCTTGCGTACTGGGATTTTTCCAGATGATTGGAAACTTGCCAAGGTCATTCCAATTTATAAATCGGGTGAAAAATCAGACCGCGGTAACTACCGACCTATATCTGTTATTACTGCTATCGCCAAAGTATTTGAGAAACTTGTTTACAAACAGGTAACGGTTTATTTGGAGGTAAACAATATCATTTCAACAAACCAATCAGGCTTTCGATCTCGCCACTCTACTGAAACCGCACTTCTTAATTGTACAAATCAGTGGCTTGTGAACATGGATAACAACCTAATTAATGGCGTTCTTTTTCTAGATCTAAAAAAAGCATTTGACACTGTTGACCATAACATACTATTATCAAAACTACAACTCTATGGAATACGAGGGACAGCGCATAGATGGTTTCAATCCTATTTAAAAGACAGAAAACAAATATGTAAAATTAATCAAACAATGTCGGATTCATTGTGGCGTACCACAAGGGACAAACCTTGGTCCTATGCTCTTCCTCCTCTATATAAATGATCTCCCAAATTGTCTCACTAAAACTAGTTCTGTAATGTTCGCAGACGATACCAGTTTATCATGCGAAGGATCGTCATCGGCAGAAATTGAGGGAAAACTAAATCACGATTTAGAAATGGTTCATATGTGGCTGACAACAAACAAACTAACTTTAAACCAGGAAAAGACTGAATATAAGATTATTGGCTCACAGCAAAGACTTGATCTCATCTCTGAAGACATAAACATCAGTCTAGCGAATGAGCCAATATCACGTGTTCAAACTAAAAAAGTCCTTGGAGTCATTATCGACGAAAAACTTAAATGGCATGAACATAATGCAGAACAATGTAGAACTTTATCCTCATGCATTGGATTATTAAGAAGAGCTCGAGACTTTGTTACACAAGATGTCTTGGTAACAATGTACAACTCACTCGTTCTGCCGCACTTTACATACTGTTCTACGGTATGGCAAAATTCTAACACTGACCATATTAACAAACTCCACAAATTACAAAAAAGAGCTGCACGTGTGATAACAAGGTCTACTTATGATGAAAGGTCATCCCAAATTTTTGAAATGTTGAACTGGAAATCCATTAAAGAAATCTTAGAGGAAAGGCAATTGGTAATGACGTTCAAAGCACTACGAGGACTTAGCCCAAAGTACCTAACTCAGTTATTTAATCTAAACAGCAATACCAGTCACGAACTTCGTAGTAATAATCGATATCTTCATTTGCCTAAACCTCGCACAAATTTTTTAAAGAAGAGTTTTTCGTATCAAGGAGCTGTGTCCTGGAACAAATTACCTAAGAAAGTAATCGACAATGTCATAAAAGGTAATATGTCACTAACATCATTTAAATCGTTTATTAAAAACCCTTTTGTAAGAATTTAGATATAGTAAACTAAGCACTCTTATGAATATTAGAAGTAGTTTTGGAGTAGAATTCCAAATCTATAAATTTTATTTTGTTAATAATTAGAATAATTGTGTACGTCTATGTATAAAATAGAATGTTAATGTTAGTTTTATTAGTGATACACGGCCATTTGAAAATCAGCATCGCTGAAATGCTACCGTGTTTTAAATAAGATTAAATAATAATAATAATAATAGCCTAAAGGCTAGTTTCCATATAATCGCTGACGATCGCTGACGATCGCCGGATCGCTGAAATCATTGAAGGGAAGGATCGCTGACGATCGCCAACGATCGCTTGAGTTTGTTTCCATATGATCGCTCAATTCATTGTATCCCAGCGCCTTCTTGTGCCTGAATATTTATTGTTCAGCAGACACCGCAGGCCGTCGACGGTTCCAAACCAAATTTGTCGCTTACGACCTTAAAGGCGTTGAGCTTTTTGAACTTGTCTTTATACTCTTTACAGTATCGGTTGTATAAACGTTCATGAATTTCTTCCATTTCTTCGAAGCACGTGGTCAATTGAAGACAAATACCTGAACGTCACAATGTCAACAGAAAATGATGTATTTTGGGATCGTTTCGATCGCTGGATCGCTGAATTTTGTTTCCATATAATCGCTGACGATCGCCGTGGATCGCTGTGGATCGCTCACGATCGCTGAGATAAAACATTTTCTATCTCAGCGATCGTCAGCGATCGCAATCGCCGTGGATCGCTGTGGATCGCTGGATCGCTGAAAAGTGTTTCCATATAATCGCTGTCGATCGCTCATGATCGCTGGCGATCAACAGCGATCGTCAGCGATTATATGGAAACTAGCCTTAAATAAAGTTCGTATGTATATGTATAATATTCTATTAATACATTTGCATGACGTCAATAGTTCTCTTCCCATGTAAATATAGTTCATCATAGTACACCCACAGCATTCCTGATGATAACTACAAGATAGTCGAAATGTTGAAAATAAAAAAGACTTCAATCTTCGGAGTCACCATTGTTTCGTATTTAATCAAAATACTCAGCGGATATCGAGACATAGGAAGATCGCACCAATAGGTTTGACGTAAACACCATAAACATGGAACATACCCACTTCCTGGGAGGTAATATCAGTTGAGAGTACAAGTATCGACGGGGGAAGGATTGTTAAAACATTCGGTGAAGCAAACCTGAGGTATAAGCAAGAAAAACCATGTCTGAAGAAGTAGCTGCCCTTGTTGTAGACAATGGTTCTGGCACATGCAAAGGTGGTTTTGCCGGTGATCACGCACCAAAAATTATCTTTCCGTCTACCGTCGCTCGCCCTCGTTCAGTCTTTGTGAATGATCCCGACCTGGATCTGAAAGAGTGGTACGTCGGGGATGAGGCTCAAACCAACCGCGAGCTCCTAGTCATGAAACATCCAGTGGAAAAAGGACTCATCACCAATTGGGACGACATGGAAAAGGTTAGAAGTAATTTCCCTCCACTGAGGACCCTTTAAAGCGGTTCGCCTACCGCAGTAGCGAAACTGTTTAGCACCAGCATAATTTGTTTATACTCTCTTCCAGGCTGTCGTAGTTTTGTTTACAGCTGAACGTCAGAGGAGTTAAGCTATACAAACAATTTACATTACCATGTTTTTACCTCTCTTTGGTAAGACAAAGCAGTGATAGGTTCCCTGTGGTCAGAGAGGCAATCCACATTTGAACTCAGGGGAAAAAACACTTGAACACTACTTCAACCTGGAGCCGAAATCAATTGTCGAACGCGTTTGTCGTCTTTTGCGTAACTGAAGTTGTGACTTTTGAGCGAAGCACTGCTGTGTATAAATTGAGAAATTTACGAGAAAGTAAGTCGCAGGTCAAGTAAGTTAGGGGCAAACTAAGCAGGAAACGACTAAATTAAATCACGGCTAATTTAAGTCGCGATAATACTAGTCTACAAGCACTACTCGCGGCTTACTTCAACCGTGGCTTATATAAGTTTCGGCTTAATTTTCTATGTTATAAATGGCCTAATGTCATACTTTGGATTACCACCAAGGCTCGCATTGACACGGGATTACTTCTCAACATGGAAGCCAGATGGCTACTTCTGAGCCATCAACCCATACAGATTACAGGGACGGCGAATTCCTCCAATCCCTGTGCACTCGATAGCTCAACAGGTAGAGCGGCGGACCGGTATCCCGAAGGTGCGAGTACAAATCCCGCTCGAGTCAACATTTTTCAGTTGACTTCGGCAGTGTCAGATTATCATGAAAAGTTTGTGTTCATGAATTCTGGCAGCCTGAGAGGTTTTTATCCCCCAAAAATTCGTCTTCGAATCCACTTTCAAAAGTATTCGGTATACAAGAAAGATTCAAAAGAACTGTAGTTCTAATAGGCTTCCGTAAAAGAATGTTCTTTTCAGTTGTTAAAATATGCGGATTTTAGAAAGTACGCCCTCGACTTCTCTTTATTTATAGCCCCTCCCCCTAGAAAATTTCCCCTGGCCGTGGAGCGTTGATCGCGGCTGAGGTTCAAAACTTAGGCCACGTCCACACGGATGCATTTTCGTGGGAAAACGCAAACTTTTTTATCCGTTTTTGCCTTCCGTCCACACGTAAACGATGAAGAGTCGTTTCCACCGAAAGCGTAGACTTTCGAAAATGCCTTGAAAACGCTTTGTTTTCGTTTCGGCAGACGATGACGGAAACGGACTTTCGAAAACAGTGTTGGACACAGTTCTCTAACATGAAGACCACTATCGATATCAGTGATTTTGATTGGCCAGACATGATTTAATTAAGAGCCCGTTCACACGACGCCGGATCAAGAAAGTAACGGCAAAATATCGTTCTGTTCACACGAATCCGTCATAATTTAACGACGGTTTTGGATGTGTTCACACGACTCCGGACGCCCGTCAAGGTTGTTTCGAATGTCCGGTTCAGTGTGGTAATTTTTTAAATATCGAACGTTTCTCTATCCTACGAAAGTTTTCTTGCCATTTATCTCACGCAGAATAACCCAAAAGAATATTACTCCAACAAATCGTATCACTTTCCAGTCTTACGAAAAACCTTCCAGCCTTCCATGCCGACATCCTTGCACAAATTTGTTTTATTGAATCAAGTACCATTTGCCTTGTCTTCTCTGAATGCCACTTTGTAATAGCTGTTGCATAAATTACATTTTTGTCGAAACAGCGAAGCAGATACTTGGGAAATATAGTTCAAAACCTTAACGAAAGGAGGTTGGAAACTAAAACGTAGCGAAAGAGTAGCGGCAAGTGTGTTCACACGGCGCTGCTAAGGATTCCGTTTTGTTGCAAAGGATTCCGTTCCAACATTGAATGCGAATGGCATTGAAACCAGTGTAAAATGGAAATACTTATGAAATGATTTGGAAATATTCCTGGAAAAAAATAACTCGAAACAATCCTTTGCTAACAGTCCTGTGTGATTTTCTGTGGTAACCTGCTCAGAGAATGTCTACCTTTCTTAAACGCAGCCAGTGACAACTTATTGACAACCGTTACATTTCCTTTAAAGTCAAACTTCTGCGTTGTTTCTATGCATGGACATCGTATTATCACTACTTCAAAGGAGGCAACCAAAGTACTGGAAAGCGTTTGTGAATTATAAAGTGTTTAGAACAGGTAGCGTTGGATAATTCCCTGTTATTTCATCACCATTTCTCATAATTTTCAGCTTTGGCATCACATGTACAACAAACTTGGCGTGTCTCCAGAGGAACATCCTATCCTCCTTACAGATGCTCCCAACAATCCCGAAGCCAACAGAGAGAAAATGACGCAGGTGAAACAGCACTTTCGTAGTTTCTGTTAAGTTAATAATTCTGAAGGAGAAAAATCTCGAGTGTTCAGATATTTTAAGACCCAACCGGGACCTGTTGGAAAAAAATGCAGCTTTGGGCCATCCGGCTGATAATCGAGCCCACGACCTCGCGAGTCTAATGCGATGCTCTACCAACTGAGCTACGGAGGTCGTTGTCGAGAACATGGCCACAAGTTTAGGATTTATTATGGTGGTAATGCCGCTTTAGTGAAGCGTATATTCGATATAAGTGTCGATCGTTTTCTTTAAACAACCTCAATCCCTGCTTATTGTAGACAACGGAGCACCCACGATTCTTGAAGGGGGAGCTAGTATGCCAAATGAACCACCGCTATGGGGTTCCGAAAGCATGGTCACCAAAGAATATTTCATATTTTAAAGTCTCTACAACGCCAGCTCGAGCATTATGAATTGATAGCTCTTGTACAGAACACACCAGTAAGGTGATGGAGAAACTACAGCATTTCACGATCGTCTGTCAGAGGTAGTGTACCCTCAACACCGTTCGATAGGTGGACGCAAATAGAAATCATATTTGTGGTTGCTAAGGGAGGGATGTAAGCCCCCAAAGCCCCTCTCCTATGGGTGTACCCCTGATTGTGGAATTGTCACAAGGCTCTAACTGACTACTCATTGGAGAACTTATTGAAATGACTACTGTAGTTATCACAATGTTCATTTGCTAACCTCCTCTTTGAGATAAAACTAATAAGTAGGCGAATGCTACGTTTAACTGAGCTTCCTAAAGTAAAATCAGAATGCATGTGTGTGAATCACAGAACACTAAAGACGGGCGACGTCGTCATCTTTTGACCAGCAAAATCATAGACCGAGCAATACAATCCGGTGTCACATCAGATAATGTCCCCCGCGGATACTGTACCCCCGGACGCTATCCACTAGCGGGTACTGTCCCCTTTAATTAGATTCGCGCGGATAGTGTAACCCTTATGAAAGTGAAAGACGAAAGCATAGACTTTTCTGACCAATCATTTTACAAAACTAACTAGTTTATATGACAAAATGAATCGTTCAACCAAATTTAAAATTGTTCAGCTTAATATCTTTAAGACTACTGTGTTAAAATCGTTCAATCATATATTTCCGCAACAAACTGATTAGATTTTTCTGCCAAATATTTACACGACGAACTGCTTCTGATTGCTGCATTGAATACTCATATCTGTTATTATTATACAATACTGCTACAATCTCGATTCTGATTGGTTAAAAACCTAAAGACAACTCTCGATGTCGCGCCACCTACAAGACATCAATGTATTCTGTTATCTACCTTTGTTATCTTACAAAACATCAATGTTATCTGCCTCAGCCTTCAGCCTCGGCAGATAACATTGACCTTGGTATGGATAATTCTTGATATCATGATCAGTTTCATCCAATAATTGTTAATTGTTAACTACCGAACACCGAAACTACGCTGTGTGATGAATTATGAGTTACAAGTAACTGATCTCTTAAACTTGAAATTCCTTCAATATATTTTCTGTAGAAATAAGTAAAAACTGAAAGTTAACGCACTAGTTTTGAATTTTTGAAAGGGGGACACTATCCGCTTAGCAGATGCCCGGAGAGACAGTACATGCAAGCGCATAGTGTCAGGGGTGACAATTCTTGCGAGGGACACTATCTGCTGGGTCACCGGCGAAAAAAAGCGAAATAAGAAAAGATCACTTCCACTAGGCAAACTTTATCGCACGAAGCGACTTTTTCTGTTGCCTCCCAGGCTATCGACTGCAACCAATGACAAATCTATCGAATTTACAAAGAAATGTCCATTCGTGTGATAGAATTATCCTAGTGGAAAAATCTCTTAAGTCATCTTGTACTGCCCCGTAAAAGAACATGCAATTTTGACGGACCGAAATTTCTTTCTTTTGTGAGCTTTCAGGTGGAACTAACTCAGTAAGACCAAGGAAGATTCCAACTGAGACTTTCAAGAGTTCTGGGTTTACGACATTTAGTCGTAGGCTCTTCCGACCCCGACGAATTAACTCTTTAGATCCAAGATTTTGCTAAGTAAAATTTTAGATTATTCAATCAATTCAAAATAGTGTTGAAAATCTAACGAAATCTGCTTATAAGCTTTTAAATGATTTTCATACTTAAGTATTTATTCAACATCAAGAGTCCTTGTTATCAGGAAATTTTGAATTGCTTACACTGGTATAAGAAGAAAGCAACTCCGAAAAGTATGAGCTTGCGAGCCCACGATGAGCCGACAAACAAGACGAGAAAACAATTCAGGTAATATTTCAACTCCATTTAAAAGTAATCGTCAGAACCAACTAACACTCTGGAGAAAAGTCGAAATATAACCTGAATCGTTTTCTCGTCTTGTTTATTGGCTCATATCTTGAGTACGGAAGATGTTACTTTTCGGAAGTTATTTCGTTTTTGTACTTCTTGAAATTGTCAGCTGGGAAAGGTCTTTACTCCGGTATTATGCATTCTCATCTTAGATCATGTTTGAGAACTTCAACAGCCCAGCTATTTTTATTGCCATCCAAGGGGTGCTGTCTCTGTATGCATATGGTTTAGTAACTGGTGTCGTAGTAGACAGTGGAGCAGACGTGACTCAAATTGTACCCACCTCGGAAGGAAATCCTATCCCTAACGCCACATGTCTTGACATTGGTGGCCAAGATCTGAACCGTTACCTGATGAAAATTTTAACTGAAAGTGGCAATATTTTTTCTCACAAAAATTACATCGATGAGGTATGCGAGATGAAGGAAAATTTCTGTTATGTTGCCTCAAACTTCGCACAGGAGATGCGGAAAACTGCCAAGCACTTAGATTTGGAGAGAACATATAAACTTCCTGATGATCAAGTTATCACCATTAAAAATGAAAGATTCCAGTGTCCTGAAGCCTTATTTCAGCCATCTTTCCTCGGTAAAGAATTTGATGGCATTCACAAAAGCTGCTATGATAACATCGCTAAGTGTGATAACGTCGCATTAAGGAAGTACCTATTTGCCAACATAGTGTTATCAGGAGGTACTACCATGTTCCCTGGGTTCCCAGAAAGAATGCAGAAAGAGATCAAAGCACTTGCACCAGACTCAACCAAAGTCAATATCATGGTGGTACCAAATAGAAAACACAATGTTTGGATTGGTGGATCTATCATAGCCTCCCAGTCGGTCTTCCAAAATATGTGGCTCACAAAGCAAGACTATGAAGAACATGGTCCATCCATTGTCCACAAAAAGTGTGTCTGAAGAATTTAACAAGACCAATTCTAATCATCCTCTGGAGCATCATATAGCATATTGTCCATGGCATAAGCCTCTAACACAGCAAATATTCCGTATAACATCCAGTTACATTTGAACAATGGCTGGTAAATTTTCATTGATAGAAAACATCTGTAATTTGATCAGTGAAACTGTAAATGTGCAGATAGAAGACAACAAGTCACAGAATGAAGTAAACAACCCCTGACTACTAGCACCCAATTTCTCTTTCAACTTGAAGGGACATAAGCCTGACCTGGTATGGTGAAACTTTTCATTTATATTGTACTTTTTTATTGTCAAATTTTAATGTCATCAATAATATCCCCTATCTGGATTTTTTTGTTAAAATTTATGGGAAAATATTAACAGTTCATGAATGTATCTGAAATACCAGTAATTTATGAAAGGAATAAAAAAAAAACTTAGTGAAAATGTAATCAGCAGTTGTAAATGTGATAAAAAGTCTTCCTGATTGTTGGAAACCTGACTATTTTCCAAGACAAAAATATGGTTTGTATTTTTATGACTGTCAACAAATATGTACAGTTGTTTACATATCTGGAAAGTAATTTGCTGTTTTATTCTGACTATACACCAGACAATTTATAGAGCAAAGGAAAGCATCTGGAGACCATTCAAGGGTTACATGACATGATCTCAAAGTCATTAATTTTTTCAGTTATTTGACACATAGTAGGAAACAAAACTATAATTTTGATCATTCATTTTCCAGGCAAAAAGCACAATCACAATATAAAGATCAGAGCCCAGCTCAGAATTCGTAAATGTATCACCAGTTCAAGTTGCCTCTTTTACTATGGCAATACATTTACAAAAACTATAATTTAATGATCCCCTGGAAATGTGTTTTGTTAGTTCCAGAACTTTGATGTCAAAGTCTTATACAGTTGTTATACCTATAGTGGTGTTGGAGCTACAGAACACTTCATATCTGCCTCAGTGCAATCTGGAACTGACTAAACATTTCCTTTTTATGGAGATCCTTTAGCATTTTTTCTGAACAACAGCAGACACTTTTATTGAACTGGAAAAATGATCTATAGCATATGATTGTTTGTAGTGATGTATATTATTCAGTCACAACAATCTTCTGGATGTATTATGATATTCACAAACAAATAGTGAGTGGTGATTGCACTATAACAAGATAAATGAAAATCTGTACATGACAATTGAATCACAATAATGATGCCATAAGGAAAGTCTCCAGAAAGTAAGGGTATAATGGTAATACTCCCACCTAGATAACTGTACTATATACGGTAGTACATCAAAGTCTCACCTTCAGCATACAGTTTCCATATCTTACACAACATGCTTGGTCTGGGCTGCCAAGAGCCACAATGGACCCTAGGACAAATAAACTTTTAATGTAAATTATTCACCCTTAAACACCATTTTTACTCCTTATTGACCCTTTTTTACCATCTATTGGCAAGCTATTGCATGCCTGGAGTCTCTTAAATGGCCAGAACCAGGTGCAGTTGCTCAGATTAACCTTTGTGAGGTTTAAATTTTAGTTTTTCTATCCTAAGACATCAATGAACTCTGTAAGTTCTTGACTTCAGGGATATACCCAAGGATATTTTGAAATTCTGTAATATACTTTACAACATTAAATAGCAGACATCCCACTCCACTAAATAAAATTGTCTGGCATTAACTACCATAAAATTCAAAAGTGCACCCTTATCCCTCAGTGAGTAAAATAATTTCAGTCCAAAAATTACCCAAGACATTCTGTAGTTGCATACAATTTTATGTCAATACCTGAAAACACTCACTCACGCCTCATGTTTTCACTAGACGATTTTCCAGTTGAAATGACTTCATATTTTTATCACAGCACAGAGACACTCATGCAATTCTCTGTGTTTTAAAGAGAAATCGTATCTGTAATATTATACAAAACAGGGTATTCTGTGCACCTAATTATTTCTTTTGCTGATTAGACAAGCAGCAGCTATTGCATAATGTATACTTTTAATTTATTTCCTCAATTCGTATAAGTTTCAACAACAGGATGCTGTTAGCCTCGTGGTTGTCGTAGAAAGATTTCTCGGCAGCGCTAAAGAGTAACAGTTCCTTACCTGCAACTTCGAGAAAACTACCGAAAAGTGAGTTTTTCAAAGACTATAACAGATAAGACAAGTCCAGATCTTGTAAAAAAGAACGAAGAGTTTTCGAAGTCTTTGAAAAACACGTAAAAGCCCAAGTATTCATTCTTAATAGTGCACGGGAAACTACTGGTAAGTTGGTAAACCAAGAAATGATAAAACATTTCCATAATTTAAACTACGCTACTTACAAGTTTACAGTGCCGGCTTTCTTCCACTTTCAACTTCTTTCGGTAAGGCAACATTAAAAACACTCCTTGCCCATGAATGCGTCAAAATATTTACTAAAAGTCTCGTTTAAAAGTCTATTATAATACATAACGCTGAATTTATTAGCACTGTTCATGTTGAACTAGCCGCCATATTTGCTTTATCTCAAGCAGATAGTTCCATCCGTCAAAAGTTTGTAAGTACACACCAACTTGTTCCATGTTGCGAAAAATTCATTTATTTATTCACTGCAGTAACTGCTACCCATTTTTTATGACCATATACAGATGAAGCTACATCAGGAATTTGGAAAGTGTAACTGATTATTGGTAAAAGTTACAATTACATAAAAGCAACTTGTTTCAATTAAAAAGTTATTTCATAAATTTGTAACTGGTTACAAAGTTAAGTTACATTGCTTTATTTCAGATTTTTAAATAAGCATTGGACAGTCATGAATTACTAGTCTTTTACATTTCCCAGACTCTTTTTTCATTAGCCTGTATTACAGAAAGTCAGAAACACATAAATAAGGTACAATTAGCTTAATTCAAGATCACATTGAATGTACGGGCCAACAAAACATGCATGCATGTTATAAATGCACTGGTGCTGGGTTCATGCCAGTAACTTCTGGCTCCAACCCAGAGTTCTCCAAGTTCCACCAGGAACTTACATAACTTTTGGCTATTCTTAACTCTGAAATAAAAAACTTATCTATAAGGTACCTTCATTTCTAACACACTAACAGGAACACAAAGTATTCTTTAGTTCACAAAATAATTTTCACAAAACCATGCTGCCTCAACATTCTTTAAAGCTGAAATTTTGGATTCTTCACCAAGCTGAAATTTTAGATTCTTCACCAAGCTGTAATTTTTAAGCAACCATGCAAGCAGCAAAGCTAGACCATACACTTCTGCCAATTCAAACCAGAGTTTGAATTGGCAGAAGTGTAAAGTCTTACAAAATTAACTCTGAGTTGCACTGGTGGCTGTAATTTTTTTCAGTTCCAGTAAGTTCTAGTTTTGGCCAGAACCCAAGATCTGATTCCAATGTATCTGTAATGCATCCTTAATCAATCCTGGGACATAATTTCAGGAAACAAGTTATCTGATTCATGTATGCAGTTACCCATCACTTGTATGTTATTTAATTAAACCAACATTATTTCACTCTAAATTACAGAATTGCTTTCCCTTACTTGCCTCCCATGAATGACGACAAAGCAGACCATTTTAAGGTATTCAACAATGGAAATTGGTGGTCAGATCAGGATTTACAATTTTGCTCAATACCAATGAAGTAGATTATTACATTCATCTTGTAACTTTGAACCCCCTGCATGGTTTGGAGTCTGCACTTTGCTCATTGCTACAATGCTTCAAGTATCCCATCAAGACATTTGAATAACTTGGAAGCCTTATGAGTACTGTGAAATGCTTTTGCATGATGTAATTTCCCACCAACTTTTTTTCATTTTCTTTTGGCAACATTGTAATTCCACAAAGTCACAAAGGTGTTCTTCTCAAGGGTCCTATCACCTTAAAATTATATTAGATGCCAGTTCAATTTTAACATTTAGCACAAAACTACCATTGAATCAGGAGAGTTTTGATATATAAGCTGACAATTCTATTTGCACCTAGTTACAAAAAATAACTGTCATACCACTCTGCACAGGTTCTTTGCCTTCTACAACATATTAACAAGAAATGGGTGGGAGACACTGCACCCATGTATTCATCAACCTCAACAAACTAAATGTTCATAGGTTAAAACTTAATGGAAATTAAACAACATATAATACATTATAAATCATTTTAATAAATTAGATATTTACAAACTTATATTTTAGGTAGTTATAGTGGTAGAGTAAAATTACCAGAGGTTTACCAGAGAGGCTTATTTAGGCCTGCTGTTGTCGCGTTTGCTCTATCTTTTTCTTCACTCCAGCTGAGTTCATTGTGAGTTCAGCATGCTTCATCTTCAAATTTTCAACTTTCTCAGAAAGAATAACACTCTGAAATAAATATGTAAATGGTGAGCTACAATAGTTTGGTAATAACCAAATGACATCATCTTTAGTAAGTTTACCTAGTGCATTGAACAAAATGATGCACATGATTTTAAATGTCAGGCCAAACAGGGTACAGCATCACCAGTTGCACACTACTTGGGTAGTAAAACATAAGATCTAGGTCCCATCTCTCAAGTTTGGCCACCACTTGGAAGGGCTGAGTCCTTAAGTTCTTACCATGCACATACTGTTAATGACATTCTAATTCAGTCTTCAAAAAACTTACATTGGCTGTTATATCATATTAGATCTTAAGGACATGGGGTCCTTGTAGCTCCTCTGTCAATTTTTAGATATCCCTGAGACACTGGTTGCATCTAACTGCAGCCTGTATTTGATCAAGTCATAAGACAGAATTTACAGTTCTTTCCTGGTATGAAATTACAGTAAAACCTTTCACCTGTTAGCAATTTATTCTTGAATTTCCCTGCACTGACTTGTGCCACCTCGGAGGTTAAGCAGTACTCACCAGAACTAAATCCTTTTCCACTTGATATATGAAATAAGGCTTTGTCTATACTAGTGATTATCACATGGTCTTAGGGTACCAGTCATTCTCTCAAGAGGTAACAACTGAGCACAGACACTGTGGTACTAGAATCTTTCCTTTTACTCAATGTCACTATTCACATAAAAAACACTACTTCCTTAGATTAGACTGCAGGTCACATGTACAAAATCTTGAAATTTAAAACCATGGAGCTTGGTGGCAGAACAAAGTGAGAATACTCATAGATAACTCATTGGCACAAAACAGCATTGTAAAATAAGTTGAATTCTAACATTTCATAGTGACAAGCAACATCTTCAGTGTTAAATTGGGCAGGTTGCTGAAACCTTGTCGAAAACCCAACAAGCACAGTACTTCATACAAAATTTGAAAATCATATTTTGAAAAATTTTTTTATACTTCGTGGGGGTGGTCATCTATCTAAACAGGATTAGGGAAAATCCAGTCAAACTGGTCATATCTGGCATGTGTTAACTCACTACTCTAGAGCAACCTTGAGATAATATACAATACAAACTAAAATGTTTTTCAATAAATTAGGCAGTAAGCTTTTATACACCAAAACATTTGCCAAAGTGAAAATGACAAAATCCCAGTAAATGTCGACTACCAAACTACAGCTTTATAACCAGTTTTCCTTACTGGACCAATTCTGTACATGCAATCAAAGCCATAATGTAAGACCAATGCCAAAACATTAAAGTCCATCTGTATTGGTGAGAAAGTATCCCACAACCCTTCTTCCATTTCAAGAGAACATCAGAAGTTAATAAGCACAATATGCCTTTCAACTCTGGCTGCACAGGAAATTTCACTTGTACAAAACTCATACTGCAGCTTACAAAGCACAATTCAGCTTTCATAAATAGAATCTGTTTTATTTTTTTTTTCTTGTAAGATTGTAATTACAAAAGAATAGCTCAAACTTTCACACATCTCACTCTAGAAAAATGTTAATTTCTCACTATCAACACCAACTTTATAAAGTTTGATTTGATGCAACTTTTAGTGCATTATGTGCAAACTAACAAAAAGTAGCAATAATTTGAAGAAGTCTGTAACGTTGTCAGAAGCGCGATTAGAAACATTTTCTGTGGACAATTGACGGTCCAGATTCATCATACTCTTGCTTGGAAATCCACATCTGTTGGAAGGTGGACAGGGAGGCCAAGATTGAGCCACCAATCCAGACGGAGTATTTCCTCTCTGGCGGAGCAATAACCTTGATTTTCATTGTTGGTGGTGCTAGGGCTGTGATTTCCTTTTGCATTCTGTCAGCAATGCCTGGGAACATGGTAGAACCACCTGACAGAACAGTGTTGGCATACAGGTCTTTTCTGATGTCGACATCGCACTTCATGATTGAGTTGTAACAGGTCTCGTGGATACCAGCAGACTCCATACCTAAGAATGATGGTTGGAACAGGGATTCTGGGCACCTGAATCGCTCGTTACCAATGGTAATAACTTGACCATCGGGTAGTTCGTATGCCTTCTCCAAGCTCGAACTGCTGGCGGCTGTTTCCATCTCTTGCTCGAAGTCAAGAGCAACATAACAAAGTTTTTCCTTGATATCACGAACGATTTCCCTTTCAGCAGTCGTGGTGAAGGAATAACCTCTCTCAGTCAAAATTTTCATCAGGTAATCGGTAAGGTCTCTGCCAGCTAAGTCAAGACGAAGGATGGCATGAGGAAGGGCGTAGCCTTCGTAGATTGGTACAGTGTGGGACACACCATCACCACTGTCGAAGACGATACCAGTTGTACGACCAGAAGCGTACAGGGACAGTACGGCTTGGATGGCAACGTACATTGCTGGGGTGTTGAAAGTCTCGAACATGATCTGAACAGAAGACGAAGCAATTAATTAAAACTTTAATGCCCAACAGCGGCGCAGATCTACGACATTAAAAATTCCACTTAAGTTTCGATTTTCAGAGATAATGAAGCTGCAGTTTGCAAGTCGACATAATAAGCAGTTATTACAGTATTTTAACTTGGTTTATAATGAAGACGAAAACGAAAATGACGAGTCACAACACGGGTCTAAATTAAGTATGTGTTGCCACCCTGACTGAAATCGACAGGCAAGCTATTGACAAGGACTTGCGATGACATGGCACTTAGAAGCATATCTGCCACAGTTTTAGCAGGCTTGTTTCAGAAAATATGGATTGAAACCGTAAACGGATTAAATGTTTTTGTACTTGTAATACACTAGGAATTAGGGCGGTCACGGCTCAGCCCATTCATTGACACTACTAGGGGAAGAACTGAAGCCCAGAAAGACGATTACGAATGAAGTTTCGAATGGAAGTTTACCTGAGTCATTTTTTCCCTGTTAGCTTTAGGATTGAGAGGCGCTTCGGTGAGGAGGACAGGGTGTTCTTCAGGGGCTACTCGAAGTTCGTTGTAGAACGTGTGATGCCAGATCTGAAAGGATAAGTACAAGAAAGGGCGTTAACTCAACCGGCAAATGAAACGAAATAAGCCGAAGTCGCCAGAAGAACGGTTAATCACATACCTTCTCCATGTCGTCCCAGTTTGTGACGATGCCGTGTTCAATCGGGTATTTCAGTGTGAGAATACCTCTCTTGCTTTGAGCCTCATCACCGACATACGAGTCTTTCTGACCCATACCAACCATCACACCTTGATGACGAGGACGACCGACGATTGAGGGGAAAACAGCTCTGGGAGCATCGTCGCCGGCAAAACCAGCTTTGCACATACCAGAACCATTGTCGACAACGAGAGCAGCAACATCATCTTCCATAGTTGATAGATTAAAATTTCTTAAAGTCTCCTAGCAATATCTTCCCTCTTCCAACACTATACACCAACAGTATGACGCGACCTCCACCCAAGTGCGCTTTTTAAGCATTCACAAACAATAGTAAAAGGAAATACACGCCCACTTGGCCTCACGGGAATGGTGGTGACATATGCCTTCTTCAGGGACTCGAAGAATTTCCTTTTGGGGGTAAATCCAGAAGAAAAAATATCTTTCCTCGCCGAGGTTTCGTCCGATTTTCTTTCTCACCGCTTGAACACGCTTGCTGCATTTTATTCGCAATGCTCATCAGCGCGTTACAGTAAATTTGGGGACGTGTTCTACGTTAATATACGTATATTGAAAACCCCAAACGAATCATTCGTGTCGGGGTAACAGATGAATAAAGCGGTGTATTTGCATAGTGACAATCTTTCGTAAGTGTAACTTTAGTTTCCTTATATGGTAAGGATGTTGCTGATTGGTCAGATTGCTTCTTATGCTAGTAAATTCAACACATAATCATTCCTTATCTTCAACTTTTGCTATCTGTTCGTAAAAGAAGTATTTACGTTAACAACGACGGACAAATTAGGGCATATCGCGAACAAAATGCCGTAGTCAAACCGGTTATCCCTATTTGACATGACATTCTTTTCAAAACCGTATTGGCAAACAACTCCTGGCTACCTCCCCCAAGTGATAATCGGTAGATTACCTTGGAGGACTTCCGTAATTTGAAATTCGAGTTTCTCGAACTTAACTACCATTCCAAAGAATATGCGTGCCTCTTATTTCACGATTATTCGGCAAAGCAGCTAAAGTTTATAAATACACTTGTGAGAATTATATTCGATATTGGAATAAACTGGCTGCTTCTGTCGGCAAAATGTGCCAAATTGCCGGATGTTTTGCCGAGTCACGGAATTGGGTTGAATTAAAATGCCATTAAATTCGCCTCGGAGTACAATTAACCCTTGAAAACAAACCCTCCCCACCCCGGGTGGCAGTGGCTAAGTGGTTTGGCTGACGTGTGGCTTGCGGTTTACAAAGTTGCGAAAAGAAACCTGCTAAAGCGAAGTGCCATTGTCGGTTTTCCAGACATTATGCGGTTAACGTAATAATGAAAACTTCACTCAAAAATTTAAAAAAGTCCATCGTTCCACACAAACACGAAGGCTCTCTTGAACCTGTCATTCGTTGTGTCTGGGCACGTGTCTGGCGCTGTAGGGCATGTAGGCGTGTATCAGTTCACTTAAAAACCATGAGGACCTGTCTGTCGGTCGAGACTTCACTTTTCTCCGACTAGTTCAGCTGTTGAGTGACAACGTAAATCATTGCGCAACTTTAGTGTTTTTCCTGGCTGAATGTGGTGAGGAATCGTCTTTTTTCTTCGGAGACGTCGTCAATATGGAAATACTTGACAAACTGGACGTTACGCCGGGTAACACTCGAAACACCATTTATGGTCACGATGGAGAACACAGGGAGACACGGGTCGGTTCACAACCAAACACAGTTAATATTTCCTCCCCTTACACAGGTTTAACGTATTGTAAAACCTCGATAACGTAGCGGAAGCTTTTTATGTTCGCCTAGTGCTATATTATCGACAACAACCCACATCTGGTTCCGCTTGGCTTTGACTGTTTGAGTCACCATTTCAGATGGCATGTTCAAAACCGTGTCAATACTGTCGTGATCCATAAACAGCGTTCCCCACACGAGTCTGACGTGGCTGACGTGTCAGCTGAGGGATCAACTCGTCTGGGGCTGGCATGGGAAGTCGGTTTCGCCGAAAAGTGTTCGCAAACAAAATGCCATCACATTAAAATCCGTTATAGAATTAGATTCGTGCCAGATGTAACTTTGCAGCACAGTGTGGCGTAAGGGTACGATTAAGAAGCTGAACTGCTAGAGGTTAAACATCGGTGTCTGAAGTAGATTCAAAGTTCCACACAGATTTTGTATGGCAACCGGACTAATATAGTATGGGGTCATGGAGATAAGTGCGTCCCAGCCTTCAGCCACGCAGTACAGAAAACAGTTCAACATCCATCGCCAAGTCGTACGAGTTGAGGGCGACCTTTTAATCGACAAACAACATTCTTCCAAAGTCAAGCAGAGAGACCACGCCCAAGAATGTGAACATACCCCGTAAGCGTCGAACGGGGGGTAGCTCCAGATATAGGTCATATGTGTTACAGTTCGACTTGTAAAACGTAGACTCTTAAATGCGTTCAATGTTTTTCGATTCCCCGGGGAGTTTAGGGGAGGCATCCTAGTCCTTACATCAGGGTATCTCGCGGGAGTTCCTCGACCCTGGGACTAAACTAAGCGAATAAAAAGTGGTTGAGTCAGATGACCATATTGCACTTTAGAATTCTTCATGTTGCACCTCCTGATCTGGGGGCTTTTAACAGACAAGGAAACATTTCCCTTCCAGGGAAAATTTTTGTCAGATTTGCGCCGTAACGTTGGGTCGATTTCATTCGATTGAGTACATCTTAAAACTATTTCTGGTGAAGCTGCTAGCACCAAGTCGCGTTTGTTCAGAAACCGACTTAACAGTACAGTATCGATGAATCAGTGATAAGCGGAAATGACCGATGCTTAAAGTAACGGTTTCCTTATCTAGAACTACTTTTTCTTCCTGGTACTAACAATTCTAGATTGCCGGAACTTGGAACAGGAATGGGGACACTCCTTACGATGAAATGAGGAAGTGAAACTGTGGACGCTATGGTTTTGTATGCCACAGGAAGTGAAACCTCGTACCCAGGCCTTTTCTCCGCTTGGCTTTACGGAGGAGTGGAGATAAATGGAAACTGAAAGGAATGGAAACTAAAATGGTTTTTTTCCCTTTTTTTTTAAGGAAGCTGTAACCAGACAGCCATTTCGATTTTCAGGTGATGCGCGTACCTCAATTTTGTGTATTGTTGTTGTAATAACAGGACCTACTAGAGAAGTGATACACTTTTTCCTTTCATATAATTCAGTTACCCACTCTAAGAGTTTCACATTCAATTTTATGGTGTTCGATCCTTTCCCGTTGGAAGCATAGGCGTAGGAACCGGGGGGCATTAGGGGCACGTGCCCCCCTTTTTGTAACGACAAAAAGTGCCCTTTTTAAGCATGCAAAGTGCCTTTTTTAAAGAAAAAAAGAAATGCCTTTATACAAGGAAGTGTAACGCATCAGTTTTTGCCATCTCGCTTGGGTTTACAGATTAAAAGATACATAAGAATGTATATATATACATATATACATATAGACATATATATATATATATATATATATATATATACCAAGAAGAGTATGCAACACAAATGTCACACAGAAGGTGTAAGGTTTAAGAGCGCTCAATACCATACGTAGAGCGTATGGTATTGAGCGCTCACACGAATTACACCAAATTTTCAACCGCCACACAGTACGAGTAAGCTACAGCTGCATGTACAACATGAAAACACTTATACAGAAGCACAATAAACACATCCTAACACAAAACGTAAAACGAAACCAGACAACGATGAACAAACAAACCACGTGCAACTGCAAAAACCGAGACACATGCCCACTGGCTGGAAAGTGCTTGATGAAAAGCGTAGTCTACCGAGCTGATGTGACGGCGACCGACAACAAAGAGAAAAAGAGTTACATTGGAGTAACAGCTAATGAATTCAAACAACGATACAGAAACCACTTGAAATCTTTCCAACACACCAAATATGCAAATGACACTGAGCTGTCCAAGCATATCTGGAAGTTAAAGAAAAGCAACCGGATGTTCAACATTAGCTGGTCGATCGTCAAACAAATCGCGGCATATAAGACGGGATCTAAACGATGCAATTTGTGCCTCGAAGAAAAGCTCTTATTGACGAAAGGAACACATAACAACTTATTAAACAGACGAACCGAACTTTTCTCAAGGTGTCGCCATGTAACGAAACACCTAATTAATTAACGTCACAACCCATGTAAATAAGAATAGTTGAACCGAATCTGTCAGTTGCCTGATGATCGCGTACCGCGTGAAACTCTGAGTAGCGACAGCATTTTACTGTAAAATAAATAATATATATATATATATATATATATATATATATATAACTACAGACGGAACCGTTTCGACCTACTGGGCCTCATCACTGTAGTGCTGACGAGCAGGATGGAGAAGCCTAAATTATATAGGCCTATATTATATATATATATATATATATATATATATATATATATATAGCCTATATATATATAGCCTATATATATATATACATATATATATATATATATGCCCTATATTATATATATATATACATATACATATTCTGATGAGCGGTAGTACAGCGAAACGTACGTCTGCAGATTGAACATATATATATTCTTATGTATCTTTTATATCTTATATAAAATATAAGATATTTTATATATAAAATATATAAAATATTGAACATCACTTTTACTCTGATGTTAGTTTACCCAAGAAGCTAGAGCTTTTCCTGTTGAATTAGTATCCGAGAATTCCGAAGTATCATCACAAGCCAGTGGTGTGCCCAGCCCATAGGCCTGCAGGCCCGGGCCTCCAATTTTTTTTATAGTGAAATAAAATAGGTAAAAAAAAATTACCAAAACAAAAGGAAACGAAAAACCAAAAGTTACCTAAAGCTTAAAGTTGTTTTCAGCGAAAGTGCTGCATCGATAATCCCGAACGCAGTTCATTGACAGCAACAGTCAGATCGAACGGTTTTCTCTGGTGTAATTAATCCGATAATTCTCATTTTTTAAAAAAATTCCGGAAGCCACTCCCCTGGAATCCTCCAAGGGGGCGGCGAGTTCAGTGCGCTCGTTCGGTCTCCTATGCCCACAAATACTATGAAGTCTGTGTATGCTACAGCAAATTAATCAAACGATAGAATGGACAAAGCCAGCAACATTGGACAAGAATTTCCAAGTTACTGATTTATATTTTCACTAAAATGCAGACCTCAGTCAAAAGAAGTGGGATGACAGACGTTATCTATTTTGAGGGCGCCCTTTCTGTGCGCAAAGGTGCTTCTGAAACGTTGTCCCCCCCACATAGGCGTAGGAACCGGGAGCGCGGGGGACTGGTGCCCCCTAATAATTCGATGGCCAGATAAGGTTATCACTCGGTTATCAGGTTATAGGTTATCACTTAATTCAATAACATTTTGAATAACATTTTCTAACCCTTAAAATTGTCAAAAATCACTCCCAAAATGCGAGAAATGTCCTTTCTGAGACTCTAGAATTTTAAAATATTCCGGGGTAGCATGGCCCCGGACCCCCTAGCTAAGACTGCTCGCGCCTTTGGCGCTCGCTACCCTGACGCCCCCACTAGTCTATTAATTTTGGTGCACCCTATAAAAAAAGCATCTTCCTA
Source organism: Heliopora coerulea (assembly GCA_030142905.1). Classification (NCBI taxonomy): domain Eukaryota; kingdom Metazoa; phylum Cnidaria; class Anthozoa; order Scleralcyonacea; family Helioporidae; genus Heliopora; species Heliopora coerulea. Next base: position 1,266,277 of record JASJOG010000035.1, on the reverse strand, counting down.
CGCCGCTGCCCCAAGTCACATTTGCTTCCTAAGCACCAGGTTGGGAGGAACTGAATTGTTTGGCGCGAGTCAGAGGAAAACTACAAAAAGTCACGTCCGGGCAGAAAAAGCTATTACGCGAGTTTCTAGACCTCGAAAGATGGTTGCCTTTTTGTGGAATAACTAGTTTGTCTTATAAGCCAAACTGAAACCGGAAGCATGAGCTTCCATCGTTAAACGTCCTTTTGCTGAATTACAACGTTGAAGTGTGTACGAAGATATGCTCCGGTTTTGATTCATATCAAAGTCAACTAACAATCCGCGTGTGTTACATGAAGAAAAGTCACGAAGAACTGCCCATGTGGGCGTATTTGTCCCACAATCTTAAACAAATAGTCTCGATTTATCTAATTAAATAATCCCTAAGACATGCACAGCTTCCAGAATTAACCTCATCAAGCAAAGTGACGTAGGCAAGGGTATTATTTACATATCAAACAACTTTTAACATTTCAACACCAAAGCTAGGTATGGAAGTGCTGCAAAGGCCAATCTTTATAATTTAAAAGGGTCTTTAAGGAATTTCCTCCTGAATTTATTTTCTCACCCCATGTGCATGTGTTTTACCACGGGGATCCCGAATAGTAAATCCATTTCTCCCAGGCAGGGGTCCACGGACACCACGTCCCGTCGTCCGGGGTAAGTAGGCCTCGTTGTAGGGGAAACAACTTTTCCAACTCAGTTGCCCAAAGGGCAAGGAGCAAGAGACGCCGTCCGCCGACTGAAAGATCAGTAGGGATAGTGGAAAAGAGTATTGGACACGCAAAATTTGACAGCTGTTGGCCCGAAGGGCAAGCTGGGATTCAAGAGTCGAGCCCCTGGCCCTTTTAAGGCATCAAAACACGCTGCCTGAAAGAGATTTTCGAACTTACCCAATCTTGCAACAACATAGTCTTGCAATAAAAAAACTGTTGCGTCGGGGGTGAAATATACGATTACTCTCTGTATAATGCCTAAACCAAGGAATACTAAATCCATGCATCTCGACTAAACATATTTACGAATTTCGATCTATATTCTTCCAGACCACGTGATCTCAAAATCGCGTCTCTGTGGTAATAATCACGAATTCACTAAGTTGAACAAATTTTAGGAACATTTTGGAAAGTCCATGTTTGCGGCTTGTGTGGCGTTTAGTCCCTCACGAGCAAATGTTTTATTGACGTTGAATGTGAATGTGAATCTGAACAAATAGTTTCCTGGCCCTAAGTATTGCTCTTGAAAGTGAACGAATATCTTTGTGTATCGAAATATTGATCTTGAACGTAAGAGAACACTATTTTGATCTGAAATACAGATGCAAAATGAGCATGAATGTCTTTTTTTTTGTCTGTGAATAAATACCCTTTCCGTAAATATTGTACTTTTAAATGTTGGCCTCCCTAACCGGTCGCACGACATTTTCAAACCGGTGAAGACTGAAAAATAACAGCTCATGATTACGACAGGCTACTTGAAGTTTCTGCGTCTTTTTAATTCCATTCACTCCCTATCTGTGAAGAAATTTCCGCACCTCCGAATCTCCAAAATATTCAAGGACAATACTGGATAGTCCCATATGTACTTTTTGGCTTTTGATGAAACTTCACTTAGCCTTCTTAAAATAACACAACATTCCAAGATTTGAAAAATCAAAACTGCGTTAAACTTATTCTCGCCAAGATGTCTTTTTTGACGAGTAAAAGCTTCTTGCGTTGCCAAAGCAAAACCACAGAAATCTGACTCGCACGGGTAAAAGTTTCACCAGTAATTAATATTATGCGATATATATGTTGGAAATATTTCCAACATATATATTGCATCAATAACATTATTAACATACCGTAGCTGCCGTTTAGGTCGCAAATATGTCGAACTTTCACCTTAGCTCGCCATCTGAGTCTTGGTAGCTTAATGGTTAGAGCGTCTCAACAGTCATCAGAAGGTTGCGGGTTCGATCCCCGTCTGTGGCTCAAAAATCGTTTTTCCGAAGTAAGAGGTAGAGGAGCGTTCATCTATCACTCATTCAACAAATATTATGCTCTGATTTAAGACGCTTTCTCTATCGTTTTATTTAAAAGACAAAACAAAAGAACATTACCTCGTCTTTTCTTTCTTCGTAATCTCTCAATAAAGGTTCGTTTCCAAGAAGGCCGCACTTTTGGCGAAGTTTCACGTTGTCAATTCGGAGTGCGTCACGAGCCTGCTTGGTTCGCGTCAGAATATCTCGTTTCTAAAAATTGTTTAATTGTTTTTTTATTTTTATTATTTCAAAAAATTATTGATGGTGGTCAAACGCGAACCCAAAACTTTACAAGAAGAAAGTCTGTGTAATCCACAGGAGGTTACGTTGCGATGCATTATGGGAAGTCTAGTTTACGTGATGACCCATAATACTAAGGTGATAGAGATCAAACCTTTACTGCGCGAGAGGTTTCCCCTTAACGAGTAAATCGTCTGGCATTAGCCAGAGTACACCTAAAAAGTCGGGTATGGACCGGGAAGGGTTAAGCCTCATATTTGGTATTTGAAAGACGTTAGAAGGAGTAAAAATTTTTTACTTCAAAGCAAAACGTGAATACGCTCAGCTGGCATTTAAATGTGAAACATTGTGACGGCATTCTGACGTTATCGAAATAGGAAAAAAATACCATAATTTTCATATACTTTTGAGTTGCAACTATTCCTCTAAATGCGATTAATATCTTGATTTTCTTCTTCATGGAAGTGTGCAAGAACTTAAAAAGGACCAGGAATATCAACTGTTCAGCGTGAAAATTGTAAAACTTCGTCAAAATTTAGTTCTCCAATAATCGTATTCATAATATTTCATGTGGCAAGTGGTAAAAATTTAAGAGTTCTTAAGTTTTAAATCCCTAAACTACAGCAAGTTTGAATGAATGTTGTACCCAATAGCCAGAATACTTATTTCATCACCAGTCCTTGACTTATCTCTTCCTTTCACTGCGTTTAAATCACTTAGTCTTTGACGTGCCATTGTATCGTTCAAGTTTTGAGTTAGTTTTTAGCAATTACCAATACAGCTGTGCGATTGTGTATCACTAAATTTGAACTGAATTAAGGGAAAAATTATCGACTAGGACATGTTGGTTGGACGAGTACTACTCACCAAACTTTACCACTTTTAATATTTGTGACGAAAATTACCTGAGCCACACGCGAATCAACGGTTTTGAGATTGGTTCTCTGTTCACCATTTTCAGCCTAACATACAAGAAAAAATTTATCATAACGAACTAGGTTATATTAATATGTTAACAGCCTCATGTTCGTCCTTGCAGTTTCGATACAAACCTTACGAAGACACACAAACTATTTCCTAAGGCTTTTAAGTACCCCAGCCAAAGTTAGATAACCATTGAGACTGACTAAAAATCCGCATTTGGATAGTTTACTCTTTGATTCGTTTGGACAGAGGAGTGGTTAAATTTCGACCATCATATCCAAGGATTGAAATTGGAAAAGATACGTCTGAGATAACTGAAGCAGATACGGTCATGATCTGTTTCAACTCCGCCGGATAGTTCAATCCCAGCTTAATTTTGTAGTAAGTGAATAAGGAATGTTAGTTCCTGATCACCTCGGTTTTTCATCAAGTACCGCGGTTCTTAAAATCACTTAGTAATCCCTAGTTAATGTTAATTTGAATTCGGTTTCGGTAACTAACCTATACATAAAAAAAACTGGAGAAGACCTGAGAATTAAAAGTCAGTCAACTGCCCTTATCACTTTAAAGCCTCCTTGTTTAAAGGGAAAAATATCCATATGAACTGACATTTCCTTTACACAAGAGGGAGAATGGAAACCACACTTTAAACGGCACAATGGCTACGTGGGTGTGAAGCAGTAAGCAGGTAGTCATTTAGATAGCGTGAAGTTTAGAGGTAGGATCAGGTTAGTTTTAAGGTTAAGATTAGGGTAAGGTTTTAGGTTTAAGGTTTAGGCATTTAGCCAGCATGGATGGGGGCAATTTCGCTGGCCAGGTTTTCTCTACTTACTCCCTTTAAACGACATTCGCTTGGCGGACACCATTGAAAATTAAAGTTCTAATGACATCTCAAGACAAATTACCGGATAAGATGAAACCTAACACGGCGGTGTTCAACTGGTTAACACTTCTCGGTGCCACATTCTCCTCTTGTTCATTTCAATCACTACGGCAAATAAGTCTGGAGAATACCACCAACCTGAACAAACTGTAACTTTTCCTTTAAGTGAGTAAGTACTTGAACTGTACTTGTAATTTTCTTTCTAAGCTTCAGTAGCTCCTGAAAATGTAAATAATGAAAATCATGAAAACAGAAGCATTCAACGAGTGGTTCTCAACCTTTTATGGATGAACGCCCCCACCTGCTTCGTATTGAAACCTCTTGCCGCCCCTATTTGTCACACTCTATCCCAGTCCTGTACCCGCCCCAGCGCCCAACCCTAGAGCAACACCGAACTGAATAACTGTAATATAATATTAAAAATGTCCTAAATCGAGAAATTTTCCTCTATCATATAACTTAACATATAATTGTTCAGTTCGGTATTGCCAAGTAAATCAGTCAGTGTGTCACATTTTAATACTTAAATGACTACCAGAAACTTAAAAATACTGTGAAGGTGAATGACTGATGAATTTCCACCATTTGCATCCTAACGCCCTCCTCTCCACTGTCTTGTTTCCATCGCCCCCCCGATGTTCTGTCAACGCCCAGTAGTGGGCGGAACCACCCCGTTGAATGATAAATACGACTAAAAATAACAATGGATGCTTAACCTTGATCGCATTGGCAAATACTTTTAGCAGTAATTAACCAATTAAATTTTTAAATCAAAATTTTATATTTATTTTTTAACAATTGCATTGTGTAGACTGAGGCTTTTCCGATCAATTGATTTAACCTTTTTATAGAACCAGATTAGCTTCAACGTCTCACTAAATAACTGCTTTAAGTATTTCCACATCACCTCGTTTCGTTCCTCAATCTTTTCATTGTAAGTTTGGTTTTCAATTTTCAATTGCTCAAAATCAATGAGATGAAGTCCTTCAGCCAACTCCTCCTAAAACAGAATAGGTTCAAGTGATCACATCAGGTACCTATCATTTCATTCTGCCTGCCTAGCTGCCTGGAAATTTGCCTATCTGTCTGTCTTTCTGTTTGTTTGGGGTTTTTGCCTGCCAGTTGACTACCACCTCCAGGTGGACGAATCTAGATCGACTACCGTCAGTCTGTCTGTCTGTCCGTCAGTGAATCTATTAATCTGTCTGCCAGCAGGTCAATCTGGCTGGGTTCCAGAGCTCACAGTGAGCAATTATTGGCCCTATCTGCCGCTCTTTCAGTCTAAATTCAGCCATAAGTTTAACTGAGATCATTATTTATACACGGTAAAATTTATCGAGCATTATTATAATCACGAGGAAACGGGAGGACATCATGAACAAGAAACATAGATATATTTCTGCTCGTCTGTCCTCATTATGAAAAAGAAACACAGATATATTTCTGTCTGTCTGTCTGCTTGTGTGTTGTCTGCCTGAGTCCGCATGTGTGCCTTTTTGTGTACACGTTTGCCTAACTGTCTGCTAAAATGTTTGTCTGTCTGTCTATTTGTCTATCTGTCTGTCTGTCTCTTAGTTGCAGGTTTGTTTGCCGGCTTATTTTTTCCGCTTCGTTTGTTCGTTCAATCTTATCTTTACTATCGCTTTCATCAACTCTTTGCTGAGCCTCTTACCTTCGCTTTTAACTGCATCTCCCTTTTTTTCAACCTATTTTTCAACTTGATATTCTCAAGACGAACCTTAATAAAAAAGATTTGTACTTTCGAATTTTTGTTAACAAGATTATCAATTATATCAAAAAGATGGACCTCCGTCAGCTGCGGATATGTTGCTTTTATACAAGTTTTCTGAGCGTCATGACGTTTTCATCCATAATTTCTTTTACACATGGTTATTCCTGCCTTACCAACATGACTTCGTGATCTTTCTTCTGTTCGAGCTGTTGATACTGCTCAATGTCTTTGACTGGAATTGGTCTTCCTGATCTGCTGTTCACTGCTTGCTTTGCAACGCCGTTCTTGTGTTTCATGAATTCCTCACTAGAATTTAAAAACACCAGCGCTCCTTTGAGATTTATAATTTGTGCAATTTCATCTGCCGCCGTGACAACACAAGGATCAAACGTAAATTTCTTCATGTAAAAGGTATTTATGCATTTAATTTTACTTGTACTTTTATATAAGAAGTTCGAATCGGTCAACGTGTGACGGTGAGTGTGCATATCCCCGCGCAAAGCAGACTTCAATTGAAAGTAATCATTATGATCATTATGACCATCATCATGATTATAATCATGATCATCATCACCATCATCATCATAATCATTATAATCATCATTATCATGGTCTACATGATCATCATGACCATCATCATCATCATAATCATAACTATCATGATTATCATGATCATCATTATCATGATTATCATGATCATCATAATCATGATAATCACAATCACCATCATCATCATCATCATTATCATTATGATAATGACAAGTGCATTGTTCATGGATCTGGCTTCACTAAAACTGAAGGCCTACGACTTCTGTGAAAATGTTTCAGATGTCTATCATATATTTGTATCATCAAAAAGATTTAGGAAATTTTATTCCTCTGTTTCAGGAGAAAAGTTTAAAATTTTTGAATTTATATAATTCATAGGAGAATAAATTGGCTAATTCCAGTAAAATCATTAATCAAAATCATCAAACATATCAAAAATAACTACCTAATTAAATAGGATACAAACAGTTAATAGATCAACAGCATCAGTAAATTAATTTTAACCAGGGTAATTATTGCACACTTTATAATTTTTTTTTCTTAGAACACTCAACTGAAAGAAAAATCTAAATTTCTTGTTACCTGGCTTCTTTAACTTTGTTTTGCTTTTCAAAACAGCGTTCTTTCACCTCCTCAATTTGTTCTTTGTAGCTCTCCTGTTCTCTTGCCTGTTCACTCTGAAGTTCATCTAGTGTTGCTTCACAATCAAGAAAATCAAATACCAAAGTTAGTATGCAAAATACCACCATTCAAGAAGAATTTGCAAAAAATAGCATGCTTTCTTGGCATGCTACATCACTTAAAATATAACTTTGCTTTGAAGGCCAGTTAGCATTCTCCCATGTATACGACAAAGCCTTTCCAGGTACTGTTGGCAAATGAATCAGCAATTAACCAAATAAGGTGCAAGTGAGTGCTTTAATATTTTACTCTGACTAATGCCAGATGATTTTACTCATCAATGGGATGAGCCTAGCCCCTTAATGAGTTAAATTAACTTTGACCCTTTAGGGCCCAATAACACAATGCAATTGCTGTGTACAATTGTTCATCCTGAGCCGGTCATCTTCAGAGTCCTTTTGACTCTGAAGATGACCGCCACTAAGGCTGTCGAAATGTCAGTCACTTCAACCAACAGTCTTTCTCAAGACTACACTAACCTGGACAATCAACTTCCTCAAACATGTCACGATTCTCCCAGGTTCAAACCATTTACTTTGTTCATCCTGAGGTATGTAATATTGTATTAAATGCACAATTCCTGCCTTTGATTTGCTCACTAGTGTTGCAATATATCTAGAAAGGCTCCATCGAGTTAATTGGATATATCACACTTACATACCTAAGTACTTTATGTATCGTTGCTCTTGATCACTGATATTCTTTTCAACATCTTGCTGCCTTTCATCAGTCTAAATATTATGGAATGGATAGTATCATCTCAATGTCAACATTAAATTGAATATTTTTCTTTATGGCAGAAAAAACGTCTATAAAAAATTATTACCTTTTTCTTCTTGAAGTATTCAGCCAATTTATGCTGAAGTTGTGAATTCAGAGTCTGAAGTGAAGACCTCTCTTCAACTGCTTGCTGTAGTGAGGAAGAAATTTAAAATTTTAATACAACTTAGCAATACTCTTTTACTTCTTGCCAATGCTAGGAAAAGAAGTTTGAAACTTCAAAAAAAAGAAACAGCCACAATGCCATGTTTAAGGTGATGTTATTCTTGTTTATTCACATTCAATTCATTTAGGTTAAAATGCTTGGGAATTTGTACTTGAGATTGAATTTAAATAAAAACAGTTGCTGAGCAATCTTCATGCATTCTCCATCACTATATTAGATGAAATTAAGTTTGTTTAAACTTACATAGCATCTTTCATAGCCTACATATCTTTTGCTTCAGTCAAATTATGAGCTGGGATCCACTATATTAGATGAAATTAAGTTTGTTTAAACTTACATAGCATCTTTCATAGCCTATATTTCTTTTGCTTCAGTCAAATTATGAGCTGGGATCCACCGCACACCTGGGATTTTTGTAAGGGGTGCACTAAAATGCTAAATGTGTCTTCACTAGGGGGCTCTGGAGGATTATGTTCCCCCAAGAATATTTTATATTTTAGCCTTTACAAGGTCAATTATGGTGCACAGATTTGGCAATCATTGCAAACATGACACTTGTATGGTGATGGAGAAATTATAGTATTCCACAGTAGTCTGTCAGATTTATCATACTCTATTCACCAATAAATTTTTATTTTATATTACTTCTTTTCATGAACACCAATGGATAAAAATTTTGTGCCTGTTAAGGGGGGGCTTAGGCCCTTTAAGTCCCCTTTTAAGTGTGCCACTGACTGGAATAATGAAATGTTTGACCCATCCAAAAGTTAAGGCACAAAAACAGTGGGAATGGCACAACAGTTTTTATGTGAAATGCATAAGTTGAACAACAAAAACAAAGTGAGCCAAATATGTGGAGCAAAAAACTCTTCACTGGAGTGTGCATAGTGCATTATGCCACAGACAAAGTCAGAATTGAGAGCCACATTTAACTTATTTCTTTAAAGGGGAGGATTAGTGGGGATTTAAACAAAAGTCACAGTCAATAATCCACTGATTTATATTAGGAGAAAGAGGAAAGTAAGTAGACATATGGATATGCATGCTATATCAAAAATGGAGTGCTGTGTATGTCATTTTGAATGAAGTAGAAAAGGCTTGCAAAAAGTACTCCACCAAAAAATGAGAGAATCAGGTATTTATCTTTCAAGCCAAAAGCCTTCATTTCAGTGAAATGTGATATGCATGGAGAACATACCCAGCCAGGCAGACAGTCAGACAAACTGACAGCCACTGAGGCAAAGTGACAATCAGACAAACTGACAGCCACTGAGGCAAAGTGACAATCAGACAAACTGATAGCCACTCAGGCAAAGAGACAGGTAGACAGACAAACAAATAGCTTACAGAAGTAAGGGTGAAGTGAACAATTATCCCAACCACTCACCTGATATCTCTCCATTAATTCTGCTCTATTATAGACTGGTACCTCAACTGAGGAGGCAATGGATTGAGTTTCTTCATGACCTGGTGCAGTTAGGTTAACCATCTGAGGTGCACTATCTGAAAAACAAAGTCCAAGTCAAACAATTCCTCTGATCTAAGTTCAAGTGTTTTGATTTCAAAGTCTGGAAAGGGTACGAATACAAGCATTATCGTGTCTGAATGTAGTTCTCTTTATGGTTATCTTGGACTAAACTAGTCCTTATAAATGGCTATAGTCAACAAGCCCAAATTTTCTGCTCCAGTTGCACAAAGCTAACGGTACTGTAAACAAGTCTCATGTCTGTCCCCAGGAAGCATATTGAGATATAAAAATTATTTTAAACCGTTTTCAATTCAAAATAAATTGTATTATAATTACTACTTATTGACCAAGCACAAAGTCTGTAGTGGTAAATATTTTACCAATGTTTTTAAATATGGGCTGAGGGGAGCACAGCAAGTCAAGGTACATGCTAAAACAGAGGTCCAATATCTCACTAGTACAATCCAAACTGCAGGGTTTTATGTTTATGGACTGCTTGCTGCTGCAGCCATATAATAATCACAGTTATTGCTGGCTATTTAGTTACCATCAGTTTCATTCTCTGGCAGAAATACTAGTGGAGGTGTTTTTGATGGATCTGGTGTTTCAGTTATAACAGGTTCTTCTTTCAAGACTGGACTACCCTCTCTTGATAATGGCTGGGTAACCACATCTATCAATGGCCCATTCTCTTCCTCAGGCTCCTCATTATTCTACAGGGAAATAAATGCATACATGTATTAAATCTTTTTTCATATCACTAATCTTAACAACTCTTTTGAAATGACCATTGTACTGGCATTGTTTATACATCCTTCAAAGTGTTGGAAATCTATCAAGCCTAGTTCACAAATGGATTTAATCTTGCAGTTGCCTGTTTAGTTACAGACACATAGATGAAATCACATTGTCATATATTAATCATAATCAGGTGGGTCATTGATTTTGTACCATGCTATGGCATTTTAGATGAATCTACAACTGAGTGGACAGTGAAAAAATGAAATCAGTCTTTTATACAATAAACAGAAAAACATGAATATTTAAGGCTGATCAAAAGTTCACAGTCAGCAAATTTTTGGGACAAGGAAAAATATAAAAACAGTCCTCTACAGTGAGCCATGGCTTATAAATGGAGGAACATCATTGGTTACTGATATCACATGAAGAGTTCTGATTGGTTCATTGCTTTACTGATGCCATCTGCATATCTGCAACTCATGAAGACTAATGACAATGCACATAGAATTATATTTATTACAAAAATGGAATACATTTCAATCCCCCAAAAGCTACTAGGTGGTTCAACATGTTCTCACCACAATGAGAACTTATTTTTATGTGATGGTGCATGACTCAAACTATACCTCAGTTGGAACTGCTGTTTCTTCATGCGACTCCTGATTGGCTGGCTTGTTCTCCTCGACCGTATCTTCTACACTATCTCCATTTGTTTTATTTATTTCTTGGTTACCTGTTTGTGCAACGTTGGTTGGAGTTGAAGCTGTCTCATCATTGCTCTCCAGTGGTGGTACTAGGATATAATCAAAAATATAACTAAGTAAATAGGAACGGTTGATAAAAAAAAATCTTCTATTATACAAATTAACATCAGTAGTTTATAATTACATAATATAATGGTATCCCATGCTTACAGTAACACAGGTAGCATTAATAAATATGAAAACGTCTGCTATCTGAAGTTTACCTTGATGTTCAGATAGTTCGTCACCATTGTTCTCAACAACATTGTCTGGATTGACAGCCTCACCAACATCCTCGACAACAGTAACATTTTCAGCTTGATCAGTGCTTGTTTCTTCCGAATCCTATCAATGAACCACGGAATACTTAAAATTAAATTTCTGATTAAGTTATACTGGCAAAGTTCAGGGTGAGAAACAAAAAAAAAGCCAAAAACTTTATTAGTGCTTCGAAAACTACCTGAACGACTTGATCGTCCGCCATTTTGATTTTGAATAGACTGTTTAGAAATACCATGGTAACGACACTAGAACCCGGTCTTTCTCGTTCTGTTTCTAGCAATGAACTGTGAAGCTTCCGTTATCAACTTTTACCAAACAGTTGAATGTCTCGATGGATTAAATTCACCAGGAAGAGTAACAATAAACAAAGGAAGTCTAATCTACTAAATATCTTAAACAACATGAACAATTCTGTATAATTTGGTGATTGTTTACGAAATGCCAGTAACTAAACCGAAATTAAGTTTGTTGTCATTCTGACCAATCACAGCATTCTACGACCATATTAGGTAACAAAGCTCTGGGAGCTTTTGGAGCCTGAGGTTCAGAAACGCAGGGAAAAAAATTCCAAACTTCATCCAGCTTTCCTTTTTGCGAGAGAATAAACTGCGAAAAAGAACACGTTTTACCAATCAGTACTACTTCTCCTTTCTGACATGGATGACGATGTTGCTGCTCTCGTTGTAGACAATGGTTCTGGTATGTGCAAAGCTGGTTTTGCCGGCGACGATGCTCCCAGAGCTGTTTTCCCCTCAATCGTCGGTCGTCCTCGCCATCAAGGTGTGATGGTTGGTATGGGTCAGAAAGACTCGTATGTCGGTGATGAGGCTCAGAGCAAGAGAGGTATCCTCACTCTGAAGTACCCTATTGAACACGGCATCGTTACAAACTGGGACGACATGGAAAAGGTAAATTCTCTTTATAAAAATGAGTTTGCTTTTCAAAGTGCTTCCCGAACTTTTCTTGTTGTTTGTCACGTTGCTTGAGTCGTAACCTTGGTGTTGTGTTTTCTCAAACTTATGCTATACCCATTGTAACCCATTCCAGATATGGCACCACACTTTCTACAATGAACTTCGTGTGGCACCAGAAGAACATCCAGTCCTTTTAACGGAAGCACCGTTGAACCCAAAAGCTAACCGAGAAAAGATGACACAGGTAGAACCATTACGCGATTAGCACAATTCAATTATCCTTAAACAAAATAATAGTACTGCCAACATTCCGATTCAATAAGTTTCCTTCTCGTGAAAATATATTCAAACAGATATGCAAATTTGGTTTGGTTGTGTTCAGCCCTGAATCTTTTAGAGCTTTAAAAGAATTATAAGACAGTGAAAAAATACTGTAGGCGACATAACATACCCAATTATGTCGCCGGACTTCTTTTCGCGCGCGTTTTTCTGACTAAACGGATTTTTTGCTCAAATCACGGATGTTATCGATAGTATGCAGATACTCGCGACGCTTCTCGGTTATCAGCACTCCGAGATAAAAAGAAAAAAATTCGATGTGCTTTTGCTGGTATTTAGTAAAACTTTGTAAACGTTTCATAAGAAAACTCATGACAGATTTTTGGCAAGAATTCGGACGGCGAAGCCAAATATTGAACAATATATTTATGAAATTATTTTTGTTAGGATTCTAACTGAAGACAGAATTTAGTGGCTAAACTTTATTCCCATTCAACTTTCAGATTATGTTCGAGACCTTCAACACCCCAGCAATGTACGTTGCCATCCAAGCTGTGCTGTCCCTGTACGCTTCTGGTCGTACGACTGGTATCGTCTTCGACAGTGGTGATGGTGTGTCCCACACTGTACCAATCTACGAAGGCTACGCCCTTCCTCATGCCATCCTTCGTCTTGACTTAGCTGGCAGAGATCTCACTGATTACCTGATGAAAATCCTGACGGAAAGAGGTTACTCATTCACGACCACCGCCGAAAGAGAAATCGTTCGTGATATCAAAGAGAAGCTGTGTTACGTCGCGTTGGACTTCGAGCAAGAAATGCAAACAGCCGCGACCAGTTCGAGCTTGGAGAAAGCGTACGAACTTCCTGATGGTCAAGTTATCACCATTGGTAACGAGCGATTCAGGTGCCCAGAATCCCTGTTCCAACCGTCATTTTTGGGTATGGAAGCTACTGGTATCCATGAGACCTGCTATAATTCAATCATGAAGTGCGATGTTGACATCAGGAAGGATCTGTATGCTAACACAGTGTTGTCTGGTGGTTCCACCATGTTCCCTGGTATTGCTGACAGGATGCAAAAAGAGATCACATCCCTGGCTCCACCCACTATGAAAATCAAAGTCATTGCTCCACCAGAAAGAAAATACTCTGTCTGGATTGGTGGCTCAATCTTGGCCTCTCTGTCCACCTTCCAACAGATGTGGATTTCCAAGCAAGAGTATGATGAATCTGGACCGTCCATCGTCCACCGAAAATGTTTTTAAATGGACTGGTGTTCCCAAAAACTATTGGGATTCTTAGTTTGGTTTTACAAGTTTTTGATGGCTACTTTGTACTGAGATTCTTTTAATGCCATGAGACTTTCCTTTGCCTAGATTTGAGTATGGATTTTGAGTACGGATTTTGAGTACACCATAGGAGTTCTTTATAGTTGTAGACGAAACTGGTTATCATTCACGTCTTTTGTTAATGCACTTGGAACAGATTCGAAATAAATTTGTTGTAAAACGACTTTTCATCGGTACATTTGCTTTCTCTTAGAAAAAAAAATAGCAAAAAAAAAAAGAGTGAAATGTAGATATGCAGATTTGATGGAAAAACGGGCTCTGAAAAAGAGTGATTGTGATAAAGGTAAATTAAGGATAGGAAGCAAAAATTTTTGACCAGTTACTTGGCTAAAAAAAACTGATCGATGATGGTGTTCGCATTTCGACACATCTTTGGTTCAATGGTGGAAAATCTTAATGGATTCTTTCTGTTTGGAACTGACCTCTGATGAAAATAGGTAGGGGATTTTTTGTGTCATTTTTAAGTTATACTGGATTCTTTAATGCTAGAACCCTCCCTGAACCAAATTTCCCCAAAATGTCAGGGACTTTGTCCAAAAGATGAATAAAAATTACCTAAAATCTTGACCGTTCTTCAAAGAAAATAATGAAAGAAAAAACTGAGGGAGGATAGCAAAAGACCACCTGCCCAGTTGTCCACTACCGTTGTACAAACAAGTGGTGAACATTAAAACGAGGCCCAGTTTAAATCTTTTCTTTGTAGATAAGCTTTGATTTCGCACAAATAAAACTTATCATCACGTAAAAGGTTTGCCTAAGTCAGAAGGTTTGCATGAATAGGCCTCATTTTTAAGCCAATGATAAGGACAGTTCGGAAATAAATGGTCTTCTAAGTAAGGGTTCAATGAGAGTTGAGAGGTTAAACCTCATGAATACTTCGACTGGGAAAACAAAAGGATCAATCATAGTACTAACCCATGCTACAATCCTGGCCGATAATAACTGGGACAGCGTTGCAAATGACTCCCTACTAACCGTACGAAAGACAAAAGAGGGACTATCACTCGCTCCTCCCCTATCTCTCCCATCAATGTTGCTCCATTACATAATGTCAGATGAAGCTGGCTGTATCGCACCACGCAAAGCGAAAATTTAACCAAACTCTCGCAACATTGAAAGTGGGAAGGAGGGGTCAAAAGTACATTCATTTTAAAGTGTTGTCCCAGTACTTTTAGCCAGGATTATAGTCATTCGAAACCGCTATGCTTCTATTTGGAATGAATCATTGACCCATGTCAAGTGACGCACTCCTGTGGTGTCAAACTATTGCGAAACACGACAATTGAGAGGGATTATAGTTCACTACTCACTGGAGTCCGGTCGTTAATGCATCCAATAGTACCAATGCTGCGTGCTGCAAACTCCTTGGTTCCACCTCTTTTATCATACTAGTTGGGTGGGCCATGCCCCCTCCACCTCCCAGCTTAACATTTTGACCCCCAGTATCGAAGTTCCCTTACACTACTAAAAGGTGAAATGACCTCACGAGAAATAATAAGATTATGGTGATAATGTTCAGAAAACAATTACAAAGTGAAACAATTAAACTGGACAACAATTCTCGCGATTTTGTTGCGCAACAAAATTGCGTGGCAAAAATAAAGTGCAAGCACCCCGCACCAGTGGCGATTCTCGCAACCCTTTTGTTGCATAAAACATTACCGAAAGTTGAACAGAACTCAATATCTAGGAAGGATTGCCGCCATGAAAACGTTGCCACACTCGTTGCTAGCAAGGGATGTTTCACTGTGCTTTTACTGTCGCAATTTCATTCTAGTGTAAGTCTAGTCCACACGAGAACATTTTCTGTGGCAAGTTTTTCATGAAAAAATATGCCCGAATTTTATGTGACAAATGAATTTGCTGAAAAATGGCGCGTCAGTTTTTATATGGCAAAGAAAAAATGTCAGTTTCGTATGCAAAAGTTTGTTCGTGTGCACAACCTGTTACAGAAAATGTGCCACATACTCAGAGGTAGGCAGTGGCTTCTTCGATTTTGTCTCCTACTGTCCATAGTCATTTCTGGCGCTTAGGCAAACAAGTTTTCAACATAGCATTTGCTGTCTTTATACACGAGCAAAAATCTTTGTCACAGAAAACTTGCCACAGAAAATTTGCTCGCGTGGACTAGGATTACTGGCACCTTCAAGCTTCAGCCCGCGCGCGTGCAATTTTAGCCTGTCGAAACAGCCCCGCGTACCATGTCACCTCTGACGAAATGAGTTTAGATACCGAATAGCACAGCCAATCAGATCTCAGTACAGTATTTCCAATCAACTGTGCCTCTGTTTCTAATGGAACGCCTTTGAATACGAGAAACGCTTTCTATTTCCAAAATAAACATAGATGAAACTGCCTCGTGCATCACGACCTTGGCAGACTGAATTACGTCATGTAACTATTCAGGTTTGTTTAGATCATGGTCATGTGTTGGTCATGTGCCGGTTGTGTTGATCGTGGGATTTCACCACAGAATTTCCGAAGTGACACAGGAAGTGCCGTAAGGTTGCATAAGAAAGCTATAAAAGATTTACATCTTGCCGGCCTCCGACATTTGTACAACCTGGACAGCTTGGTTAAAGCTGCAAAGCTGTCCGTGGAGTAAGAAGATCTTTTACTGAAACTGTAAGGTAATGTCAAAACTGTACGTAGTCTCCGACTGTGCTTATGCGACAGGTTCCCGGTTGAGGTGGCTTTAAGTTGTGGTTAAAAAAGGCAAATTTAAGTCCCTTCCTCACAGAGTGTCACGGATACGTTTTCACTTCAATGCACGAGCATATTCCGTCCTTAAAATGACAACATTAAACAATGTATCGAATTTGATGAATAAGCAAACCTTTGAAAACGCTCCCCAGAGACGGAGCACATTAATTTGAAAATGCCTGCCTGTTGTTTTCGTTGGGGCCCAACTTTTATGTCAACAGCGCTTTGGATGGCTAGGAGTTCGCCAGTTTCTTCAGAATTTGTCTAACCTGCATAGATAGAGTTTTGCTTTGTTAATAGTGACTATTGGTTTAATTTCACATTTTGTTCACTGTATAATGTCACAGATTTACCCTAAATCATTTAGGAAACCACAGCAATATGTGGTACTGGAGTAAAGGAAGTTCAACAACCTTTAGGTTTCATTTGCATGAAATATAACACCACAAAATGAAACTGATTTGTTTGTTTCGGGAAACTATGTACCTTATTTCTAGAACATTTTCTGATTGGACAACTTCATCATAAACCTTACTTGCAATTGGCACCTCTGTTATATACATATCAATTAGTTCCCCCATGGCTGACATTTGAGAGCCAAAATTGTTTTGAATTTCCCACACAACCATTAGACTTTGGTGCCTAATTAATGTTCCTATTAATGAATATTAAATAAGGCACCATTTGTGAATAAAGTCTACTATCTAGCTGTAAGACATCAAACAATGCTTATAAGACTTATTGACAACAAAAGCTACAAGTTAGTGTGGCCTAAATAGGATTGTTTATAAAGTTAACTATCTAAGGCATAGTATCTGATAATGGATAGCAAAACAATCATAAAAGGATAAAACAAAAACTGAAAAATGTCATTCTGTAACTTGATATTCAAGTAACAACAAGAATGGACACAGTAATCATGGTGATGTTTCAACACTATTTCAGGTTTGAGAACAACCCTGAAATAGTGTTAAAATATCACCATGATTACTGTGTCCAGTCTAGTTGTTACTTGAATATCAAGTTACAGAATGACATTTTTCAGTTTTTGTTTTACTCTTTATTTACTTAAATTGTCTGCTGGTCATGGTTTCTGGTCAAAACACTCATTATTTGGCAAAATTATATCAGAGTGGCTACTTTATTCAGTTCACCTCTTAAATGGCATTAAGATAAGATAAGATAAAATAAGATAAGAAGCTTTATTTTAGCAGAGTTGCCCATTCAGCAACTTGGCTGATATTCAGAGGGGCCCTGCATATAAAATTACACATACACAATTATCAATAATACAAAATTAGACAATATAGCTAGTAATCATTAAAATGTTAAAAAATTTTTACAGATCTGTGTTTTAAAAGTACTTAAAGATTTAGATTGTTTAATAGAAGCTGGGAGATTATCAAAATGTTTCGCTCCAGAGTAAACAAAGGATTTCTTGAATAATTCCAATTTGGGTTTAACAAGCTAAATATCATTGGCTTGCCTGGTATTTAGTCAATGAACAGATTTATTAAGAGTAAAATAATGATTAAAATAATCAGGCACTAATCCATTTAAATATTTAAAAACTAATATACACTTATGGATGATTCTAGTGTTTTCGAGGTTAATCCATTTCAGTTCTAATGTGGCTTCCTTGGATGACGAGCTTAGTTGTATTATTCTTGCTCCTTTGTTTTGCAGTCTCTGTAATTTCTCACTGCATCCAGCATTTAGAGATCCCCATGTTGTGCCGGCATAATCCAGCAACAGCTTGACCCAAGGAGCTGAAGATACATTTAGATGCATCTATTATAAGACATGATCTGATTCGCAATAGAAGCCCCAATCATTTATTTGATTTAACACAAATACTTTCTGTGTGATCTTTCCATGTCATACTTTCATCAAATGTAATACCAAGGTATTTAAATGTAGACATGTGTTCCAATGGTTGATCACACAATTTGATTTCAAAGTCACTTGCTTCATTCAGCTTTTGCCTTGTACCAAATAGCATACATTTCATTTTTGAGCAGTTTATGATCAGCTTATTTTCTGTCATCCATTTTTTAATGTTATTAAGATCCTGTTGTAATAAATTAGCTAAATACATCACTGAGGTTCCACCAAAATAAATTACAGTATCATCCGCATACATCATAATTGAACTGTGGGTCAAGCAATTTGGCTAGTCATTGGCAAATAACACAAACAATAAAGGGCCCAGAATTGACCCCTAGGGAACACCATAATGTATAGGATGATATTCAGATAATTCATTATTGTACAAGGTCTGTTGTATTCTTGTAGTCAGATATTCACGAAACCATACCAAACTATCTCCACAAACTCCATAATGATCAAGTTTTTGAAGTAAGCATTCATGGTCTACAAGATTGAAAGCCTTCTTTAGGTCAATAAAAATAGCTCCTGTCAGCATACCATTATTCATGTTCCCCAGAATACGATCATTGATATATGCTAGGGCTATTTCTGTAGAATGTTTCTTCCTAAATCCAGACTGATATATAGGCAGTATGTTGTTAACCAACAGATGTTCTAATAATTGAATTTGAACAGCATGTTCCATAATCTTAGAAATTAGGGGCAATACTGAAATTGGGTGGTAGTTATCTTCATTGTTTTTATTCCCTGATTTGAAAACTGGGATTATTTCAGCTGTCTTCCAATCTGTGGGTATTTTTCCAGTCCTAATTGTTTGGTTAATTAAGTAAGCAAGTGGCTTTGCAATTATTGATCCTGCTTCTTTAAGGAGTCTTGCTGATATACCGTCAAGACCTGTTGCCTTGTTCAGTTTTAATATGGATATCTCACGACAGATAAACTCAGAGGTTATTTCTTTCAGGATAAGGTTTCCTTCTGTTCTTGGAGTAGCAACATCTGGTAGATGATGATTTCTTCCAAATATGTGACACAGTTGTGAGGCAACGTTTGAAAAGAAAAGATTAAATTTCCCAGCTGTTAACTCTGAATTTTTTAATTTAGGATTTAAGTCACGTTTTTTATTACTGGGCAATATTTCTTTAAGGGTTTTCCACATATCCTCTGAGCTTTGCTTTCCTGTTAACTTGGTTACATAAAAGTTCTCTTTTTCCTTCCAGAGCTTTAATGTGACTGCATTGCAGAGCCTTTTATAAGTACTCCAGTAGATTTCTTTATTTGTTTTAATGGCTTTGTGATGATAGAATTCTCACTGTTTCATTAAATCCCTGATATTTGACGAAATTCATGGTAGAGATTTACCTCTAAGACGTTGCTTTACCATAGGAACATGAGTGTCAGGAATGGAATTAAATAAATCTTTAAAGAAGATACAAGCCTCTTTGACGTCAGTTTCAAGCTCTAATAATTCCCACTGGACATGTTCTAAGTCTCTCTTGAATAAATTACTGTCAAATGTTCTATAGTTTCAAGCCTCAATTATCCTTGGGGGTGACAGTTTAAATTGGTGAAGTTTTCTTACTCCAAATATGGCATTATGGTCTGAAAAATCCACTTACTTAACACCAGATATGTATAATTCTGGTCTGGATGTAAAAAACAGATCAATTTGGGATCTTGAATGATTGGAAATTCAGGTAGCTTCATGTATTAACTGCTGCAGATCATAAAACTGCATAGTACAGAGAAAATCTTTAGTAACTGCCATTTTATCACAAGATTTCACGTCAAGATTAAAATCTCCTAATACTATTGTCTGGAATCTTTCATGTTGTATTGTTGCTAAAGCATGTTCTAAATAACCTATAAATGATCTTCCATCTGAATTTGGTGGTCTATATACAGAGCCCAAAAGTAAATGAGCACTTTTACTTGGTTTTACTTCAATCCAGAGGGCTTCTACATGTGTGGTTGTTATATCATGTGTACCTGAATAATTAATTTGTATTTCTTCATACTCCAAATTTTCATCCACATAAATTGCCACTCCTCCACCAAATTTGTTTCTATTATTTCTGACAATGCCATAGCCAGGTATCAACAGTTTGCCATTATCAAAAGAAATTACCATTATTGAAGTTACTTAAACTGTAAAGCACAAAGTTTGGATTAACAGAGTAGGAATTTCCAATTTTATAATTAAAGTTTTATATCTCACTATTCAACTAATCAAAAATTCACCTTTCAAAAATGTTCTGTTTTCTGGAAGCAAAATACTTTTAAACATGCAGCAAAGTACATACATAAGTCCTAGGATCCATGACAGTATTTGGTGGCAATGTACTTGGCTAGCCAAGAATGGTACCATTGCATAGCACTTGAGCAGCCACCAAAGTATGGCAAGAACCTTTAAGAGATTAGTAAAACATCAAGGAACATTACTTTTAACCAGGACAATCCTTTTATTAGGGCACAAAACAGCAGTTGGACCTTTGAAAATCATCCAACCAAATCAGGTAAAAAGCGCCAGTCAGATGGACAAAAGAGACTTCTTTTGGGTCATTTATGGCTAACAGGATGACATTTAAAATCTCAAATGTTGTGTAACTCACAAGTACTGCAGAGCACTAGATGAACATAAGCTCAGAGGATACCTCAGTTTGCTTTAGTCATTTCATGTGCAGTGCACAACTTAATAGTTTGATAGAGGCATAGTAATGTGACAGAATTTGTGGTGACAATTAATTCACAGATGCAGCTAGACCTCTAATGTCTTGTGTTTACTGGTTAAAATGGGTGACCATTGAGGAAAGTTGTTATCATTATGCTTTGACTACCCAGAAAAAACCAATATCTAACCAGTTACTAATGATGTTAGTTTGTAATGAGCTTTGAGACCTTATTTTGTGTCCTTTTACAAAAATTTTCACAGCTGTTCTGTGAAATTTTTTCCTCAAATAAACAGACTCGTTAACCAATAACTGTACATCTAAAACCAATTTGTGATTCTATATGTGGAACCCTTCTGAGCCCCTGGCGGGGATCAAACCCTAGTGAAATGCTCATATTGTTGAGCTGTCAAGATTCAGATTGCCAACTAAGGGGCAACTTTGAACTATGTTCTGCCTATGCAGCAGCCACAATATGTTAATGAGGTTGAGTGAGATGAATGTTTCATACAATCTGCATGTGTGAGCTGGGTGATATCAACAATTATATGTGATATCGCCACCAAGCTCTGACATGCAGATAGTATGTAACTTCTCGTTCATTTCAGATATTATTGTGATATAGTCAGTAGGGGGCAGGGGGGGGAATTTGCATCATCAGAAGGATGGGAAGGGACAGAATCAGGATGAAAAGAATGTTGAAAAAAGGTGCTGGGAAGAAAAAATATGTCAGAGCAAAGCAGAAGATTTAAATGGGAAAATGTTGGGTAAGGAAGTTCACATTCACAGGGCTACCAACTATGGTCTTGACTATATTGGTCATGGGATGCCAACATTTGATGAGATGGAATTTGTCAGGTCAAAATGAATTCTGTCTCCTTCACGTACCACTGCGATCCATGGACGGAATTATTCTCATGCCTGATATGAATTAGGTTACTTAAGCTGTTTGTGTTATCCTGGGTTAAATATTACTGGCCCAAATTGGGATACTGAACTTTGATTCCAGCTAACCATTGGTTCCATTGATGGTCCAACCATTTACCAGGACAAAGACAAATTTTTGCTCTCCCGGGAAGATAAAGCTGGCTACGCCCTACAAGTATTAGACATATTTTTAATTGAATATCCTATATATTTTTTTTGCTTATAGACTGACAAGGCAGAGCAATGAATAAATTGAAACAGTTATACCTGCTAATGTGGAAGAACGCCAAGTTGCAAAGACGTCGTCCAGTCGGAACACTCGTACAAATTGGTCTTCCGTTTTTCATATCCTTGGTCTTCCTGCTGTTGCGTATTTTTCTGATCAAAGCTGAAAAGCACGACGCTATTACGTGGCCAAAATACGGGATTACCAGCCCCCCGGCGACCTTGAAGAAATCTTTCATGATTGGCTATGCTTCGGCGCCCGGTTTAAATATTTCTGAAGATTTTGTGAATAATATCACGCATTTTATAAACGAAAAAACCTACCCTAACCAAGAGATTAAATTTCACTATTTCGAATCGGAAGACAGAATGGTTAACTACCTCGTTGAAACAGGCAACAAGAGCTTCATTGGAGGCGTTTATTTTTCGTCGATAAGTGAACATTTACTCGGCAACTTTGAGTACGCAATTCGGTTAACGTCGAACCCCAATACCTCGAAGAACTCTGCCAACCAATTTACGTCTGCAGGCCGCGAGTGGGTAACGCGGTTTGTATTCCCAAAGTTTCAGCTTCCTCAACCACGTAATAAAAATGACTCCTATGGAGCCAATCCTAGTTACTACAAGGAAGGATTTTTGCTCATCCAATACGCCATCGACAGGGCGATTGTGCATCTGTCTGGCAAAGGAAATGTTACAGTTTTTATGCAAAAGTATCCTTTTCCAAACTACGTCAAGGATGACTTCATCATTATCATTCAAAATTTTTTTCCCGACGTCCTTGTCATTGCATTCATTTACTCCGCCCTGTGCATCGTGCGAAGTATTGTCTACGAAAAGGAAAAGCGACTTAAGGTAAGAAAGCTGGAAAGGTAGTCAGCAGCACTCGAAGCTAACTTTCTGCATCAGTGGCAAGTCGTTAGTCGTTAGTTATTGGTCGTCGTCTTCTAGGCTAAGTCACTAGTTGCAGGGGCGTAGTTAACCCATTTTCATTGGGGGGTGTCCAGCTTAATTTGCCCGAATATTGAGTCCTTTCAAAACTTGCCAAAATTTAATTTGACGCGCATTCAGGCCATGTATGGTGTACCCTCGTTTCCTCAGCCCTGATATGTAAATTGAATATAAACCAGTAACCAAAAGGGATTTTGACTCACCTTAAAGAAGCCAAATTTTCCACGAATTACAGTCTATTTTTTGCCCGAATTTTCTGTTTTTTTGACAAACTTTGGCAGATGTTACACACCACACACCCCCATGAACTACGCCCCTGACTAGTTACGCAATGAAGCAACGTAGATCTATTCACTTACACTATAAGAAGATGTCGTAGAGTGAAACAGAATGTCCGGTATCAAAGTGGTGGGTTAAAGTGCTGGTGAGAGAGATTGACACGATTTTTTCCAGTAAGGGCAGAAATACCCAAGTGATCAGAGGTTCGTGTATGTTACTGGAATTAAGGAAAAAAGCGTGTCAATCCCTCTCTCACCAGCATTTTAACCCACCACTACGATACTTCACGATATTGTCTTCTTTGTCTTCAAGGTTCAACTCTAAGAATTGTAGTTTAATGTAGAATAACGCGGTGTACTGGTTTCGATTGACAGGTGTCCATATATAATAATTTTTGAAACCACTAATCTAATTTGGGGCCACTTGGGGGCACATGGGAGCAACAATTTTTAGGAGGTCACTGACCTCGCAATGACCCCTCTCAGCGACACAACTGGCTGTGCAATATTTCGAAGCTCGCTGCCGGTGTTAGTTTTCCTTTCGTGGGAAACATTTGCCTTGTTTACTTTTCAACCTCCGGCAAACACCGAATAACTTTACGTCTTACGTTTTATGCCGTTCACACCAAGGAGCTATCGCTCTCTTTTGTGACACGTGGCTAATTTAGCATACCTCTTTCTTCATGTGCATTACCACTAGTTACCGCCCTCATTTGCTTTTTTAGAGAGGTCGAGTTCTTCCATGATGGTGTGATATCCTTGCAAATTTAAGATCGCGGGCGTTTGAGACAAATCACTTGGTCTTGTGATAACTTTGAAATAAAGTCGAAATGTTACCATTTACCCAGTTGCCTTGTTTTGACTGTTAAGATTTCAAGATGTTTGAGAAAACTGAAGATGCACGATCAGATTATTCGTGATGAGAATGAAAAAATATACGCCCTCTGATCTAGAGACATATTGGTCTTCTTTCCTCTTATCTTTAACACGTTGAAGACTACAGACTGATTGTCGAAAGCTTGCTCATTAAATATATTTTGATCAGAGAGTGTATGCTTTTTCATTCTCTTCAAGATGTTTGTTTTCGGTTTGTGTTTCATCTTGTATCCCTTTGAATAGTCAGCTGGATGTGGTTTTTGTATTATCTAGGAATCCATGAAAATGATAGGTGTCCCGAATTGGCTTCACTGGTGTAGCTGGTTTCTCCACAACTTCTTAATTCTTTTTATATCCGTTGTTCTCATGACCCTCATATTCACCATAAAGTTCAGCAAAAATGGCAAAGTCATAAACCAAACGTCCCCGACGGTATTCTTCGTCTTTCTCCTGCTTTACATCGTATCGGGAATCATGTTCTGTTTCTTTATCAGCGTGTTCTTCTCCAAGGCGAGCACTGCTTCGGCTGGTGGTGGCATCATTTGGTACGTAAGCTTCATTCCTTATTTCTTCATCATCCAATCCTACGAAGACATGTCGCTGTCTCTCAAGACCGCAGCGTGTCTCATCCCAAACCTCGGTATGGCGCTAGGCTCGATGGTAATCGGAAAATTCGAAGGGACTGGTACTGGTGTTCACTGGGACAACTTGAACTCTGGCGCCTCGGTAGACGATGGTTTCTCCTTGGGGATCGTCTTCTTGATGATGATCGTCAATAGCATCATTTATGGCGTCCTCACGTGGTACATCGAAGCTGTATTCCCTGGGGAATATGGCGCACCTCAACCTTGGTATTTCCCAGTCCTCCGCAGTTACTGGTGTGGAAGTTACAAGAAGGTAGGCCAGACTGATTTTGAAGTCGATCAGCGACTTCCCTTGCGTGTTGGTCTAAGGCTGGGACAAACTAGAAGTAGTCCACTTCGTCAACATATTGCGATGTTAAAAAGTATAAGGGAAAAAAACGACCGAGTACCGACAGGTGGGGAGTCTTGGACCTGACTATGCCGCCCTCCATTTATGTTGATCTGGAACTTCTCTAAGGGGCTGTTTATATGGGAGACGAGCTAGCCCGGTAAGTGAGACCGTTTTTGCCTCGCCTTTATATGGTCAATTTGCTCCCCGCTGCTGGGATTATTTACGTTGAAATTTGGCGCAAAAATAATGAAATAACCGTGGCACGTGCGCACTCCCAAAAAACCATCCCGATAAAGCGGGCCAGCCAGGCAAGTGGATGTTTACATGGGAAATGTTCGTCCCGCCTACCGAGATCTCGCCATTTCACAGGTGAGATCTCGCTTACCGCGCTGGCCCGTTTGTCCATGTAAACGAAATGAAAAATTTACAACAAAATGGTCGTGAGGAGAGATCTCGCTTAACGGGCTATCCCGCTTACAGGGCTACCTCGCCTCCCATATAAACAGCCGCTAAGTTCTTCTAAACTTTCCAACATAGATATTGATCCCTTTCGGGACATTTTAGGATTGTGAAGGTATTAAATTATTTTTATAGAATAAGTTGCTTCTTACGCGAGCTCTGATTGGTCCGTAGTCGTGTTTATATTAGAAAATGTAAACACCAAATCCCCCCTTTTTTTTCTAAATCTGCTTATTATTTTATAAAAGAAATATAAAATGGTATTTCATATTTATACACTGCGATATAAACATACGGGATTTTGAAATAATTTCGAAAAGCTAAAAGACTCTTGCCTGCACCTCGTGTTTTTGTTACGCTTTTATCAAGTGTCCCAACATCCTGCGTATGTATATCACAGTACATAAACATGAAAAAGCATATTATGTTTCTTAAACTACTTTCTGTCGTCTTTAGGTAGTAGTTGATGAAACCGTTCCTCTAATAAATCCTAAAGAAGTGGATGCTCGGAAGGAAAAATTTGAAAAAGATCCTGAAGGCCTTAATGTTGGTATTAATATAAAAAAATTAGTGAAGATATACCATGGGGAAACGGGTATGTATGCATGTGTGTATGTATGTGTTTGTATGTGTGTATGTATGTATGTATGTATGTATGTATGTATGTATGTGTGTATGTAGTATGTATGTATGTTTGTATGTATGTATTTATGCATGCATGTATGTATGTATGTATGCATGTATGTATGTATGTATTTATGTATCTATGTATGCATGTACGTATGTATACAGTATGTATGTATGTGTGTATGTTTGTGTGTATGTATGTATGTGTGTGTGTATTTATGTATGTATGTATGTATGTATGTGTGTGTATGTATTTATGTATGTATGTATGCATGTTTGTATGTATGTACAGTATGTGTGTATGTATGTGTGTGTATGTATTTATGTATCTATGTATGCATGTTTGTATGTATACAGTATGTGTGTATGTGTGTGTGTGTATGTATGTATGTGTGTATGTATGTATGTGTGTATGTATGTATACAGTACGTATGTATGTATGTGTGTTTGTATGCATGTGTGTGTATGTATGTATGTATGTATGTATGTATGTATGTATGTATGTATGTATGTATGTATATGCGTCTGTAAATCTGTATTTATGTATACTAGTATGGATACATGTTTGTATAAACATGTGTCGTCTATCCTGAAGGAATCGCTCTTGGATTAAAGATCTCTGGGGGGTTTTTTGGGGGGTTTTTTTCTCAAGGAGAGAAGATCGCTGTAAATGACGTCAGTCTTAGAATGTACGAAGGTCAAATTACGGTACTGCTGGGCCATAACGGAGCTGGAAAAACCAGTTTAATGTCTGTTCTCACCGGATTTTATACTGCCACCTCTGGGACTGCAGTTGTGAATGGATACGACATAAGAACAAGCATGGATGGTGTCCGGTCAAGTCTTGGTGAGTGAAACGGGTGTTGGTAATCAAATTTGCTCGGTCTGTGTCTTGGGTTCTAAATTTACGCAAGTTGGAATTGATTTAGTAATATACTTACCAATTATTTTCAAGAAAGGCTAAATTGTTAAAAATAATTCATTTGCTAGGCCATAAATATTTCATCTTCTGTCAAAGCCAAAAACAAATGCAGTGAAAAGAGCTTTTAGTTATGAAGGTGCCAGAGTCTAGAATAACCAATCAGCTCAATACAAAAGCACAGTTTTAAATAATAGGTTAAATAATAGTATTTTTAATAATTTTAAATAGTGGTATCTTAGTTATTGTATAATGTGTGTGGGTTTTTGACCTACACTTTTACGGATTTTTAACTTTTTATAACAGTTACACACGGCCTTGTGAAAAACAGCTATTTTTAGTATTATTACATTCTTATATGTTGAGGTTGACAAAGCTACTGTGTTAAAAGATGATTAAATTGAATTAAATTAAATTCTGTATAATGTATAGTTAAAACAGTATTTTTCGCTCGGTATAATGTTTAGATGAAATTTGCCAAAGTGAAAGTTCAGGCAAAATGACTATTTGCAATTGGGAAACAAGCAAACATTGTTATTTCCATATCTAACGTCTTACCCAGGTTTTTGATCCTTGCAGGATTGTGTCCACAGCATGATGTATTGTTCGACACTCTCACTGTAAATGAACACCTCTGGTTTTTTGGGTCGCTAAAAGGCATTAACAGCAAGGAAATTGAGCAGCAAATTGAGATGATGGAAGAGTCTGTTAAACTTGCCGATAAATCCGATACACAGACAAGGTATCTCTCCGGGGGAATGAAACGAAAATTGTCTCTTGGATTGGCATTGATTGGAAAGTCGAAGGTAAATATCTCGTTGTCGTAGTGAGAGAGGCAGGGAAATTCACGGTTGTCCCACCTGACGCTGTTGAGATCTTGAGTTCGAATTTATTCACGTAGACGTCAACGTTGATGCTCCTGTACACCTGTAGCGAAACTACGTTAAGCGTTCCCACTTTAAGCTTCTAAATTCGTTTTAATTTTAGCTAATTACATTGCAAATTTCGAAAACTTTATTCAGACGCAGTGACACTGACACTGGCCGTAACGCTAACACGGACACTAACACTGACACAGCCGCAATGACAGTGACACTTGCAGACACAAAGACACTAATACAGACACTGACACAGACACTGACACAAACGAAATGGCATTGACACTGACTCTGACAGTAACAATGATACAGACACAATGATACTGGCACTAACACTGACACTGACAGTAATAATGACGCAGGCGCGATGACACTAACGCTGACAGACACAATGACAATGACACTAACACATACACTAACACTGATACAATGACACTGACCCTAACACTAAAGCTGACCCAGACAATGACGCTATAGCTGGCATATTAAAACTAACACTGCTATTGACCCTGGCCCTGCTGCTGCCAAGGAGGATGCCAGCTCCTCTGCGACTGTCATAGGCCCTGTTAATAGCTAGAAAGCAGGTACTAGCATCCTGAAAGTTACAGACATCCGATCGGGACGGGTACAATAACGCATTAATAAACTTTAACTGTCCGGATTTTTATAGATCAAATCTGGTTTTCTCACATTTTACTTTTTCTACGCTAATATATTCCAAGGTTGTAATATTAGACGAGCCAACCTCTGGGATGGACCCTTCAGCGCGCAGGTTTACCTGGGATATCCTACAACGTTACCGTTCCGGAAGAACCATTCTGCTGACTACGCATTTTATGGACGAAGCCGACGTGCTGGGAGACAGGATAGCGATAATGGCTGATGGCAAGATTCAGTGCTGCGGAAGTTCGCTATTTCTGAAGAACAAGTATGGTGTGGGGTACCACATCGTGATGGTGAAACAGATCGGGTGTGACGTACATAGAGTTACCGACCTCATTAAGCAGTACGTTCCCAAAGCCAAGTTGGAAAGCAATGCTGGTAAGGAGTCATCGAAGAACGGTTCTGAATTTGGTCTAGTAAAGGTCGATCCACACGACACCCTTGTTGTGCATGCGGTTCTGCACCTTGACGTATGTGATTGTCCGTCAAAACATAATTCCTCAATACGATTGGTCCTCAAATGTTGCAATTTTTTCCTGAAAGCTCTTGTGATTGAATCGAGTACTTCAGCACGAACAATCTCATACGGCAACCGTACCGTGTAGTTATCGTGGAGAAACGCTTCAACAAGTTCGCCCGATTTGCAGAGATACGTTTGCTAGGCGTTTAAAGTAATTTAACCATGTTGTTTTCGACTTCTCGTTGTTTCAAATTATTGAAATTCAGCCATCCTTTGACAGTTGTAGCCGTTTTTGAGGGTTAGATGTAAGCACTGGAGGGTAGCAATGGTCGGTATGAGATTTATCGGATGTCAGCATACACATCTAATAGTATACCGATATTACTGGTATACTGGCTTTTGTGAACTCAAGTTATGCGGGATCTACAAACTCTTAAAAAAATTCCCGACTTATCGTCTTAACGTCTTGAGGTTTGCTTGTTTCCAACTTGGATTCTAATGTTTATATTAATCCTAATAATATCCAATCGCAAGTACAATCTCAAACTACATTTTCTAGACGCCCAAATGAAAAGTGTTCGGGTATCTGGTGAAAAGATGCCCATGATCTTCTGTTCTTAGAGCTTTCTTAAACCTTTCTGATGTCTATCTTCAACACAGGTGCTGAACTATCGTATATTCTGCCGAGAGAATCATCCAAGAACTTTGCCGGACTTTTTTCGCAGCTTGAGGATAACCACGAGGACCTGGGTATAGCAAGTTACGGCGCTTCCATGACCACAATGGAAGAAGTTTTCATGAAGGTGGGAACTGACAACGATGAAACACTGGATGAGAGACTGAAGTCTTCATACGGAAGTAAGAATTGTCTTCTTGTAACTTAGGTCAATGTGATGTATAGTTAACTGAATTGGCATATGATTGACAGAACTGAGGATTAGTCTTCGAACGGTGGCGAACTTGTCAATAAAGACCGTATGATTTAAAAGTCCTGTTGAACGCAGGTGGCCTATAAAATTTCAGCTTTAAGGCAACCACGGATAACTGACTCCGGTATTTGATACTTTGCCTTGTTTTATAAATTCTAAAGCGACTACAGCCTCAAGTTAGTCAATCTCAGGTAACGGCTTATTTCCCTCCGCAAGCTAATGTCGTTCTGAGGACTTAAAACAGTGGCGGCGTGGCTCTCAAATAGGGGCCGGGGAATTGATATGCCTAGGGCCTACTTTTACTAGGCGGTGTAAAGTGGGAGTAAGGAGGCTGTTACCAATAAGAACACGATGTGAATTGCAGATGCAAAATCCTTAAATTCATTGAGATAAAAACTCAGAAGAAACAACTGACATCATGAAATGCGTCTGTATAATGACATGCTTTGTCTACAGGAGTTTTAAATTTCATAACTCCATAAAAAACGTCACGTTTACGCCTCTTTTGCACCCAACATAACGCTTCACATACATGTAAAGGCCTTCAGCCAACAAATCACTGGGGCCCACAAGCTACAAATTCTTGGAGCCTACCGGGAAATGTCCCGGTGTTCCGGTGGGCCACGCCGCCACTGACTTAAAAAGTGAGTTTGCGAAAACACGACGCGGACGTCAAGGCAACACAGCTTTACAGTAAGATTTCTCTTCTAAAACAAAAGAAGTGAATAATTTGTGGCCCCTAGAGTAATCTTCACGCCGTCCTGGCTCAACACAAGATGTCAGGATGAGCATTTCCACGTTTTCACAATGACACTGGCACTTCAAACAAAGAGAACAAAAACATTAATCGACTAACTAGAATTCCCTGGAAGCATTTAGCAGAAAGAAAAAGAAACACTCGGAGTTTAGCACTTGGGGGTTGCCTCACGACTGTAAATTAATCAGTTTCTTTAATTCTTTACAAGTAATTCGTCGCTGCTTTTCTCTGGTCATCATGCAGAAGGTTACTGATTTAACATTTTTTTATGGGACTCTGTTATTCTTTTTCGAATGTATAAGTGTACCGAACTGTTCCTCGATACACACTCTCAATGTCTTCTTACCAAGGTAACTTTTATTAAAGTAAATTACATTTCCAAAACACTACAGTTCTTATTTACTCGAACAGTCCTACGTACCCCGAACGTTTCTTTTCCGCGTGTTTTTTCACGTGACTAACTTAGTTCTGAGGAGGGGGAGGCCCATTGGGGACATAAGCTTCTCGAGTGTCGGCTATCGCTTAAATACCCTCGGCCTGCACCGTTGAACACTAACCAGAAGCTGTTATTTTTTTTTGTTTGTTTTTCTTGTTTTTTCCAATTGTTTAATTTACGTTTCCTCTTGGTTTTTACCAATCTACCATTCTATCAAAAGAAACGTAACCTCATCTTTAACCCGTTGAATACCAGGAACGCATATACACGCCCTCAAAATCAGATTTGAATGCTGTAGAACTGGTTGGCATTCAAAGGGCTAATTCTTTTTCCTTCACCTGCTTCCATAGGCAATGGCGTCAATGCGTCCGTGAGTACCGAAGAAAGCGGAGAACGCGACAACCTACTCGGCGCTTATGCCTTTTCATCCGTGTACTCGCCCGGTGTAAACTCAGGCTTAACATTGTGGTTCCAGCGTTGGTCCGCCATGTTTAAGAAGAGGTACATCCATTCACGACGACACAAAATTGCTATCATTTCTCAATTGCTCGTACCCCTCGTCTTCACGTTGTTTGCGCTTATTGCGGCAGAAACCATGCCGCAACCAAAAGATTCCCCTGCGAGAATTCTGTCGACGACAATGTTTGGCAACAATGAAGTACCTTATGCTACAGAAGGTCGTAATCCCAGGTAAGGAATACCCGGAAATCTCCTCAATACCAGACATTATTGTGATTAGTTTTTGTACATGCTGTTAGCATAGACCATTATTCCCCTGTTGGAGGAAAAATACTTATAAACAAAAGAATTTACACGAATTATTCGACCTGTTGAGCATCGGAACTCTGAAGTTGTCCTCCAGATGAGTTGTTTTGCATATGAGTGCAAATGGTCTATAGTTGTGGTCTATAGTTGTGGTCTATAGTTGTGGTTTTTTATTTGGCTCTTTCAGCACACGCAAAAAAACTACTTTCCACATTTCCTCAGAGTTGCTTGCTTGATCGGGTACATATTTTCGGTTTATATTTGCGTTTTTTACTTTCCACTGAAAAATTTCGCCCTCCACTGGTGAACGGGTGAGTCATAGTGTCGAGCCCTGGTAAGTAGCTATTAACTCTTATACTTACTCCCTCCAGTTAATTGAAATTCTTCACTTGCATCCGCTACTACTATCAACGTTGCACTCCACCACCACCCAGAGAGGACAAATGAGGGTTGATCAGATGGCTAGAGTGTAGTTTAGCGGACGCATCTGGATGCTGACCAGTATATTGCTGGCTCAATAGTCAAGTAACGTGTGATTTGGTGGTGGGAAAATTTTGAGACCCAACCCAAGGAAAAACAGGTCTATTAAAAATATTATATTGACATGTATTTAGTTAGGGTTAGGGTTAGAGGTAAGGTTAGGGTTAGTATTGGTTGAATAGTATTGTAAAGTCTCTTAACTTTATGTGAATTGAGTGGTGTCTTCGTTGACTGAGGCCATTTCACGTTCGAATGTGGCCACGGCTGCATTTTAATTTCCCGCGGAAAGTTCATAATATTTGTTATTGAGCCGACTGCAAAGGTCAGCGGCCATGCGCGTCCACTAAACTGCACTTGTACCGAACAGATTACAAAAGTAGAGTTGCGTTGCCAGTGATCAACGATATATAAGAAGCCACGGGAGTCAGAGAACTGCCAAAACTTACGGGAGGAAATACACACTTGAACAGGTTTGTTTGTGGTTTTTTTAGTGCAGCTCGCTCACTAGCTGAGAAGTACACACATTTCAACAACAAGGAAACCACGACTACGTACATCAATAATATCACCAAATATAAAAACGGAAACGTTACGAGATACCTCTTAGATCAATCAGGCGGGAAGAAACTTGGCTATTTTGACAGACATTGTTTGGTGGCAGCTACTTTTCAAGAGGATGCGGGCAAAGGTAAGAATTTCCTGGGGAAATAAGTAAACCGAAAGGCCTATTTACAACGTAGGATTGTTCATTGTGATGTATCCGATTAACTGACTGGAGCCTTCAGCAAAGATTCATTTACTGGAGTTTTCTGGACTGACAACAACAATAGAGCGACTACTGGCATTGCTTTTCGCAGGTCTAAAAGTAATGTGTTGAAGGAAATTTCGAGTTTTGGAATATTTAAATTTTGAGACTCAGCCGGGAACTGTTGCGAAAAATGCAACATTGGGCCATCCGGCTGGGAATCGAACCCGCGACCTCGCGAATCTAGTGCGGCCAACTGAGCTACGGAGGCCGTTGCCATGAGCATGGCCACGAGTTCTGTATTATATGTTGGTAATGCCGTAGAAGCGAAGGGTACGTTGAACGAATGTTGTTGCATTTACACTCGATTACTAATAGTTAGGTTAATATTTCTGGTGAAGAAAATTTTCGAGTGTTAGAATATTTCAATATGTTAATGTATTATAGGTCTTGGTTGGGTCTCAAAATTGAAAAATTCCAACACTTGAGCATTTCCTTCGCCAGAAATATTAGTCTAGAGCAAGAAACATACTCCGATGAATACGATCTTGTAAACTGAATATGTGAGCTATCAAACAAAACGAAACAAATCACGGTGATATTTCGACTTTATGTCAAAATCATTGTCAACATTAGGTTTGACAATGACTGTGAAATAAAGTCGAAATATTACCGTGATTTGTTTCGTCTTGTCTGATAGCTCAAATATTGAGTTCACCAGATGGTATCCTTGGGAGTATGTTTCTTGCTCTACTTCTTTAAGTTGTCGGCTGGTAATGGTTTTTAATATTAACCGAACTATTAGTAACAGAGGGTCAATGCCATGATATTCGTTAAAAGTAACGTGTGTTGTTTACCTTGCTAGTGACTGCGACGGCTTGGTTCAATGACCAAGCTTATCATGCCGTAGCCGTGGCGCTAAATGCTGTGGACAATGCAATCCTGAAGAACGTCTCCGGTAATAAGACCATTCATATTACTGCAATAAATCACCCCTTACCGAGGACATTGAAAGAAAAGTCGGACAATTTGAACAGGTGGGTGAAAACATCAAAATGTGTGCTCACGGGTTTGGTTATTTCAATGATTACTTTGCTCACAATCGCTTTTTTCGTATCCTCCCTTCCTTCCTTTCTTCCTTTCTTTCTTTCTTTCTTTCTTTCTTTCTTACTTTCTTTCTTTCCTTCCTTCCTTCCTTTCCTCCTTTCCTTCCTTCCTTCCTTCCTCCCTTCCTTTCTTCCTTCCTTCCTTCCCTCCCTACTTCCTTCCTTCTTTCTTTCCTCCCCTACTGCCTTCTTTCAATTTCTTCCTTTCTTTCTTCCTTCCTTTATTTCCTTCCTTTATTTTCTTCTTTTTTTTCTTCTTTTCTTTCTTCATTCTTTCTTTCCCACCATCCTTACTTCCCTTCCTTCCCTCCGTTCTTTCGGAACGTCCAAACTTCCATCTTACTCTCCTCTTCTTCCATCCCTAATTCCCTTGAGGTGCTCGTTTTTCCGCCCACTAAATTTTAGACGTTTTAAAACGTTCTGCCCAAACGTCTGTGTCTACATTTGTCGTTAACAGTAACGGCGTTGGATTAAACGTGGCGTTTAACCTTTTATTTGGAATGGCGTTTCTTGCCTCAAGTTTCGTCGTATTTGTTGTGCAAGAGCGAAGCAACGGTGCCAAACATGTCCAGTTTGTTAGCGGAGTGGATCCTATTAGCTATTGGACCGCGTCATGGTTTTGGGATCTAATCAATTTCACATGTCCTTGCATTTGTATAATAATCCTGTTTGCCTGTTTTGATGTTCCAGCTTATGCAGGTATTATTTTCTTCTTCTGTGCGTTAGTTTAGTAATGATCGGTCCATTGGTTAGTTGGTTTATTGATGGATTGATTGGTCGATGGATTGATTAATTAATGGATTAATTGATTGTTTGATACATATGATATATAATTTATGACTTCATTTGTGTATCTGTTTATTTATTTATTTACATGTTCATGCGTTTAACTTCATGTCTTTAATTGTGTATGTGTTCATGCTCTTATGCGTTTATGTATTTATGTCAATGTGTTGATGTGATGTGACTTTTTTGTATCAGCTTTTGTTTGTCTATTAATTTATTTAATGATAAAAGTTAGCGATATAAGATTTACTCGACGTTTCGATGTCATCTTGACGTCATTTTCAAGAGAGATTAAGATAATTTACAATACTTGAATTTAAATAGAATCCTGAAGAATATATTACAATAAAATTATATGCTAAGTAAAATAAATGACTAAAAAAGTTTTGACTTAATCGAGTCTGATTGTCCGTTTAAACTTGGTCTATATTGTTTTATTAGCAGCATCTCATAAATTAAACAATCAAATTTACTCAAGCATTTGTGAAGAACTAAAAATTGTTCACTAAGATTATCCACGCTTTGTCCATGTATTTTCTTCACATGCTTCCCCACAGCATTAAGACATTGTTATATCGTGCTAAGAGGTTGTCATCGTCCTTTCAATTTTTTGAAGAAGAATGCAATAAAATTCTCCTAATGTTTGTGAAACTCAAGTATCCTGAAGCGCTCGTTAAATCCATTATCAAAAAGTTTGTGAATGAGAAATCCCTAAATCGTGTCACCATCTCTGATTGTGTAAATAATACCTCTCGAACTAAGATCGATAATTGTGGTAACATTAACGTTGTTCTGCCGTTTAAAGACCAGAAATCTGCGAGAATAGGGAGGAATCAGTTGTCTGACCTATCCATAAAAGTGGGAAAGTTATTAAGACCCGTCTTTGTAAGCAAGAAAATCAAAACGGAATTGAGAATACGTGAAAGGAAGCCACTTCTATTTTCTCAACAATGTGTTGTCTACCAATACAAATGTGACCAGTGTGATGCTAGTTATGTCGGTTATACGACTCGGCACCTATATCAACGCATTGAAGAGCACAAAACGACTGCTGTGGGGAAGCATGTGAAGGAAATACATGGACAAAGCGTGGATAATCTTAGTGAACAATTTTTAGTTCTTCACAAATGCTTGAGTAAATTTGATTGTTTAATTTATGAGATGCTGCTAATAAAACAATATAGACCAAGTTTAAACGGACAATCAGACTCGATTAAGTCAAAACTTTTTTAGTCATTTATTTTACTTAGCATATAATTTTATTGTAATATATTCTTCAGGATTCTATTTAAATTCAAGTATTGTAAATTATCTTAATCTCTCTTGAAAATGATGTCAAGATGACATCAAAACGACGAGTAGATCTTATATCGCTAACTTTTATCATTAAATGTTTTAAAAGAAGATTCTTTATTAAGATATTAATGTATTGATTCAGTTATTTATTTAGTTATTTATTTATTTATTTATTTACTCTAGGTTATCGTCTTGGTATTGTATTCCTCGCTTTGATTCTGTATGGCTTCGCAGTCATCCCGTTCATGTACTTATTCTCGTTCATGTTCAAACTTGCCTCCAAAGCTTACATCCGACTCACTTTACTGAACATTGTAACAGGACTGGTGGCCTTGTTAATCGTCTACATTTTAAACGCACTTAACCATCCAAGTGCGGCAGACGTCTTCAACTG
Source organism: Heliopora coerulea (assembly GCA_030142905.1). NCBI lineage: Eukaryota > Metazoa > Cnidaria > Anthozoa > Scleralcyonacea > Helioporidae > Heliopora > Heliopora coerulea. The sequence continues at coordinate 1,229,311 of JASJOG010000035.1, read as the reverse complement.
GATATTTTTCTTCTTGCCAAACTACTCCCTGGGTCAAAGCTTTTCCAACATGTTCACCAACTACAATAACCTACGTCTTTATGACGAGCTTATTGATCTCTGCAAGAAAATGTTCCCTCCTGGGACATCTTGTGAGGAATTTGTCAAAAGAAAGATTAAGTCGATTGAGTCGACAAGTGACCTCAACTTTCGTTATCAAAAGGACTACCTGGCATGGGATACGCCCGGTATTGGTCGATTTCTCGTAATTCTGCCAATCGAGGGGCTTGTGTTCATGTTGTTGGTGCTCTCTATTGATTACGGGGTGTTCCGACGTCTCTCGACCATCTTCTCACGCGATGTCCGTGTAAATCCATTCGATAACTTGCACCAGGTATTCGAAGAAGATTCCGATGTTCTTGAGGAAAGCCGACGCGTGCTTGAGGGCGACTGCCGAGGGGATGTCTTGGTCGTTAAAGACTTAACAAAAACCTTCAAAGTGCCGGGTACGTGCACATAGGCAAATGCACATGCGAATATACCTAAACATAAATGTAAATTTTTGAAACAGTTTTTCCCATTTTTAAGGTCGTCCGTTTTTTGCGGCTGTTGATCACATCAGTTTGGGTGTCCCTCTGGGAGAATGTTTTGGATTGTTGGGAGTGAATGGCGCAGGAAAGACTACAACGTTCAAGATGCTGACTGGAGACGAGACTCCAACGTTTGGATCTGCTTCGGTGGACTCCTATGACATTAGGACTGATCTAAATCAGGTGAAGATCTGATACGTTTTTTTTTTTTCAGAAAATTATCTCCAGGCAAAGGTGCTAGGAAGAGCCAGTGATTCAAGTAGCGTTAATGTGATTCTGTCATTGACCAGGTACGACAAAAGACTGGGTATTGTCCTCAGTTTGACGCGTTGATTGACTTGATGACAGGGCGGGAGATGCTGATTATGTATGCTTCATTACGCGGAGTCAGAATAGAAAACATCGCTCCTTTAACCAATGAGCTGATGCGTTCGTTGTCGCTTACAGAACATGCCGACAAGCTGACGAAGACTTACAGGTAAGCAATTGAACAAATCATTATTGTAAACTGAACTACTTAGTCAGGGTAATACTAAGATAATTTCAGTAAAATTTCATCCAATGCAGTACACGAGACAGCTCGATAAAGAAAAAGAAATCGTCTGCGCATCTTATCGCATCACAGCATGACGCAGTATAAACACAACACGATGGGAGACAGCCCCAGTGCAGTGCATCGCATCAAAAGGTAAAGCGATGTGACATTATGGCACAGTACACTAGCAAAACACTGTACAGCATAGTGAAGCAAGATACATGACCGCTTGGTAAAGCACAGCGCATTGAAGGGAAGCGCAAGACAACACAGTACAACACAACACATTACAATATAACACAGTATAACACAACACAGTATAACATAACCAAGTATAACATAACCAAGTATAACACAACACAGTATAACACAACACAGTAGAGCAAAACACAGTATAACATAATACAGAGTGCAGCGTGGTAAAGGGAAGCACTGCACGGCACTTAGCACACCACAATGTCCTGTGATAGACCAAATCGCAACAGATCATAGTACAGCACACGATAATAGAGGGCGCACATCGCAGTCAAACACATCACAGCCCCTACTTACGTGCAGAATGCATTGTTACAAAGGTCACTGACGGTCACTTAGTGAATGTCACCGACAATGTGAAACATTGTGCACCCACCTAGCCATTATAGTCAACCACATCCTAGGTAATAAAAAAAAAGAGAAAAATTTAGAAACTCTAGGTTTTCTATCTCACTAACCGGCTTTCTGTACTCTCTGTCGTAGTGGCGGTAACAAACGTAAATTAAGCGCTGCCATAGCTCTCGTTGGAGATCCTCAGGTTGTCTTCCTTGATGAACCCACGACCGGTATGGATCCGGTTGCACGGAGACTGTTATGGAACGCGTTATGTCGAGTACGAGCCGAAGGCCGCTGCCTCGTGATAACATCGCACAGCATGGAGGAATGTGAAGCACTGTGCACTCGCCTCGCCATTATGGTCAACGGCAAATTCAAGTGTCTTGGAAGCCCACAGCATTTAAAGAATAAATTCGTTCAGGGTTTTACTTTACTGGTGAACGTCCCAGACGAGTCCAAAACCCCGACGGACACAACCGCGCTTAAGCAGTTCGTCGAAAGTACGTTTCCTGGTAGTGTTTTACGAGACGAACACAACGGACTTCTCAACTATCATCTTAAGAGCACCAACAAGTCGTGGTCCACCATGTTTGCTATACTTGAAGACGCTCACGAAAAGGGTAACATTGGTAACTATGCAGTCACTCAGACCACGCTAGAACAGGTTTTTCTGAACTTGGCAAGGGGACAAAGAGGCTATGACGACTAGTAAGTCGCGGTAAATGGTACCGAAAGACATGGCGACTGAGCATTCAACCACAATGCTTTGCAAACTTAATTTAGCTTAAGTAATCTTCAAACCGTTAAGTTCTTGGTCGAACATAACCGCACAATGCCGCGTGATGAATCTGTTGCCTGGATTTTGAATTGATTAAATAATTTAAAATTTGCTTAGAAAAATCTGGGACCTAAAGGGTTAACCACGTTCGCATTGTGACTGTAAATTATGCCGGAATTAACTTTCTTCGTTCCAAATTTCATCTTTTGGAACCGTGTTTTCCTGTGTTTTAGCAAGCCACAATGTTTACTACGAACAAAGAATTATGGTTGAGTGTACAAATCATCATCTTTTCCGGAGCGGTCTTCGTTGTGTTTGTGAAGATCCATGTCTAGAATTTAAGCAAAAAATTTGAATTACGTTTAGTATAGTGCAGTAATATATGTCACAATATAACATAAGGAATGTTTGATCTGGTATCAGAATTCCTTTTGGCAAAATGAACTGGAATCTGAAATTAATTCGTAAAATTTTATGCTAATTGAAATCACATTACCAAACGAACGTCTATGTACTGACATTGTTAACACAGCATTTTACATAGTTAGTCTTTCAATTATAACATTAATAGCAAGTCAGTTTGGATTTACATTATTGAATACATGAAATAAATTGATTCGAATTACCGTACGCTTATTATTAATGTTTTTTGTACGACTGTTTGCTCTCCTAACTCTGGATTAGAATTAAAACTCCAAAATAGACTTAATTTCCGTATCAGTCGTTCCCCGTAAAGACGTCCTGACTATCTACAACTTATCCTTTTTTAAGAGCGTTGTCTCTAAGCCGATCAGCTGTAATTTTAGTAATTTTAAAATTTTCCGAGAAAACATTTTTGGGTTATTTTTCAGTATCTACCAACATGAGAAACCTTTAGCTTTGAATCCCATGGGTTTCACCATTTTGAAACTTTATGACGTCATACGGTTGTATTGCGGTTGTATTTCACCACTGGCCTTTGCGCGCCTGTAACAAAAGGTTATTTGTTGCTGAACAACGACCGTATGCGGGGATGGGTCAATATGACTAAATTTAAAATCAATAAATATATTCAACATATTATAAATAATTTATTCAATTAATCGAAGTTTGTTTTAAGTCATTCATAACATACAAGTGTTTTTCATTACAACCTTGGGACGCAGTGATTTCTCATAAAGATGCTCCGCGCGTCGTGGCGTGCAAAAAAAAAAAAAAAAAACCTTGAGAAGAGGAACCTTGCGAGCGTGCTCTTTGACGCGTGAATCAAAAACCTTCCTGACTTCCGGTACACAGTGAAAGTCACAATTAAGATTATATTAATGTGTGGATGGAAATAAGCTGTGTGACTACATGAGTTTTCAGATTTTTGGATGATTAGCAGAAGACGAGTTAGCTTCGCCGCTTTCCTCCATATCATGAAAGTCCTCTTCTTTGCCGTAGTAATCTGGAATGCCCACCAATCTTTTACCTATGTCACTCAATTCCACATCAAACTCTGGTCCTTTCATATTTGCCAATTCCGGAAATAATTTCACTTGATGAGACCAGTGTGTCATCATTCTTTGCTTTTTAAACGCATCAATGCGAGCCCGCAGTGTGTTTCGGTCGGCCCATGCGCGTGGTGTCATGCAGATGTAAATTACGTAACACCATCTTGGATTCTCGCGAGGAAACTTCGGGGCAAAATTGCAGTGCAGCAGTCGGCTGTCGAAGGCGATGAAACTTTCCTTGCTTGGAGTTACACGTTTGAGACGGACCTTTCTCCTGTTCCACCCAGGCGATATCTTCTTCAGATAACATATAGAAGTCGATCGGTGAATCGGCTTTGTTACGTAGAAAAAGTTCTTCATGCAACTTGTGGCTTTTTGGATAACAACCAAAGGACGCGTCCTCGCTGCCCACGTCTTCCAGGTTCAATATTCCCTGCACGCAATGAAATCCTTTCTTTTTTGGACTCTGGTCTGTGTGGAACCAATGAGAATCGTTCGTCTGGATTCCTTTGACCAATTCCGCCGGACGGAGCACGCACATGGTGCGTGGCCAATTCTGTATCGCTGAATGATACCGTTAAAATTTTTTGGCCAGTGGTCGTCGGTCCACGTGCTCGGTTGGCCGCGCCTTATTACCAGTTCCCAGGGCTTCAAACCACTGCCAAGTCTTGTCGATAATGTCATCACATTGTTGCCGCGATAGGACGTTTGGCACCACGGCGTAACCTTCGTTGTTCAAGTGATGTACCCACGATGGAGAGTTTTCGTTCACGTGTAAATCTTGTCCAGGTTTGCTAGTGGTCTCATTAAGATTACTGGAAAAGAAATATTGAGTTACATCAACATTAATTTACCTCAACGAAAACGATGCAGGAGGTGACAATGTATAGCCGTATATGGGGTAACGGAGCGAATTCAGTGAGGACCACCGACCTTCGGTGATGTTCATCAAAGTTACAATCCCACAGTCTAACCCACAACTTTCTTTTGGCCGCTGAGTGAGTGCCAACCATCATCAGAAAGGTAAAGGTTCGACCTCCGTCGTGTAATGAGTTTGTCGTTTGTCGAACGTCAAAGATTAACTGGTGGTAACGCAGTTTCCTGCAAGAATACAAACTCCTCTTGCCTTGCCGTGCTGACTTTCTCTTTTGGTAAAAACGTTTAGTGCTTCGTACTAGTTTTGCCTGTCACGACAGGGACTATGTCTTCTTGTGTTTATCGACTCTGAGCTTCAGTAATTTATAGCTTCGTCTTCAGTTGATTCTAGTTATGTCGTGATGCACGTCTTTTCGTTGAACATTCTCGGTTCCTATCTACGACACCAGCTCTATATATATTTGTAAACCCATCAGAGCTCACTATGCAGGTCACGTGGACACCATTTTATATGGCAATAAACAGCATGGTTAATTAGTATGCATTAACTTTCATAATGCTGTTTTCCACCATACGAATTTCTTCGCGCGAAGCTTCTTATGTTTCACAAGCTTTCGGCTGGAACTAATGATGGGTCTATTCAATTTAAACAACAAAAAGTCGTTTTCGCGTGACGAAACTCGCCTGGTGGAAAACAGACTTTACTCAACTCAATTAGTATGCATTACTTGATGCATATTAATTAACTAAGGCCGACATACTGGGTCATACCGTGGTCAACTCCCAAATGCAAATAATTCGTTAAAAACATCTATGAATTCAATTTCCACAACTATTGAATTTAACTTCGATCAGATATGTTTCCAACACAAGGAACCAGCATTGACTCGAAAAACATGCCTAAAGCTTGCTTACGTATACAGGAACAACATTCCAAGGTTTTGATGTAACACAGCGTGATAAAGAAACACGCCTTTTTTGGTGATATAAAAGCCGCTGAATAATTTGTTTCAGTTCTGATTTTTCCCTAGTGTATAAACAATCCATTCTTCATGCTTCAGTGACTGGAGACTTTCAGCTTCTTACGAATTACTACAATGGATGGTCTGTAAAGCCTGGTTCACTCTCGCGACATAAGCATAAGGACAAGATCGATACGAAATCAAAGCATGCATCTCCTCTGTGACTTGCGAAGATAAAACAACAAGAATTTTTCTTTGTTTCGTCTTTTGTCTTTGCTTGACTTCATTCCTTTGTTTTGCCTTTTGCTTTAACCTTGTGTTTATGTTCTAGTGCAAACCAGGCTTAAAGAATGCTAAACGATTTTTAGTAGGACTGCGTTTTTTGTTGTACACCCTGTGGATTTTTTTTCCAGAAAGGTTATTTCGACAAAATTCAAATCGGATGAACTTTCAAAAAACTAGGCTAAGCCAAGAAATTTTTTTAAACCAATATCGAGGTTTTTAAACACTGTTTTAGGTGCGGCATTCAGTTTCTGAAACAAATCCGTATCTTTAGGTGACTTTGAAAGGCAAGTCACGCTAGTCTTACTTGAACGAGTTCTTCAAGTCTTGAAGAACTTCGTTTACCACACATGGACTGAACGTGCATCGTTTCACACTTGAAAAACTCATGGAATTAGGACATTTTTGCACATCAAATTTCCATTTAAGTTGTGGAATTGATACTTATTCACAGTATGAAATGCTTAATTCACGTGTGAAATGACTTGGTTCAAAATTGCACATATGAAATACTGGTGTACGAAGACATTTATTTCGCATATCGAATCCAACGTGCACCTATGAAAATTAATTTCGCATATGGTATTGAAGCAATGGAAGGAATAAGCATCGTCGTAGCTTAACTATATCAGGCTTTTTAACTCCATCCAGTGAATCATTCAGTAAGGTATAGAACGAGAAAAAGATACTGTCTGACGGAGCTCCTCAGAATACCAGCTTTGTGGCTGAATGGGCTGCCCTATTCATAAAATAATCTTGATTTAAAGATCTTTCCATGCACTAAAACTCCAGACATTGTACTCATAAAGAAAACAGAAATTTTTCGATTTTAGGGAAACGTCACCCTAATCCTTTCCCCACAGGGTATCTCCACTCAATGGCGTTGCTAGGGTTAAATTTTTGGGGGGCCAAAATTGTGGCATATTCTGAGGTTTTACAGCTTTTTAATGATCATAAAGTTCAAAAACACGAGAATACTTTTTAAAGACATGTTTTGGCAAGACTTATACCATCTTCTGTTTACAGAGTGATGTTTGTAAGCCTTACAAACATCACTCTGTAAACTGAAGATGGCGTAAGTCTTGCCGAAACATGTCTTTAAAAAGTATTCTCGTGTTTTTGAAATTTATAACTGTCCTTTTGCTAACAAGAAATTTTGGAAGCATTTTTAATGATTACATTTATCCAGTGCGCATTTCCGTACGAAAGTCGTTGATCAAAGCGACAATTTACGAAATTTATTGTATAAAATGAGGGGACCAGGCCTCTCCCAAATTTACGTTTTGGGGCCATAGCTCCCTGGGCCCTCCGCGCGATGCATATGTCTCCACTTTCGGCGTAAAATCGTCTGGTATTAGCCAGAGTGATATATCAGAAGACTAATCCTGCTATGAAAGAGTTAATATAAATTTAGTTCCATTTTAAAGTAATGCTATAAAATAGAAACATGTAAGTAAACTGTTTAGTGAGAGAACCAAATGAAGAGCGCAACAATTAAGGTAAGTAAATTTTATTGACTTTTCTTTCATTAGATTAAATATCTGTACAGATAGTCTCATAGTCTCTCAGAATTCGTTATTTACGTAGGAGAAACCAAACCAAGCTATTGTGTTTATTTATTGGCGATTTTCTAAGATTCACTCGTGAAAACTACTGAAACTGCTGTGCGATTAAATACTCGTTAAATAACGTAAAGCTAACAGCATGTACAAAACTAAATAAATACAAGTTACCTTGAACGTAGAACAATCAAAACTCACAATTTGTCACAAACATTACATGCAGCAGACTTGTAATAGGGTTGTTAAAGCAAATGTTATCAACATTTTATTCGCAGAATTTTAAACCCACATGCTGACAAGTCTGGTACGGATTAATGTTCACAACTGCGTCGGACTTGTTTATGATAGAAATTGCTGCTAAATATTGTTGATTTGTTGTTGTTTCTTGCTGTTCAAGCTTTGTTTAGTATTCGAAACTCCTAAAAATTAAGTTACAGACGGCTTCGTAAAATTTTGGTTTCGATTCCCTTTTGGAGCTTCTCTGCATGGAGTCTTTCTGAATACGGAAGGCTTAACATAGCTTTGACAGCGAGGAACAAGAACTCTCCATCAGCCTTGTTTCCAGCTGTTCCAACAAGCCTTGGGTAGCTCTTCAACGTAGCAAGTTGCTGCAACATTGAAAACAACAAAGTTGTCGCAGCTTGCTGAAACAATCCCCCAGCACGTTGCGAAGGGAACTTATGACAAGCTGTGTGAATTATAACGTGTGTTCGTAAGGAAAAAAAATGGGTTCACAGAATTCTCTTTGACTTTCAAAGAATTAAATAGCCGACGAATTCTTTTTAAAGAATCTTTCTGGATTTCTAGTTTGTATCTAAAGTCCAAATCAAGACAACATTAACGTCATGCTGGTGTTAAACAACATCAGTTCCTAAAGCGCTGGACGATCATGGGGAGATAAATGATCTCCGACTGCCTCTTCCTCCATATCATTCAAATCCTCTTCTTTTCCGTCATAATCTTGAATACCCACTAATCTTTTTCCAATGTCATTCAATTCCAATTCAAACTCGGGTGCTTTGATGTCACTTGCATCTTCTGGAAATAGTCCAACGTGATGAGGCCAGTGTGTCGTCATTCTTTGCTTTTTAAATGCATCAATGCGAGCCCGCAGTGTGTTTCTGTCGGCCCATGCGCGTGGCGTCATGCAGATATAAAGTGCGTAACGCCATCTTGGTTTCTCGCGGGGAAACTTCGGGGCAAAATTGCAGTGTAGTAGTCGGCTGTCGAAGGCGATGAAACTTCCCTTGCTTGGAGTTATACGTTTATGAGACAGACCTTTCTCGTGTTCCACCCAGGCGATATCTTCTTTAGATAAAATGTAGTAGTCGATTGGTGGATCTTCCTTGTTGCGCAGAAAAAGTTCTTCATGCAATTTGTGGCTTTTTGGATAACAAGCAAAGGACGCGTCTTCGCTGCCCACGTCTTCCAAGTTCAATATTCCCTGCACGCAATGAAATCCTTTCTTTTTTGGACTCTGATCCGTGTGGAACCAGTAAGAATAGTCCACCTGGACTCCTTCGACCAATTCCGCCGGCCGGAGCACGCACATGGCATCAAAACTCGTCAAAAGCTTTTCCGTTCCCCAAATTTCCTTAAACACCCCGATCACATTCTCATTCGTTCGAGTTTGCCAAATAAAAGGTGCGTGGCCAATCCTGTATCGCTGAATGATACCGTTAAAATTTTTTGGCCAGCGGTCGTCAGTCCACGTGCTCGGATCGCCGCGCCGTATACCAGTTCCCAGGCCCTCAAGCCACAACCAAGCCTTGTCAATGATGTCATCACATTGTTTCGACGATAAGACATTTGGTACCACGGCATAACCTTCGTTGTTCAAATGGTAAGCCCACGATGGGGAATTTTCGCTCAAGTCTAAATCTTGTCCAGGTTTGCTTGCGGATACTGTAAGATTACTGCAAAAGAAACAACAGTGATTTACATCAATGAAATTGGCTGTACCGAAAAATTATGGCGACGTATACAATCAACCATAATTCTTTGCGCGTGGTAAATAGAACGAGAGGGCAGAGCTATTCATGCTTTGAACAACAACGGAGCATCCCCCACTACAAATAAGCTGTGTAGTTGGGATCAGTCTAACGGGGGATGATGTACGCATATGTCCTGACAAAACGACCACGCCCTGAAACACCTTTCAGTGGAGATGTGTATTATGGCAATACTCGTTTAAAGTTACGTTTTTACTTGGCACTTGTGTATTATCCAATTTGGCTAAAATGAAAAGAACAAACAAAAAAAGCAACTTCGTACGGTAAAAATTTACGAACGAAATTTGCTATTGATGGCAGCTGCCCTCCCCCTCGGCCACTACGTCACTGCCCATGGGCTGTAGTACTACCCCTGGTATTAGGTATAATACTCAAATAACGGAATATAAGTTATCATGTTGAACACATTTTCGTGACAACTTTCCTTGTATTCGCTTCTTTTTTAAATAATACAAGTTGTTAGGACGAAGGGCATCGTCAAGGATGAACTCTAGTCGTCGCTCGCAGTGTCAAACGCCGTGCGTTACGGCAAATGACCCCAAGACTATGACCCTGCTGCTCAGTCAACAACACTGTGACGTAATAAAACATGGCGAGTATATTTCATAGGCTATATCAAGGCCAGATAGTCGTGCCATTTACATTCGATACCATATCTGATTCATAACAACCGATATCCAATTGTTTCTACCCATAAGACACTTCTGAAATAACTTTAGCTGTCAAAGAAAACCGTTGTACGTAGTAGCTAGCTGATCCATTACTTAAATGGAAATGTTTGGATAAGAAGATTCGATCGACTAAATCTCGCTTTACTGTCATCGGGTAGCTAAATCAGGTCGAAGACTAAGTACTTAAAGTGTACAAACAAAGTAGCTGTACAGATATATTTCATTTTCACATATTTTTCAGTTAATAATTTACCGGAATGCCAGGTGGCTCGTCGACATAGTTTGAGGAGACAGAAGTTTATCGACGGTTCGACAGATCTTCGTTGCTTCATGGCTGTAAACATTTCGTAAGAAGAGGAATGACAGAGCGTTTCTCGCTGATGAAAGCATCATGCCACGAACAACACCCAGAGATTAATCGTGAAATAGCTCTACAAAGACTTATTTGAAGAATAACCCGTCTCGATTTCAACGATGCCAGATGAGTCTCGTATCTGTATCTAGTATCTGTTTATTTCCGGGGGGTTGCCAAGTTTTCGATTACGTAGGTGAGCCAAATTCAGCGTCAAAATCGGCCGAGATAACAAAAAACTCTCACATCCGAATGACGCAAATTGTTTGACGTGAATATCATGGTACTTCCGTCAAAATATAGCCGTAAGTGAAAATTACTTGACATTTTACCCCGAACGGTGAATCAGCACGCGTAGCAAATTAAGCAAAACAAAAGCGACCAACATGCCATTGACAACATAAGAATGCTCCGTAAGTGCTTTTAACCAAACTAAGAATATTAAATAAGTATAAATAATAATAAAAAGAAGAAAAAACCCCCTGACATTTCGAGCGAAAGTTCCTCATTGGAGAGAAACGTTTCACTCTGGCAAAGGGGCTTCGCTCGAAATGTCTGCATTTTCTATTCTAAGTTTTAGTTGTTTCCTAATCCTTTTGGCCTTTTACTGTTAATTAAAGGTGTACTCTGGTGACTATCACATTGAATAAATGAAATATGAAACAAGATTGAAAAAAGTAACTGTCAGGAATAGGAATTGGGCCAGGGTAACTATTAACTCTTTCATGTATACCGTTGTTAACAAATTACTTTTGTTAAAAAAAAAAAAAACAAGTTAGCAGAAAACAAACCAAGACAAAGAACAAGAGAATAAAACACCATGGAAATATGGGTTAAGGTTAGGTTTGATTAGAGTTACTATAGTGCGCTGATGACTTACCACCTCTAGGTTAGTACCACAGAGTAAATAATCCAACCAGAGGTCCAACTCGCGTGAAAATTTGTCCCAAATTTTTTATGCGCATGCGCTGGCCGCCATGTTCCTGGCAAGTTCCCCCGGCAGTTTTGACCTCATACGAATTTTTGCCACTTATATGTAAACAAAGTGAAGTTTGATTGTAATACTAAACTGGTACATTGAAATTAGGTTTTCAAACCTATTGAGGGGTATTTGTTCAGTGAGCTTACAAAATAAAATTTACTCCACAATTTATAAATATCGTACGAACGTGTTGACAACGCTCGATGGATTCAAACATGTGCTGAATTCTTGTTAATCTTACCACGATTTTAAACAAGTCAAAAACTGTTACAGTCAAACCGGATGTTCGTGTATAGCCAACTTTTCGATGGTGCGTAGCAACAATGCAATCTTCATTTAGCAAGTTCGTCAAGGAATTTGCAACTTGCAAGTCATCCGAGAAGCATGTTACCCGAAGGGCGGACAACGCAAGATCAGATAAAACATGATTCAAGTTATTTCATTTAAGTACCTCACAATAACTTGAATCATGTTTTATCTGATCTTGCGTTGTCCGCCCTTCGGGTAACATGCTTCTTGGTTGACTTGCAAGTTGCAAATTCCTTGACGAACTTGCTAAATGAAGATTGCATTGTTGCTACGCAACATCGAAAAGTTGGCTATACACGAACATCCGGTTTGACTGTGATAGATCAACTGGTATACATTTGCTTATCCGCAATTTTTTCGCTTGCCTCTTTTGGCCTTGGGATCACGCTTAAGGTTGACGAAGACGGTAAAACCACTTCAATTATGCAAAAATTCAGTTCACACGAGCACGAAAGTTATACCTACACTCGGCGAGCGCTAGACCACTGACTTAGAGGACAGTGGGCTAGACGCTTGCCAGGAACATGGCGGCGTTTGAATTAATGAGATGCGCGAGGCAACATGCGCGAGGACACAAACATCAAAGCTGCCGACAGTGAGTTGGACCTCTGGTTGGATTATTTACTCTGTGGTTAGTACTAACTCGTAGTCTTACACCCTCCACGAAGTTACCCCTTTGATTGCAATCACAACGAATATTCAGGCCCCTTGTCTCCTGTTAAAAAATTTCGGACTACATTATTGTACTATGGCCGAAAATGGCCACTTTCTCACCTCCGAATTCAAACTGAATTGTTGCTTGTGACTTCTGAATTTCCAGTTCCCGTATTGCTTAGAAAATGGACTTACAATATTGAAAGGATTAAATATGGAACATAAATCTTGCACTTGCTACCTAATTTTTAAACATTTCAAACGAATGTATCAATGCAGTTTTATGTTTTAGAAACGTGAGAGCTTGGATATATTTTAAGATAGATGAATGATCGTCAAGCCCTATACTCCGAAAAACGATTTCTGAGCCCCAGACGGGGATCGAACCCGCAACCTTCTCACCGGTCATCAGAAGGTTGCGGGTTCGATCCGCGTCTGAGGCTCAGAAATCGTTTTTCGGAGTATAGGGCTTGACGATCATTCATCTATTTTAGAATGTATCAACCGTGGTCAGAAGACCTAAGTTCTTCGTCAGAAGTCGGAAACTCGGAGTCTCGGAAGTGGTGATTTGCTAGGGGTAAATAACCCGGGGACAGTCATCCCTACAATCCCGGAAGCTCAAAGCACAAATCCCTGGAAATGACAAATTTTACGACTTGAAAAAAAAACATGGCGTCTCGTCTGAGGGAGGTACTATCAGACTTTTATACGCAGGTATCTCGATTTTTGCAGAGTGCTTTAAGAATACTTTGAACAATGACGACGAGGTAAGGGATATTAAGTAAGATATCGTTGATTTATTGTGGAATTGAATAATAATTCACTGTAAAAGTGAAAGTTGGTGATTGGAAGTGGAGTCTTGAAGTCTTCAGGTAATATTTGTCATATCTCATCAAACCAGACTCCTTTATTGTGGTTATAAATTTAAGAGTGATGCGTGACGTGCTGTGTAGAATGAAGAAGATTTTTGTATTTTGAGCAGATCCGTTACAATCAGCAGTGTTAGCAGGCACTTTGAACAAGCTAAGCACACCTACCTGGTACTCATGCACAGAAGCTTCTGGGAACAACATCACCCTGATAACAGTTAATACATCAAATTTCATTGACAGCATGGCATTCCCATACTTCTTCCACCAAGCACACCATCTGCATGCTGGCCACTTCCATATTGATGTCATGGGTGTGTGAGTGGTCAGTCCAAGCACACTCTTTGTGAGACTTACAATTCATGTACTGATTTGTGATTGGTACTGTGTTTTCAAACTTATCATTAAGTATGTATATTTTCAGACATATCTGTCAGTTTATTCCTTGTAATAAGTTTTTTTTTTGATTCATCCACATTAAATCTCAAAAACTGCTTGGGGCAATATGTTTCTGGGCTCCCTTGACAACCGCAGCTATGGGGAAGGGTATACATGTAAGCCAAATCCAAATGCTCCAGGGCAGAACCTGATATAATTTTATACACATATACACTGTTTTCTATAGGCTATGTTATATAATGCTATAGTTCTTTGGTCTGTAATAAAGTAATATCTTTCACTGTACACTTGGTAGAACTGTTATGATTGATTAAAAGGAGTTCCATTATTCTTTATGAGACCACAGAGTAATATCCATAGTGTTAAGTGACTTAAAATTACAAAAGATACTGAAGCAAACTATTGATTTTTATTTACAGGCTTGATCGTCTTTTGC